>JAQQAC010016209.1:26641718-26657044 GCA_029783875.1 Phataginus tricuspis
AAAAAAAAAAAAGATTGCATCTTCCAATTCATCATCATGGAATATCTTTCAAATTACTTAGGGCTGGAAAGGGGATTCTCCCCTAGAGCCTCCAAAAAAGAATGTACTCCCACTGAAACATGAATTTTATTCTGGTTAGGCCCATTTTGGACTTCTATACTACTGACCTGTAAAATTAGAGAAAATTGTGTTTTATAAGCCATATGTGTAATGGGATTTGTTCTACCAGTTATATAAATGTAATATACTTTCTGTATCTAGTTTGAGGTCTTTTTTCTTTTGGTATCATTAATCTACAATTATATGGGCAACATTATGGTTACTAGACTCCCCACATCAAGTCTCCACTACATACTCCATTACAGTCATTGTCCATCAGCGTAGTGAGATGCTATAGAATCACTACTTGTCTTCTCTGAGTTGTACAGCCCTCCTCATGCCCCCCCAACATTACGTCTGCTAATTGTAATGCCCCTTTTCCCCCTTATCCCTCCCTTCCCACCCATCTTCCCCTGTCCCTTTCCCTTTGGTAACTGTTAGTCCATTCTTGGGTTCTGTGAATCTGCTGCTGTTTTGTTCCTTCAGTTTTTTTCTTTGTTCTTATACTCCACATATGAGTGAAATCATTTGATACTTGTCTTTTTCTGCCTGGCTTATTTCACTGAGCATAATACCCTCTAGCTCCATCCATGTTGTTGCAAATGATAGGATTTGCTTTCTTCTTATGGATGAATAAATTCCATTCTGTATATGTACCACATCTTCTTCATCCATTCATCTACTGATGGACACTTAGGTTGCTTCCATTTCTTGGCTATTGTAAAAAGTGCTGCGATAAACATAGGGGTGCATATGTCTTTTTCAAACTGGGCTAGCAGTCTTAGGGTAAATTCCCAGGAGTGGAATTCCTGGGTCAAATGGCATTTCTACTTTGTATTTTTGAGGAACCTCCATACTGCTTTCCACAATGGTTGAACTAATTTGCATTCCCACCAGCAGTGTAGGAGGGTTCCCCTTTTTCCACATCCTCAACAACATTTGATGTTGTTTGTGTTTTGGATGGTGCCCATTCTTACTGGTGTGAGGTGATATCTCATTGTGGTTTTAATCTGCATTTCTCTGATGATTAGCGATGTGGAGCATCTTCTCATGTGCCTGTTGACCATCTGAATTTCTTCTTTGGAGAAGTGTCTGTTCAGATCCTCTGCCCATTTTTTAATTGGACTATTTGCTTTTTGTTTGTTGAGGTGCGTGAGCTCTTTATATATTTTGGATGTCAACCCCTTATTGGATATGTCATTTATGAATATATTCTCCCATACTGTAGGATGTCTTTTTGTTCTACTGATGGTGTCCTTGGCTGTACAGAAGCTTTTCAGCTTGATATAGTCTCACTTGTTCATTTTTGCTTTTGTTTCCCTTGCCCAAGGAGATATGTTCATGAAGAAGTCGCTCATGTTTCTGTCCAAGAGATTTTTGCCTATGTTTTTTTCTAAGAGTTTTATGGTTTCATGTCTTACATTCAAGTCTTTGATCCATTTTGAAGTTACTTTTGTATATGGGGTTAGACAATGATCCAGTTTCATTCTCTTACATGTAGCTGCCCAGTTTTGCCAACACCAGCTGTTGAAGAGACTGTCATTTCCCCATTGTATATCCATGACTTGTATATCAATTGACCATATATGTTTGGGTTAATATCTGGACTCTGTATTCTGTTACACTGGTCTGTCGGTCTGTTCTTGTGCAGTACCAAATTGTCTTAATTACTGTGGCTTTATAGTAGAGCTTGAAGTTGGGAAGTGAGATCTGCCCTGCTTTATTCTTCCTTCTCAGGATTGCTTTGGCTATACAGGGTCTTTTGTGGCTCCATATAAATTTTAGAACTATTTGTTCCAGTTCATTGAAGAATGTTGTTGGTATTTTGATAGGGATTGCATTGAATCTGTAGATTGCTTTACGGAGTATAGCAATTTTGACAATATTTATTCTTCCTATCCAAGAGCATGGAATGAATTTCCATTTGTTAGTGTCCTCTTAAATTTCTCTTAGGAGTGTCTTGTGGTTTTCAGGGTATAGGTCTTTAATTTCCTTGGTTAGGTTTATTCCTAGGTTTTTATTCTTTTTGATGCAATTGTGAATGGAACTGTTTTCCTGATTTCTCTTTCTGTTAGTTCATTGCTAGTGTATAGGAAAGCAACAGATTTCTGTGTGTTAATTTTGTATCCTGCAACTTTGCTGAATTCAGGTATTAGTTCTAGTAGTTTTGGAGTGGAGTCTTTAGGGTTTTTTATGTATGATATCATGTCATCTTCAAATAGTGACAGTTTGACTTCTTCTTTACCAATCTGGATGCCTTGTATTTCTTTGTTTTCTGATTTCCGTGGCTAGGCCCTCCAGTACTATACTGAATAACAGTAGGGAGAGTGAACATCCCTGTCTTGCTCTTGATCTTAGATGAAAAGCTTTCAGCTTCTCGCTGTTAAGTATGATGTTAGCTGTGGGTTTGTCATATATGGCCTTTATGATGTTGAGGTACATGCCCTCTATACCCATCTTGTTGAGAGTTTTAATCATGAATGGATGCTGAATTTTGTCAGATGCTTTTTCAGCATCTATGGAGATGATCATGTGGTTTTTGTTGATGTGGTGGATGATGTTGATGGATTTTCGAATGTTGTACCATCCTTGCATCCCTGAGATGAATCCCACTTGATCATGGTGTATGAGCCTCTTGATGTACTTTTGAATTCAGTTTGCTAATATTTTGTTGAGTATTTTTGCATCTATGTTCATCAAGGACATTGGTCTGTAATTTTTTTTTTTTGGTGGGGTCTTTGCTGGTTTTGCTATTAGAGTGATGCTGGCTTCATAGAATGAGTTTGGAAGTATTCCCTCCTCTTCTATTTTTTGGAAAACTTTAAGGAGAATGGGTATTATGTCTTCTCTGTATGTCTGATAAAATTCAGCAGTGAATCTATCTGGCCCAGGGTTTTTTTTTCTTGGGTAGTTTTTTGATTACTGATTCAGTTTTGTTGATGATAATTGGTCTGTTTAGATTTCGTTTCCTCCTTGGTCAGTTTTGGAAGGTTCTATTTTTCTAAGAAGTTGTCCATTTCTTCTATGTTTTCCAGCTTGTTAGCATATAGATTTTCATAGTGTTCTCTAAAATTTTTTGCATTTCTGTGGGGTCCATCGTGATTTTTCTTTTCTCATTTCTGATTCTGTTTATGTGTGTAGATTCTCTTTTTATCTTAGTAAGTCTGGCTAGGGGTTTGTTTATTTATTTTTATTTTTTCAAAGAACCAGCTCTTGGTTTCATTGATTTCTTTCTATTGTTTTATCCTTCTCAATTTCGTTTATTTCTTCTCTGATCTCTATTATGTCCCTCCTGCTGACTTGGGCCTCATTTATTCTTCTTTTTCCTATTTCAATAATTGTGACTTTAGACTATTCATTTGGGATTGTTCTTCTTTAAATATGCCTGGATTGCAATATACTTTCTTCTTAGAACTGCGTTTTCTGTGTCCCACAGAAGTTGGGACTTTGTGCAGTGGTGGTCATATGTCTCCATATATTGCTTGATCTCTCTTTTAATTTGGTCATTGATCCACTGATTATTTAGGAGCATGTTGTTAAGCCTCCAAGCGTTTGTGAGCCTTTTTGTTTTCTTTGTACAGTTTATTTCTAGTTTCATACCTTTGTGATCTGAGAAGTTATTTGATACAATTTCAATATTTTTGAATTTACTGAGGCTCTTTTTGTGGCCTAGTATGTGGTCTATTCTGGAAAATGTTCCATGTGCACTTGAGAAGAATGTGTATTCTGCTGATTTTCGGTGTAGAGTTCGGTAGATGTCTGTTAGGTCCATCTGTTCTAGTGTGTTGTTCAGTGCCTCTATGTCCTTACTTATTTTCTGTCTGGTTGATCTGTCTTTTGGAATGAGTGATGTGTTGAACTCTCCTATAATGAATGCATTGCATCCTATTTCCTCCTTTAATTCTGTTAGTATTTGTTTCACGTATGTTGGTGCCCCTGTGTTGGGTGCATATATATTTATAATGGTTATATCTTCTTGTTGGACTGACCCCTTTTTCTTTATGTAACGTCCTTCTTTATCTCTTGCTACTTTCTTTGTTTTGAAGTCTATTTTGTCTGACACAAGTACTGCAACACCTGCTTTTTTCTCCTTGTTGTTTGCATGGAATCTTTTTCCATCCCTTCACCTTTAGTCTGTGTATGTCTTTGGGTTTGAGGTGAGTCTCTTGTAAGCAGCACAGAGATGGGTCATCCTTTTTTATCCACTCTATTACTCTGTGTCTTTTGATTGGTGCATTCAGTCCATTTACATTTAGGGAAATTATCGATAGATATGTACTTATTGCCATTGCAGACTTTGGATTCATGGTTACCAAAGGTTCAAGGGTAGCTTCTATACTATCTAACAGTCTAACTTAACTCTCTTATTAAGCTATTATAAATACAGTCTGATGATTCTTTATTTTTCTCCCTTCTTATTCTTCCTCCTCCATTCTTTATATGTTAGGTGTTTTATTTTATACTCTTTTGTGTTTTCTTTGACCGTTTTAGTGGATAGTTGATTTTATTTTTTCCCTTTAGTTACCACTTGGATGGTCAATTTTCTTTGCCGTGATTTTATTTTCTCTGGTGACATCTATTTACCTTAGGAGTGCTTCTATCTATAGCAGTCCCTTTAAGATATCCTGTAGAGGTGGTTTGTGGGAGGCAAATGCCCTCAACTTTCGCTTGTCTGGGAATTGTTTAATCCCTCCCTCAAATTTAAATGATAAATGTGCTGGATACAGTATTCTTAGTTCAAGGCCCTTCTGTTTCTTTGCGTTAAATATATCATGCCATTCTCTTCTCGCCTATAAGGTTTCTGTTGCGAAGTCTGATGATAGTCTGATGGGTTTTCCTTTGTAGGTAATCTTTTTTCTCTCTCTGGCTGCCTTTAATACTGTTCTTGTCTTTGATCTTTGCCATTTTAATTATTATATGTCTTGGTGTTGTCTTCCTTGGGTCCCTTGTGTTGGGAGATCTGTGGGCCTCCATGGTCTGAGAGACTATTTCCTTCCCCAGCTTGGGGAAGTTTTCAGCAATTATTTCTTCAAAGACACTTTCTACCCCTTTTTCTCTCTCTTTTCCTTCTGGTACCCCTATAATGCGAATATTGTGTTTGGATTGGTCACACAGTTGTCTTAATATTCTTTCATTCCTAGACATCCTTTTATCTCTCTCTGCCTCAGTTTCTCTGTACTCCTGTTCTCTGTTTCTATTCCATTAACTTTCTCTTGCACCTCATCCAGTCTGCTCTTAAGCCCATCTTTCAATTGTTTCATTTCTGTAATCTCCCTCCAGACTTCATCCCTTAGCTCTTGCATATTTGTCTGTAGGTCCACCAGCATGGTTATGACTTTTATTTTGAATTCTTTTTCAGGAAGATTGGTTAAATCTGTCCCAGAAGGCCCTCTCTCTGGAGTTGTCTGAGTGATTTTTGACTGGACCAGATTCTTCTGTCTTTTCATAGTGATAGAAGTGGTCGCAGGCAGGTGGCACATGTGTCAGCTAGGAGAACAAAGTCCCTTCCTGCTGTTGTTCGCCTTGCACTACTCTGCAGGCTGTGCCAGTTACCTGCACACCGGGAGGCAGTCTCTGGGATAATCCCCTGAGCTGCTGTGGGTGGGGCTGCCCTCAGGCTAGCCTAGATCACTGCGGGGGGATGGGGGTGGCAGCCATGCCAGGTGCGGTCTACTGCAAGGATGGTGCCCCTTCCTGCCTTCCAGACCTTGCTCTGGCTTCCGGTGCCCATCCTGGTTAGCTGTGCTCTGAGAGGAGACACTGTGTGGTTAATGCATGCAGGGCCGCCCTCTGGCTGCTCCAGAGCTGTGGTGGTCAGCTGGTCCCTTTGCAGCACCAGCCGGGGAAACGAATGGCAGGCTGCTTATAGACCTGAGGGGCTTCGGGGCTGCTTTACCCAGCAGGGGGTTAGGGGGACCCGAAGTTCCTCAAGATTTCCAGCCAGATGGGCTGAGTGTGCTGGGGCGATTTTGTTCAGCTGTTGGGCCCTTGTCCCTTTAAGACTTTAAAAAGCACCTGCTTTTCTTTTGTCCCAGGGGAGCCAGCTGTGGGGACCTGCTCGCAGTCTCCATCTCGGATCCTGCCCTTCCGTTTCTCTAATATCCAGTACACCATGCGATGTGTGTCTGTGTTCCCAGTGCAGATCACTAGGGCTGGTTATTTAGCAGTCCTGTGCTTCCACTCCCTCTCCACTGATTCTTTTCTTCCCGCTGGTGAGTTGGTGTGGGGGGAGTGCTCAGGTCCTGCCGGATCACAGCTTTGTATCTTACCCCCTTCGTGAGATGCTGAGTTCTTGCAGATGTAGATGTAGCCTGGCTGTTGCAGGCTGGTCTCTGGTCTCTCTTTGAGGAATAGTTGTATCTCTGGTCTCTCTTTGAGGAATAGTTGCATTTTTTGTATTTTCAAAAATATATGTGATTTTGGGAGGAGATTTCCACCGCCCTGCTCACACTGCCCTCTTGAGCCCTCTCTTGAGGTTTGTTTTATAATCATGAAAGTATGTTAGATTTTTTTCAAATACTGTTTGGGCATCTGTTGGGATGATCATGCTTTTTGACCCTTTATTCTTTTAATAAAGTAAATTACATAATTGGTTCTCATATGATGGATCAACTTTGCATTCCTGAAATAAACTCTACTTGTTTGTGGTGTGTAATTTTTTTTATGTTTCTGGGCTTCAATTTTTCTAGTATTTTCTGTAGGATGTTCGTCCATTTACTTTTTTTTTTAATATATAGCCACATCTTTGGTAACGTATTCAATGGCTTATTGAAGCTTATTCCATAGCCTCCTTGAAATTACCATTAAGACAGCCTTTCTAATTCTTTATCCCAAATTTCTCATGCTATTATTTAAATCTGCTTTATTATTCATTAGGTCTATAAATTAGATGTAGTTCAAATGTACCTTGTTTTGCTTTTCTATTTAAATATAATTGATATACATTATACTTGTTTCAGATGTACACATAGTGATTTGACAATTATATGTATTACTAAATGCTCACAATAAGTGTAATCATCTGTCATCATAGAAAGGTGTTACAATGCCACTGACTATATTCCATATACTGTACTTTATCCCCATGACTATTTCATAACTGGAAGTTTGTAACTCTTTATCCCCTTCATCTATTTTGCCCATCCCTCCACCCTCTCTTCCCTTTGGCAACCACCAGTGTGTTCTGTGTTTATGATCTGTTTTGTTCTGTTTAGATTACACACTGTAAGTGAAAGCATAAGGTATTTGTCTTTCACTGACTGACTTATTTCACTTAGCATAATACCCTCTAGGTTCATCCACATTGTCAGAAATGGTAAGATTTCATTTTTTATGGCTGCATCATACTCCACTGTATATATGTAAAACATCTTCATCCATTCATGGACTATATTTCCCTATTTAAGTACAATGACCATTGCTGATGCAATTTCAAGTTATGGTCTTGTTTCCTTTCATTTAATTCTGGAGGACTTTCTGCAATATATTTTGTAGGGCTGACATACTAGCCATGAACTCTTTTGGTATTTGTTCATCTTGGAATATATTAATTTATCCCTCTTTTTTGAAGAGTAGCTTTGCTGAGTATACATTTGTTGTTTGATTTTTTGTCTACCACCATTTTGAATATATTATCCACTGCCTTCTGACCTCCATAGCTTTTGAGGAGACTAAGTACCCTCTATATGTAAGAGGCACCTTCTCTCTAGCTGCCTTTAAGATGTGTCTATGTATGAATATCCTTGAATTTATGTTAGTTGGAATTTGTTGAGCTTCTTGGATGTCTAGATTGTTTCAATCAAATTTGAACTTTTGGCCATTATCTCTTCAAATATTCTTTTTTTTTGGCCTTTTTTCCTATCTCTTCTTCTGGACTGTCCAATATGCATATTTTAATATACTTGAGGGTGTCTCACATTTTTCTGAGAACCAGTTCATTTTTATTCATTCTTTTTTCTTTCTCTTTCTCAGACTGGATAATTTCAATTGATCTTCAAGTTGGCTGATAATTTCTTCTGCCCACTCAACCTGTTGAGCCTCTATAGTTGTTTTAGGTTAACATGAAAATTGACTGGAAGGTACAATATTTTCTGTACACTTCCTGCTCTCACACTTGCATAGACTCTCCCATTATCAACATCCCCCACCTGGGTGGTGCATTTGTTGCAACTGAAGAACCTCCACTGCCACATCACAATCACCCAAAGTCCATGGTTTACCTTAATGTTCAGTCTTGCTGTAATACCTTCTCTGGGCTTGGTCAAATGTATAACGATATGTCTTTATATGTTACAATACAGAGTATATTCACTGCACTAAAAATCCTCTGTGCTCTGCCTATTCATTCACTGCTCCCACCCCAGCCCCTGGCATCTACTGAACTTTTTACTGTCTCCATAGTTTTGCCATCTCCAGAATGTCCTATAGTTGAAATCACACAGTATGTATCCTTCCTTAGGTTGGACAGGATGGCTCCAGGGTGCTGGAGTTGAATATTTCCCTTTTCCCACGTGGAAGTCTCAAGCTGACTGGATTGGGTATTCCCCTTCTTTCATGTCGCTTAGGCTCTGGTTAAATAGCTTTCCCAGAGGGCAGGCCTTATTAAAAGGAACAATATATCTCTGGCGTATATCAAAATATGTCTGCCTGCCAAAAGCAGGAAGGGAATTTTCTGTGATATCTATTGTGGGAACTTGGTGGGGTTCCTGGAGGTAGATCCCACAGAGTGGAGGTCTCCCTATGACAGGGTCCCCCTGGAGTTTTCAACTCTGAGTTGTCCACACTAAGCATTCACCAATTTCAATAATTACAGCTCAGGTGTTTGTCCTTCCACGCCTGGTTCCTGTGGTAGTTTCCATTCATGAGTCACCACTCTAGTAAGCTGTGACTTCCTGTATTTGCTTGTATGTTTCATCAGTCTTGGGGGTCCTGGTTTTCCCTATATCCTCACCTCTTTTATGTATCCTAAAAGAGTTGTTGGTTTTTTAGTCTCTTCGGTTTTTGACTGGATGTTAGAACAGAGTGGTTACTTCTAAACTCCTTACATGCCGAACTCTATATTTAACCTTTTTATATTAGTTTACCATTTAAGAATTTCTCTGTCATCCTTTTTCATCTAACTTCTTCTTTTTTTTCATATTCTGTTGGTGAGACACTGTGCTCATACTTTTCTTTAGTTCTTCAGACACGGTTTTCTTCAGCATTTGACGTATTTGGACATATTTGAAATAGATGATTTAAAATTATTTTCTAGTAAGTCCAACACCTAGACTTCTTCTAGTTGCAGTTGGCTATTTTTTTCCCTTCCTTTAACACAAACGATACATTCTTGATTTTTTGTACATCTATTTTTTTTGAAAAATGGATGTCTAAAATAATATAATGTGACAACTCTCAAAATTCTACTCCCTTCTCAGAGTTTGTTTTTAGTCTATTATTTATTGTGCTTGCTTGTTACATAACTTATTTGAACTAATTCTATAAAGCTAATATTCTCCATGTGGCCACTGAAGTCTCTGCTCAGTTAACTTTCTTACTGGACAGCTAATAATCAAAAAGTGATTTCCTTAGGTGCCTAGAACCAGTAAACCTCCCGATCTTTCCTGAGGGGCTCTGTTTGCATGTTGGTGGCCCCACAACTCAGCATGGCAATGTGCAACTCTGTCTTATCTTCACTTTCTGTGTGGCAGAACCTCAAGTTCAGCAAGAGGTTAGAGATTAGGGTGTTCTCAGATCTTTCCTGTGCTGTGTAAAGTTCAGGACATGCACAAAGTTCTATGCACGTGCATGGCCTTCTTGATTTCCCATAAGAAATTGGAGCTTTTCAAAGCATCTTATATATATCTTGCTTCCTGGATTTTACTGGCAAGCTTTTTGATTAGCCTATTATTATCCTCAGCTCTTATCCTCTACAGGCAACCACACTGTTAAGTAATTACCTCCTAATGTTCTCAAGAATCATCCCCAGAAAAGGCTGTTCACACTATGTGGGCTTTGAATCAGGTCAAAAAAAGACAGTTATGAGGGAGGTCTTCCACGGACCCACAAGACAGGGAAAACAATTGCAATTCTCTGAGAATGGGGCTTTGAAGGAACTGGCATCTTATTCTGCCCCCAGGTTGCTCATTTTAAGTTACCTCAGAAAAACAAGTGGGAGGTCACCGTTTTTTACCAAGATCCAGTCATTGTTCTTCAATAAACAGCACCTAGATTGCTGAAAGCATTTGGTTAATTTCCAGAGTTCAGAAGTTTTTGATTCTGAGAATGTTCTCCAAGTTCTCAGTGCTTTTATGGAGGAATGGATTTATGGGAGTGCTTATTTTCCATTTTTTGCTCATATCACTCCCCAATTTTACTTTACTGATTTTTCTTTTAATCCAGAAACCTTGCTAAGCTTTTTCAACACAAATTAGTCTGAAGATTATTTTGTTTCAAAAGAATACAATGACAGAATCCACAAGTGGAGACAATTGTGTTATTCTCCCTCCAATTCTGTGTAACTTTCCTTTTTCAGCCTTGTTGCACTGATTAGGACTTCCAGTATCATGACAAATACAGGTTGTGATAAAGCTCATCTTTTCCTTTATTGCCAATCTCACTAATAAAGCTTTCAGCTTTGCCATAATCATTCATATAAAAATATTTCCTTTCTTATCCTAGTTTACTAAACGAATTTACCCTGAGTTAGCACTGAATTTATTATTTATTGGCATCTTTTGAGATGATCTTATGGTTTCCTTAAATTTGTCAATATTTCTAATTAACAAGTATTAAGTGCACAGATCAAAAACCACAGATGCAGTTTTCAGATGGCCAGCTATAGCAAATGATGAAGTCAGCAGCAATGACTTTATCATTCAGTGTTTTCTTGTCAGAGAATGAATATCTGGGTATACTCAATTCCTACATGCTGCTGCAGATAACACTGAAACCACTGATCCAATTTAATGTTCTCCACGGTCAGCCCTAGCAGGTGCATGGAATCAAATAATTCCAGGTGATTTTCATCACATTCTACCGTTAGTCGTATCCTTTAAAACCTTTGGTAACTGGAAATCATATCAGTAACACTAACATATTCAAAGAAGCTCCACCTTCAGGTATATCCCAGAAGTGAAGAACATATATACTGTTGACAGACTGCCTAGGTTAGAATCCCAGATGCACCACTTAGTAGCTGTGACTCTGGGCGTACTAGCCCTTCTTTTCCCTGTATGTCAGTTTCCTCCAGTGTGAAGATACTAAGGATTTTATATGGTAAGTATATTAAGTTCTTGAAAGACAGCCCCATGATAGGAAATGTTACAAAAGTATCATTTCTACAACCAACATAAATTTTCATTCTTATTTATTTAACAGTTAAGCTACTGCTATTTAGATTGCTAATATACGAATGTCCATCATAAAAAAATCAGAATTGAGAGTATTTTGAAATCATATCTCTGCGCCCAACTTTTACTACAAGAGTTGTAATGGATGTCTTAATGAGAACTTCAGTTGATTATACAAACATATTTCAGGGTTTTCTATCTTGTTTAAACTGTAAAGATTTACATTTTAATATTTCTTATATTTATAATTGCATTGAAAATTACAAGACAGCTTTAAAAATAAGATTTGATGTTTTGACTTTAAAGTGGTAATTTTGGGTGTCTTACAAAGAATTCCCAGGTTATGAAATAACTTTTCTCAAAATTCTACTGTAAATTATTTCCAAATTATAGCATCCCTTCATAATTATAAACAAATATAATGCCAGTTATACAGAAAATCAGAAACCAGAGGTGAATAGTACATTGCATAAATGATGCAGAAATCACACATGGCATTTTGAATAATGCCAAGAAATGAAAGGACATCAGAAGCAACAACAAAGAGGATGAGAGCTTTCTAGAGGTGAGAGAACCTCTTGCAGGAACAGTCCCTGACTTTGAGTCACTGCTTTATTTTGACTAACAGCTTGTGACATAATATACCTGCCAAAGTTTCATTCAAGCTTGACAAAAAAAAAACAGAATTGGTTAAAATAGTAAGTGACACCATGGTAGCACTTGAAACAGCATTGATAAATGTACCATATTCATTAATTCAGTTCTTTGTCCATTTGTTCTTTCATTCAAGAAATACTGTTAAGCACCTGCTATGCATTTGGTGTCAGAGATAGAAAAGGACTGATGTACTTCCTTCCTCATGGAGAGGGGGTGGGCAATAAACAAGCAAACAGCAAGGACACAGGACTTTAATATGTTTAGTGATTTTAGTAAATGCTAAGAAAAACTAATCTGAGTCATGTGACAAAGAGTAATAGTGGAAGCAGGAATATTTTAAGGCCCTAATGAAAAACCCTCACTGAGGAACCGACGGAAAGCATTTGAGCTGACACTTGAAAGATAGGAAGTCCAGAGGAGCTAGCACATATGGCTAGCACTCATGTCTTGCATACCTAGAGCTTGAACCATCAGTGGATCATAACACATTTTCTGGAAATACCGGGTGAACATTCACTCTCTCTCACAACTCTCCGCTCCCAAATCCATACCATAGTCCTCTCTGAAGGGCCTCAGTCTCTTACACCAAGAATTTTGTTTCACCAAATTCCTAATTCTTCATTTTCTTGCCCAGAAAAAAAAAAAAACTCCTCTCCAGGGCATTTTCTCTCATGATGTTTTATGATTAAATCCTTACCTTTGCATTTAGAGGCAGTCACATTTCATTGCTGAAGAGGTGAGAAGCCCATCTACCCCAGGAAGATTCTTGGAATACTCTTAGTTTTCACACAATAATGCTAATTTTCCTATCAGCCTATCTGGTTCCCTTATTCACCAGTATCCTAGACCTGCACTTTATAAAGAACACAAACTCAAACTGGTTGCTCAGCCCTATTGGTAGTTATATTTTTGATGTGCTCACACTCCTCTATCTCAGTGACATATATTTACAAAATTTAAAAATCAAACTCATGCTGAAGACAGAATACTTGACTCTTCTAACTCTACTGCTCTTCAATCCCCAGCGGTGCCCCCTAGGACTCTCCAGAGGACCTCAATTTCTGTGAACACAGTTGCAAGCCACAACTCCATTTATAAATACCCCTTAGTTAAAAAAAAAAACTTACACTTCATAAGTAGACCATGTTTTCTTTTTTTTAAACTCACTCTTCTATACAATTGGGCTTAATAAGTGCCATTCAGGTAGTGTGTCCATCCATGGGTTTAGTAAAAATACAAGATGTATCCTTAGGAAATATCCTATTGGATTTGCCAAAGGGATACTGTTGAGGACTTGTATATATTACTCCTACTTGAAGCCTCATAGATGAAACTTAGAAAAGTTTTCTAAGTGCCCTTTAGGACTACAATGTTCTAATATCTTTAAGATGCACCTGACTGCATCTCCCTTTGCTTTGCTTGTAACAAACTTTGAAAATAAAATGTCAAGAATGTACTTACGTAGGCCTGTGTGTACAAATCATATTTTCTCTTTTGAATTGCTTGATGACTTATGTCATTTACTTTACTAAAATAACGTGATTATGTATCAGAGTTTTTATATATTCAAAAGTTATATATCAGAGACTGTGATGCTTACAACTTAAAACCATGTTTTGGGGGGGCATTGCTTGACTTTGAGGGAAACTTGGGAACAAGTGAAATGTGCCAGCTCTCAAGGGCTGTGGTTTGATCTCTGAATCTCACAATGATTTGAGCTAGTCCTCTATCCAGCTCACTCATCACTTTGTCCTTCCCCCCTCCGCAAGGTACTTGTCTGGTGTTTCCTCCTTGGTAAAACAAATTATTATTGGGCAAATTACACTTGGAATTCTGACTTGTGAAGTATCTGGGACTATGGGCTAAAATCTTGATTTTGCAACCCAATGAGTTTGCCAACTTACTAGCCTATTATTTCATAAAATGTACCCCCACAATCTTCCCACTGAAGACATATCTCACAGTATCAACAGAATGCTCAATTCAACACTTAAAAACAATAATCACAGATAATCATTTCCACTGGATTTGCCCAATGATTTGCCTCCTGTCAGATGAAGCATCCGATTTTTTCCTTCCCTGGAATTATGTAAGGGATTTTGCTTTTTGCTGGGCACCTTCCTTTGGTGGGTTCCTTTCTATAGGCATTGTTACCCAAGTTCCATCTGTGTCACTGCTTCCCTGCTTGTCCTGTTGACTACCTCCACAAAGGCCTCATGCTGGGTGACAGGAAGACTAGCGACCACAGAATTTGAGTCATTCCTTCAGTATGAAGAACCTCTGTGCTAGCGGGTGCATATAAACCTTCTCCATCTGTACATATATTTTAAATAGCCAAAATCATATTTTTGTCTCACAAGAATGTTTGTCTCACAAAACACTATTTTTAATGTTTAGAACAAAAAATTTCCCCTTAAATAAATCTTGATATAGTATAAAGAAATGGTAGAATCTCTAACCTGGCTGTGACATATTCTTCTACGATGTAACTGGGCCCACCATGGCCCTGACAGTATACAGATGGCACACCACACAATGGGGTAAGTACGGTGAGGAGTACAGGAGGGCCTTAACCCGGAGGGACTATAAAGCACACGGGGCCTAATACTACCAGAAAGCCCTCTCCCCGCCAGGCCTAAAGAGATAATGTGAAGGAACCGTAATACTGGAGCTCAGTGAGACCTGAGCTTTGGAAGCAGGGCTGCACAAAAGCAGTATACTGTACATAGAAGATTCAGCCAGTTACCCTGTAGGTCACCAGGGAGTGAGCTAGGGTAATAAATGCCTTTCTTCCAATGCTATCCTCTCTTGCCAGTGATTTCCATTGGGTCAACAATCCAGAAGCCAGAGTAGTGAGAGGCTGGGTGACAGAGCCCACAGAGATCAACCTCCCTGGTATTAAGTAAGCGGGGTGGACAATGGCAGAGTGTAAAATTGAATGGGTAAGCAAAGAAAAATTGTATTGCCTAGGGACTTCCGGGAATATGGCGTCTTGAACGGACTAGCAGAAAAATTCCTCCCAACATTATATTTATTCACGAAAATACAGCAAATACAACTATCCCTAAAAGAGAGACCAGAATACACAGGAAAGTGCACAGCGTACAGCTACACCTGTGAGAACTTGGCAGCCGGTGAGACGGACGGGCGGCGATCCGGTGGGACCGAGCGCTCTCCCCCCCAGAGCTCCAGCGGCCAGACACGCCGGACAGAGGACTCGGCATCCGGCGAGGCGGGACG
>JAQQAC010016209.1:26662434-26675098 GCA_029783875.1 Phataginus tricuspis
TTTTATTTTAGTATCATTAACCTACAATTACATAAGCAATACCGTGGTGATGGGGGGAGTTCAATCATCACGGTATTGCTTATGTAATTGTAGGTTAATGATACTAAAATAAAATAAATTATTAAAAAAAAATTGTATTGCCTAGTAAATCAATTGTATCATCTGAGAAACAGTAGGAATAATTCCCCAAGTTGCTTGGCTTATGGGAATATTTAAGATGAAAATGACATGTTTAGGATGATAATTTCAAAACTCAAAACGCTTCACGATAATGCAGTGGTCAAAAAAATCTTGGAATTCAGAAAAGACAAACCAAATTAAATTAGGTTCCTTATTTTAAGTGTAACATTTTTTATAATGAAGAGCTTAAGATACACTGAGACATTTTGAAAACCATGGTACTAAAATATTCTCCATTATTAGGTATTTGAATTGTTTCTAATTTCCATACGTGTTAAGGAAGCAATGAAGAACACTTTAGTGTCCAACTCTTGTTTCTGTGATTTGAATTCCTGGGCATTTGATATCTATTATTATTTTTCTGTACAGGCTGTACCTATTAACACCCTATTTTATAACAGAAAATTAGTATGGTTCCTTTATTACACACTGAGTTTACTGTTTATACCTACATACACATAAATACACATATAATGTGCTCTGTGCATTTAACAATTTGTTTCTCAAAATTCTGTCACTCTTCTTAAGCTATTTACCTGGAATAAGTTTTATCTTATCTGTCTCAATTTTTATTATGTACTTTCAGTTTAATATAGCAAAACATTTTTCTCTACTAATCCATTTGAAATTTATTTTAGTGTTATAAAAAGGTCTAGTAGAAAAATCTAATTTTTTAACAATTGGCTAAATAAGTTTCTCAGTGTCACTATTGAATAATATTTTATTTTGATTTGTGAAATGTTCTTTATTACATTATAAAAGCACGGATTTGTGTCATTTTTATATTACAGATAAAGGAAGAAAAAATTTATTTTGACTTATTTTGCAATCAACCACAATGCATTGCGATCTTTCTACATTGATTCTGTATTTGAGTCACTAAATTGCTGGGAAAGTCTGTGACCTTCACAAACAAATAAATGATTAATTTTATGATTCTTTTTCAATTAAAATTAAACATTGTGTTAACGCTTTCTGGCTGTCATGGGGAAGTCTAAGACCTCCTGGATTTTTGTCCTGAAGTATACATCTTTTGTTGGTTTATTAATTTGTTCTAGTTAGATATTTACAGAAATCTAAAAATGTTAAATACCAGAATAGTTCTTCAAAAATTTATGAAACACTTTTTGTAAAACTCAGTTTTCCTCTCTTCAATTGGTTGTGGTTTTGTCTTTGAGAATCACAATTGTACAATGAAACATTCCTTATTTTTTTCCACATTATTTTGAGGTTTATAGTCCTTTTTTAGTCTGCATTGTGAAAGGATTAGTTCTCCATTCCATCCTCTACAGATTCAATTTTCTCTGGTGTTATTTTGTTATATGCACCCCAATGAAGTGCTTAATTCTAGTATTATATTGTTAGCTTCCTTACAGTCTTTAATTTTATTGAAGTTTTCTTTTACTCTCCACTTACATTTTACATGATTGTATTTGATATCTCTATGTGACATTTTGAAATTTATTCATGGAACCAAGGATTATATATCTTTTGAAAATATATAGAAGATACACCCTTTTATTTTTGAGTATTTAAGACATATTAACATCCTAAATCTGAGACGTTTTCATGGACACCAGACTGCTTTCTTTCCCCTAGTCATCCTTCCCTGTGAAACAATGGACTATATCTAGACATAGTGTTTGCCCTTGGTCCCAACTCAGTGGCCAACAGTGTTGATATAACACTATATTAAATTTCAAAGCTCAAATGTTTGTGGATGTACATATCTCCTAGACCAACTAAGGTGTCAATCAGAGGTTTATCACCATGATTTTGTGGGCCTGAGGTAGACTTGTACTGACAGTTCTCTATGAGAAAGAGTAAGTCATTTCACACTGTGCCTTGTGGATCTGTAAGCATTTTTAGAGATGTTCTGGAACTCCCCAAGGAATAAGCAGGGGCCTTAATTAGTATGCTTCTGGGAATCCTGCTTCCACTCCAACCAGAGATGCTTCACTTTTAAAGTTTAAGTATTTGATTTAGTGGAGGGTTTCATGAAAAAGTCCTACTTCTTAAAACCAATATCACATAGAGCAGTGCTGCTCGAATGATCACCTAATAAGCTTTGGAAAATGCAGGTTCTGATTTGCTCTGTCTGAGGTTCTGCATTTCTCACAAGCTCCTGGGTGACCATGCTGCTAGGTTTCTGTGGACTACACTTTAAGTACCTGAGCAGTCTGACTGTGTATGCATAATCTCAGCTCTGCCTGAACAAGTTGTTAGATATCAAACACTATGCATGCCAGGATGCACTCTTCCCAGAGATCTCTGTGTCTCTGGTAACAGTATTTTCTGTGAGCAACCATGTGTTTTTAGAAAGCAATGTGTTGCAAGCTCTGTTAGAATCCTCTGGGGTTCCTTACTAGTATCTGAAGTTTTTTTGTTTTTTGTCTTTTTGTGATGATTTGCCACAGTGGTAGCTGTCTATCACCTTTTAACCAGACCTACTAAGTTTGAAGAACTTCACACATAAATTCCATCCCTCCAAGGTTGAAGCAAATTACTTTGCAGTCTCCTTTGAAGCTAGAGCATGGATGGCCATGTTAGAACAGCCCCATTCAGATGCCATATAGCAAGTCTCATTCCTAAGAGAGTAAGGGCAGGGAGCGGATGCCACTTTCTGGTGAGGATAGTGCTTTCAGAAACAGATATGGGTGATGTCCAGTAGGAGGCATCATCTATGCATTCGCAAGTATGAAAAGACCTGGGTTCAACTCTGCAGGCAGAAAGTTCTCTAACGAAGCAGACAGAAGCACAGAATCGTAATTTGGAGATTGTTCCACCCTGCATATTCTCCAAGCGGGCCCTCTGCATTGCTCCCCTCATATTCAAGAATTCCTCTCTGGAAAACATTTAGGTCCTTTCATTAACCCCCTTTTCATTTCAACTAGCTGGCATGGTTTCTGTTGTGGACCAAGAATGATCCTAATACAGTCTTTCCTAAGAAAAAAATATTTCATTTTTAAACCAAAACTAATTTGTTCTATTCAACAGCAATAACAACCTAGTATGATGCAAAACATGCATTTTGCCTTAGAAGGCATACTAATTTCATGAGAGGGAGGGGCACTATAAATGGATGAAGTTTGTCTCCATGCTTAGTTTTCAAAAGTCTACGACGAAAGATGATTCAAAACAAAAACATGAGAAGCAGCAAAAACTATTTATTGTGATGAAAATAATTAGATGTATTTCTGTGTCTAGAATTCATATGAGAGGAGTTTGGAGCATCTGCCACTCTACAGTATCTTTTTCTGTAAAAGGGCATTCTGTGTTGTTAAGGGCATTAAGTCCAGTAAGCATAGTAACTTACTTGGTTTTACAATAACATGGGGGTTCTTCAATTCTAGTTCTAGTCTTTATCTGAAATTCTCAAAAAATAAAACCGTAGCATGTTTGCAGATCAGCAGATTCCAACTCTATAACATTTCTAAAACAATTCATAATTACTTTATATATAAAATGCATGCCATAGTAATTTAATGAGCAAACCAAATCATAAACATTGATTTTTATGCTATGAAAAATAAAGGAGCTTTAAGTCAATAAAAACGCAAAAAAAATAAGGCTTAAAATAAAAATTTTCCTCAACATCTCTATTATACTTGCTGGTGCTTATTTTTCCTCCCACAAAAGTAGGGAGGGCATTTTCCGTGCCTTCAAATTTTCTTGAAATTTTATTATCTATAGCCAGTAATCAAAGGAAGGGAGAGTACAGTAGAATTATTTCTAAAGTACTGAACAATGATCTCCTGCAATGAAATGAAAGGACAGAAGATACTGATCTTCACATTTTACTCAGCTCAGGCCCACCTTCAGTTTTCCTTAAATCATGTGTAAAAAAATGATATACAAATTACAGAGACTCAGCCCCTCCTCTTTTTAAAGGTAGCAATCAGTAAAATCTCCAAATCACTGTTGCTCTTTTGAACACCTAAGATATTATTTAGAGCAAAATTCCTATTAAAGCTTGTCACCTGTATACCTGAGAGAATTATGCCCTGTTTAAAACTAACACATAATTGAACGTCTCTTCAATAGGAAGAAAGAAATTACAGGAAAAATATTTAACCATCTGTGTGTGCCTTTTATGGCTATCTTTCGCAAAGTGAGCTGTGATTTTTTAACTTGAGCAAAAGGTTCACCTTCCATGCTAGGCTATTTCCTTATCTTAAGAAGTACACAATCTATAATCTAATGATCCCAGATTGTTTTAGCCATTTTCCTGTAAATCAAGGAACATTAAAAAATACAAAGTTTTACAAGCTATAAAGATAGATATGTGTATCATGCTTCCTATTCTGATATTTTGAGAAATATTTCATGTATGACCCCTCCATTATGATGAGGGCACTGTATGATATATATGGTAACACAGCTTCCTCTGTGGATTCCATCTATGGATGGTGCCATTAAAGAAGGTCTGTGCCTCCTGGACTATGGTACATCACTCATTTCCCTAAGGTCTCTCATGGCATGTATTCTTTGCCAAAGACACACATGGAATTCTACCTGCAGACTGAAGACAGTCTCTGTCTAGAAATAGTCTCACCTAACTTAAGAAAAAAAACGATATGCAGGGGGGGGAAATGAGGAATTTGTCTCTACTGAGGTCACATCTCAGTTTTCGGATATTTAGCAATAGGACAGAAAATGAAACACCAGAAAGAAAGGAAATGTTGACAGGGAGAGCTCAGAGTGAATTATTACTTACTTTTGTGGACATTTTAATGGATGATTTGTCTTAACTCCTTTAACTAAAGGCACTCACACTTAAAAGAATGTGAACATACTTCCTACTTCTTTGATATTTGATTTCTACTAGGATGCTGAGATCCAAAAGGAGACACAATAAATGCTCTCAAAATGCGCAGAAAAACTTAATAGTTCCATTAAACTGTAAAACAGTTTTCACAGAAAAGCTAATAAATATAAGTCTAAAATGTACACATACTTTGATTCCAAGTAAGAAGTCCTCATGTCATAATTCTTACAAAATAATAAGCCACCGACTATAAGGATTTTTTAAATTTCTTACTAAGGTTCTGTAATAGGTAAAAACAGTTAAACTATGAAATGGCACATCTAAAGGTTATTTTTCTAAGAATATTTTACTTACTAAAGAATTTCTGCTAGCAGTTTAGTAGGCTTATTTAATTCAGATTTTAAAGATATGTGAATAAAATGTTAAGCCAAATCATCAACTGTTTAACAGATTATTATTCTTAAAATAGATATAATTTTGTGTTATTCATCTAACTTCTAATTGTATAATTATGAATAAACTCAAATATCATTTTTCTCCAGAAGTCTTAGTTTTCAATTAGGTGTGACTTCTTTTCTTTGCCATTTTATTTCCTAAATTTAATGACACATCACATTCTCTGCTGTAATATTTGTATTGTATTGTTATTCCCCTGCTAAACAATCAGCTACCTGAAAGCATGTCACAGATCTGATTTTTATTGTATTTTTCTATCACCCACTTGTAGTAGCTTTCACCAATAGCCATGATTCATTACCCCTTCCCTGTACCCACACCCTTTGCTATGTAACTCTGCATTTTCCTCCAGTCCCCAGCAGGATAACCTGTGCCAATTGATCGTGTGCCCAACGATGAGACTTGCTTCGACTAGTTGGTGTTATCTGACATGGTCAAAGCAGAAGCTTAAAACAAAGTCACACATGGGGCTTGCTCTCTCTTGTGTTTCTCTGCCATTGACTTTAAAACATGTCAGGGCTTGCTTGCTGGAGCATGAGAGGCACGTAGAGCAGGGCTATGTCACCTAAATAATCAAGGCAGCCTAGTTACAATGATAGCCAGCTGATCTTCAAATTTGTGACGAAGCCCAGTCAAAACCAGCAGAACTGTCCAATTGATCCCAACTTAGAAGTGCTAAAGCATGCATGCAAATGAGAAATAAATGCTTGCTTGAAGCCACCAAGTTTTGGGATAGTTGGTTACAAAGTCATAGGTAACATATTGTAGTGTACGTTGTAAATGGTCCTGTGCTCAGAAAAATGTGGAATTAAAAATAATTTGTCTGGAAAACTTGTCTTAGAGAACAACACAGACACAATAACTGAGATGTGAGCCAACAGACCTAATCAAGATTGCATTAGACTGTGGCTTGAGTCAGCTGCCGTACTCTTTAGTGTAGTGTATCTCAGGCAAATTCAACCACAGGGATATCCAAATGATCCATTCTGACCAGAATACTACAATACCATGGATATGCTTGCTGATTTGTGGGTGGGTGAATAACCTAATAAGGGTCAGAGATTTTTTTTGAGACTTACTTTTATCTTTGAGGGTCTATGAAAATTGGAAATATACAGATACTAAAAGTAATTTTTGCCACTTCAAGAAAGAGTACCAGTAAATCAGATAGCTGTTAAGCCATTGAATAATATTTAATGTACAAATATTGCTATAGTATGAGAATATGTGCTGTAGAGTTATATAAGGGAAAGCATAAGAAATGACAACATACAAATATAATCAGCATGACTAAAGATAAGAGACAGAGACAAAGACTTTTAATGGTATCATCTGAGGCACTGTATCCAGCCTTGACTGAATTCAGTTTTCAGTTTTGTGAACGAATACATCCCCTTCTTTTCATGAGCTAGCAAGTGGTGACTATTACTGACCAAACAAATGGATGATTTTCATTGAAATGAACTAACATCCTATTTTCTATTCTTTATACTATAACCAGTTGACAGTATATTACATACCAAGCTATGTGCAAAGGGCTGTTCCCTTGTAAATGTTTCAATTTCAATCCCTCACATCCATAATTAGAAGAGGGAGACATAGAACAGATAAATTGTGATGCAAAAGAAGAATTTGAGAAAGGTAAAAGCACAGAGCTCAGTCCCAGGATTATAAAACTGACTGATGTGGGCCCAGTAAGGCATGCATAAAATATTTCAATACAATGACCTGACAATCTAGTTGAACAATAAAACACTATAAATCCATCCAGTAACTAAAGATAAATACAAAGTTACATATTTTAAAGGATTTATTCTTATACTAGAGAGTATGACAGTTGTAGGTATTCAGTCCAATGGGAAAGAAAAATAAAATATAACTTGATGTGGGCTATATAGTAGAAACACTAATAATACAATATAATTAATATAATATAACATAATACTGTATAACATAAAATAACATAACATAATATATAATATAATATAATATAATATAATATAATATAATATAATATAATATAGGGCCCCAATACCCAAATCTTGATTTCTAATACCATTTTCAAGTAAAAGGGACCAGGATTTTGGAGAAATGGCTGATTTAGGTATGACTGGGGCAGGGAATATTTAATATGAGCCTGGAAACAAAAAGTAAAGAGGTGCTCCCTCAAACACACACACACACACACACACACACAGATGTGGACATATTAAAGGAGCACAGGAATTATCTAAAAGAGCTGCCAATGGCCAAAGCTTAAAAATTTAGGCAACCAAAAATTTTAAAATGCATTGGATTATAGACATAAATATAAACACACACCCATGAGTCCACGATTATACAAATAAGTTATTGAATAAATAAGAGTAGACAAATATCCCATTCAGAAGAATTCCAAATAATTTATGTAGATATTTCACCTTCCAGGAGATGGACTCTACTTCCTCACTTCTTAAGTGTGGGCTGGTCACAGTAACTTCCTTCCAAAGAGGATGGTATGGAAAAGGGTAAAAAGAGAAACTTTATAGTAGAAAAACCTGAAAAAATGCTATCTCACTGAGGTGATCAAGGACAATATCAACAGTGAGATGTCATGTTGATAGAATGTACCCTTGATATCATCTAATGAGAATGGCATTTTATCTCTGATAAACCCCCCGAAAAAATCATAACCCCCATCTCACTGTAAGAAAAACCTGAGACTGATCCCAAATAAGGAACATCCTACAAATACCAGGACACTACTCCTGGAAGTTGTCAAGAAAATAAATGATAAGTCTGAGAAAATACCACAGCGAAGAGGAAGCTAAAGAAACATGACAAATAAATGTAAAGTGATATCCTGCATGGCATTCTGGAACAAAGAAAGGACAACTGGGAAAGACTTAAGAAATATGAGTAAAATCTGGACTTTAGTCAATAATAATGAATAGATAATTGGCTCATTATTTGTGACAAATGTACCACAGGAATGTAAGACGTTAAGAGGGGAAATTGAATGCAAGGTACGAGGGAATTGTCTAAACTATCTTTGCAAGTTTTCTATAAATCTAAAATTATTCTAAAATAAAATTATATATAAATACATGATGCCATGCAAGCTCATAAGAAATGGTGGCCATCTGTCTGGGGATGGATCAGGTTAAGGAAAAACTTTTCCTTTTCTCCTTTTTTTCTACTGGAAGTTTGCACCTTAGGAAAACTTTCAAAGGTGGTAAACTTTGAGTTTGGTTTCCAAAGTGGAACTAGAGCTTGCTAGAGAGAGCAGGGAATTATAAGCAGAACGAATAGCAAAAATAGATGTTCAGAAGTAGGTTAGGACATGGGGTATTCAGACGAGGATATATTCATGGTCAGCAGATTGGTAAAGGCTACTATAATGTCAGAAAATTTTTTACTAGAATAAAAAAAACTCTGCACACCATGATAAGGAGTTTGGATTTTGTCCTGAAGACAACAGACTCAATGGAGATATTGAAGGAGATATGGAGGCTATGTTTGTTTTAAGGACATTAGCCCTCCTAACACTGGTGGACATGATGTGAGGAGAACTGGGAGGCTAGAATACATTTAATGAAGCTTTTGTTGTTTTCTGAGTGTGAAATACACAGGATATACAGGAGTATCAATGGGCTAGATTTGGAATTCATGTCATGAATAGTACTAATAAGATATGGTGGCAACCTAATGTTGAAGGTGAGGGAAGAGAAAAGCTCAAGAAGATTCTGAATTCCCAAGTTTGGTTTACCAGGTGGACAGACCTACATCTAGCTGAGGGGAAAAAAAGGGGCAATAATAGTTTATGACAATAAGAGTAGAGATCACAAGTATCAGTATGATAGTGACAAGGCTTATTTGATATACATTTCAATTTTTCTCACCTATATTTGTATGCCTCCATATTGGACATCCCTAATTTTTATTCAATAAACATATACCTTTCTACAATTTCAATAAATAGTTTTTGAAATGACCCATTTGAAGAAAAAAATCTCGTTTGCCCAAGAAAGTATGGTCTTCCATGGAGGTCAAGAACTTTAGAATCTATGTGGTAGGGCTTATGTAAGGGTCCCTTAACTACAAACATTATTCCTACCTAAGGCACAGCCTACATCACCTATATAGGCACTACAGTATCTTGGTTCAATTCCAGACCTGATTAAGTATGTGATTTACTATCATATCATTACTCACTTGCAATTTAGCATTTGTTACTTTATCTGTCAGCATCTCACTTGTCTCATCTGGTAAATACATCAACCTTCACAGGCTGTTGAGAAGATCACAGCATTGACAGGAACATACTAACTGTTCATTAAATATTAGCCATTTATTACTACTAGTGTTCATCTTCCTTGAAATTTCTTTCATTTGGCAGAGACGAGAGATCCAGAAGTAAAATGTTTTAAAAACAAATTGACAATTACAATTGATTCAAGATGGCAGCAAGAGAGGTGAGACAGAGAAATCCTCCCAAAACCACACATAGTACAAAATTATAGTTAAATCAACTAACCCTATACAGCAACAGGAAAGAAGGCTGCAACAGACTGCATACACCAGGAGAACAGAGCAGACCTCACGAAACACGTCAGCAGTGCCACTCCCCTGTGACCCCCAACCTCACACCAGGGGTGGAGCAGCTCCAGAAACCAGAACTTCTTGGCACTAGAGGGCACCACATAGAAATATGAACCATCAAAGGAACCAGGTTCAGACCAAAATCTCACAAACCCCAGAAAAGGGGCCAAATGAAACTGAACTCACCAATCTTGCTGAAAGAGAGTTCAAAATAAAAATCATAAACATGCACATGGAGGTACAGAAAAATAATCAAGAACTCAGGGATGAATTTAGAAAGGGGATTCAATCATTAAGAAATCCCATATCTGAATTGAAATATACAATGGAGGGATTTAAAAGCAGATTAGATTTAGTAGAAGAGATGGTAAATGGAATAGAAATTAGAGAAGAGGAATACAAAGAAGCTGAGGCACAGAGAGAAAAAAGGATCTCTAAGAATGAAAGAATATTGAGAGAACTGTGTGACAAACCAAACACAACAGTATTCACATTAGAGGGGTACCAGAAGAAGAAGAGAGAGAAAAAGGGACAGAAAGTGTCATTGAAGAGGTAATTGCTGAAAACTTCCACAATCTGGGGAAGGAGCTAGG
The DNA here is from genome assembly GCA_029783875.1 of Phataginus tricuspis. Taxonomy (NCBI): domain Eukaryota; kingdom Metazoa; phylum Chordata; class Mammalia; order Pholidota; family Manidae; genus Phataginus; species Phataginus tricuspis. The sequence goes on from JAQQAC010016209.1 coordinate 26,673,013, forward strand.
CTCTCAAGAAATGGAGATGCACAGATCTCTCAACACAAGGGACCCAAGGCAGACAACATCAAGACATATACTAATTAAAATGGCAAAGATCAAGGATAAAGACAGACTTTTAAAAGCAGCTAAAGAGAGAAAAAAAGATCACATACAAAGGAAAACCCATCAGGCTACCATCAGACTTCTCAACAGAAACCTTACAGGCCAGAAGGGAGTGGCATGATATATTTAATGCAATGAAAAAGAAGGGCCTCAAATGAAGAATACACTACCTGGCAAGGTTATCATTTAAATTTGAAGGAGGGATTAAGCAATTTTCACATAACCAAAAGCTGAGAGAATTTACCTCCCACAAACCACCTCCACAGTACATTTTGGAGGAACTTCAATAGATGGAAGTATTCGTAAGGCTAAATAGCTCTCAACAGGGGAAATAAAACCACATAAAAGTAGAACAATTAATGACTAAGCAGATGCAAAATGAAATCAACTACCCTGAAAGTCAATCAAGGGATAGACAAAGAGTACAGAATATGATACCTAATATATAAAGAATGGTGGAGAAAGAAAAAGGAGGGAAAAAAAGTACCTTTAGGTTGTGTTTGTAAAAACATACTATGTGAGTTAAATTAGACTGTTAGATACTAAAGGAATTACCCTTGAACCTTTGGTAACCACAAATTTAAAGCCTGCAGTGGCAATAAGTACATATAGATAATCACCCTAAATGTAAATCGTCTGAATGCACCAATCAAAAGACTGAAGTGATAAAAAAACAAGACCTGTCTATGTGCTGCCTACAAGAGACTCACTTCGAACCCAAAGACATACACAGACTAAAAGTGAAGTGATGAAAAAAAATATTTCATGCAACTAATAGTGACAAAAAAGCAGGACTTGCAGTACTTGTATCAGACAAAATAGACTTCAAAACAAAGAAAGTCACAAGAGACAAAGAAGGACATTACATAATGACAAAGGGGTCAGTCCAACAAGAGGATATAACTGTTAAAATAACTATGCACCCAACACAGGATCACCTACATATGTGAAACAAATACTAACATAATTAAAAGGGAAAATAGAATGCAATGCATTCATTCTAGGAGACTTCAACATACCACTCACTCCAAAGGACAGATCAACCAGACATAAAATAAGTAAGAAGACAGGCACTGAACAGCACAATAGAAAAGATGGACCTAACAGACATCTGCAGAACTCTTCACCCAAAAGCAGCAGGATATACATTCTTCTCAAGTGCACATGGAACACTTTCAAGAATATAATCATATACTAGGCCACAAAAAAAAACCTCAGTAAATTCAAAAATATTAAAATTGTATCAACCAGATTATCAGACCACAAAGGTATGAAATTGGAAATAAATTATGCAAAGAAAACAAAAAAGCCCACAAATACATGGAGGCTTAAAAACATGCTCCTAAACAGCCAATAGATCAATGACCAAATAAAAATGTAGATCAAGCAATATATGGAGACAGTTGACAACAATAATTGAACACAGAAAAATCTGTGGAATGCAGCGAAGGCTGTGCTAAGAGGAAAATATATTGCAATACAGGCCTACCTCAGGAAAGAAGAACAATCCCAAATGAACAGTCTAAAATCAAATTTAATGAAACTAGAAAAGGAAGAACAAATGAGGCCCAAAGTCGGTAGAAGGAGGGACATAATAAAGAATAGAGAAGAATAAAACAATAGAGAGGAGGACTTCCGGGAATATGGCGTCTTGAACGGACTAGCAGAAAAATTCCTCCCAACATTATATTTATTCACGAAAATACAGCAACTACAACTATCCCTAAAAGAGAGACCAGAATACACAGGAAAGTGCACAGCGTACAGCTACACCTGTGAGAACTTGGCAGCCGGTGAGGCGGACGGGTGGCGATCCGGTGGGACCGAGCGCTCCCCCCCACCAGAGCTCCGGCGGCCAGACACGCCGGACAGAGGACTCGGCACCCGGCGAGGTGGGACAGAAACACGATCCAGCGAGACGAGAGCGTCCCTGCACCCCAGCACTCCGGCGGGAGTCTCGGCAAGGCGGGTAAGGTACGGAGCCGCGAGC
>JAQQAC010016209.1:26680098-26724335 GCA_029783875.1 Phataginus tricuspis
AGTAGAACAAAAAGACATCCTACAATATGGGAAAATATATTCATAAATGATGTATCTGATAAGGGGTTGACATCCAAAATATACAAAGAACTCACGCACCTTAACAAACAAAAAGCAAATAACCCAATTAAGAAATGGGCACAGGACATGAATAGACACTTCTCTAAAGAAGAAATTCAGATGGCCAACAGGCACATGAAAAAATGCTCCACATCGCTAATCATCAGAGAAATGCAGATTAAAACCACAATGAGATATCACCTCACACCAGTGAGGATGGCCAACATCCAAAACACAAACAACACCAAATGTTGGCGAGGATGTGGAGAGAGGGGAACCCTCCTACATTGCTGGTGGGAATGCAAATTAGTTCAACCATTGTGGAAAGCAGTATGGAGGTTCCTCAAAAAACTCAAAATAGAAATACCATTTGACCCAGGAATCCCACTCCTAGGAATTTACCCCAAGAATGCAGCAGCCCAGTTTGAGAAAGACACATGCACCCCTATGTTTATTGCAGCACTATTTACAATAGCCAAGAAATGGAAGCAACCTAAGTGCCCATCAGTAGATGAATGGATTAAGAAGATGTGGTACATATACACAATGGAATATTACGCAGCAATAAGAAAGAAACAAATCCTACCATTTGCAACAACATGGATGGAGCTAGAGGGTATTATGCTCAGTGAAATAAGCCAGGCCGAAAAAGACAAGTACCAAATGATCTCACTCATATGTGGAGTATAAGAACAAAGAAAAATAATAATAATAATAAATAAATAAATAAATAAATGAAGGAACAAAACAGCAGCAGACTCACAGAACCCACGAATGGACTAACAGTTACCAAAGGGAAAGGGACTGGGGAGATGGGTGGGAAGGGAGGGATAAGAGGGTAAAAGGGGCATTACGATTGGCAGACATAGGGTGGGGGGGCACGGGGGGTACTGTACAGCTCAGAGAAGACAAGTAGCGATTCTCATCTCACTACGCTGATGGACAGTGACTGTGGTGGGGTTGGTGGGGGGGACCTGGTGATGGGGGGAGTTCAATCATCACGGTATTGCTCATGTAATTGTAGGTTAATGATACTAAAATAAAATAAATTATTAAAAAAAAAAAAACAATAGAGAGAATCAATGAAAGCAGGAGCTGGTTCTTTGAGAAATTAAACAAATAGATAAATCCCTAGCCAGACTTATCAAGAGAAAAGGAGAGTCTACACACATAAACAGAATCTGTAATATGAGATGACAAATGACTAAGGACACCACAGAAATAGAAAGAATTATGAGAGAATACTATGAAAACTTGTATGGTAACAAACTGGTTAACCTAGGAGAAATGGACAACTTTCTAGAAAAACACAACCATCCAAGGCTGACCGAGGAAGAAACAGAAAACCTGAATAGACAAATTACCAGCAGAGAAATTGAACTGGTAATCAAAATCTACCTACGAACAAAATCCTTGGACAAGATGGTTTCACTGCTGAATTTTATTAAACATTTAGTGAAGACCTAATACACATCCTCTTTAAAGTTTTCCAAAAAGTAGAAGAGGAGGGAGTACTGCCAAATTCATTCTACGAGGCCAACATCACTCTAATACCAAAACCAGGCAAAGACACAAAAAAAGAAAATTACAGACCAATATCCCTGATGAACTTAGATGCAAAAATACTCAACAAAATATTAGCAAACTGAATTCAAAAATACATCAAAAAGATCATCCATCATAGTATTCTCTCATAATTCTTTGTATTTCTGTGGTGTCCACAGTGATTTTTCCTGTCTCATTTCTGATTCTGTTTATGTGTGTAGACTCTTTTTCTTGATATGTCCGGCTAGGGGTTTATCTATTTTCTTTATTTTCTCAACACACCAGCTCCTGTTTCTCTCATTGATACTTTCTATTGTTTTATTCTTCTCAATTTCATTTATTTCTGCTTTAATCTTTATTATGTCCCTCCTTCTACTGACTTTGGGCGTCATTTGTTCTTCCTTTTCTAGTTTCATTAATTGTGAGTTTAGACTGTTCATTTGGGATTGTTCTTCTTTCCTGAGGTAGGCCTGTATTGCAATATATTTCCCTCTTAGCAGGGCCTTCACTGCATCCCACAGATTTTATGGTGTTGAATTATTGTTGTCCTCTGTCTTGATATATTGCTTGATCTCTGTTTTTATTTGGTCATTGATCCATTGATTATTTAGGAGCATGTTATTAAGTCTCCATGTGTTTGTGGGCTTTTTCATTTTCTTTGCGTAATTTATTCCTACTTTCATACCTTTGTGATCTAAGAATATGGTTCGTACAATTTCAATCTTTTTGAATTTACTGAGGTTCCTAATATATGATCAATTCTTGAAAATGTCCATGTGCACTTGAGAAGAATGTGTATCCTGTTGCTTTTGGATGGAGTGTTCTGTAGATGTCCGTTAGGTCCATCTATTTTAATATGTTGTTCTGGGCCTCTGTCTCTTATGTTCTGTCTGGTTGATCTGTCCTTTGGAGTGAGTGGTGTGTTGAAGTCTCCTAAAATGAATGCATTGCATTCTATTTCCCTCTTTAATTTTGTTAGTATTTGTTTCACACATGTAGGTGATCCTGTGTTGGGTGCATTTATTTCCTCTTGTAGGACTAACCCTTTTATCATTATGTAATGTTCTTCTTTGTCTCTTGTGACTTTCTTTGTTTCGAAGTCTATTTTGTCTGATACAAGTACTGCAAGTCCTGCTTTTTTGTCACTATTAGTTGCATGAAATATCTTTTTTCATCCCTTCACTTTCAGTCTGTGTATGTCTTTGGGTTTGAAGTGAGTGTCTTGTAAGCAGCATATAGATGGGTCTTGTTTTTTTTATCCATTCAGTATCTCTATGTCTTTTGATTGGTGCATTCAGACAATTTACATTAAGGTGATTATTGATAGGTATGTACTTATTGCCATTGCAGGCTTTAGATTCATGGTTACCAAAGGTTCAAGGACAATTCCCTTACTATCTAACATTCTAATTTAACTTATTTCATATACTATTACAAACACAACCTAAAGGTTCTTTTTTTACCCCTCCTTTTTCTTCCTCTTCCATTCTTTTATGTTATGAATCATATTCTGCACTCTTTGTCTTCCCTTGGGTGACATTTTTTTAGCCTTAGGAATATTTCCATCTATAGGAGTCCCTCCAAAATGGTTTGTGGGAGGTAAATTCTCTCAGCTTTTGTTTATCTGTAGATTGTTTAATCCCTCCTTCAAATTTAAATGATAACCTTGCCGGGTATTCTTGTTTCAAGGTGCTTTCTGCTTCATTGCATTAAATATATCATGCCACTCCCTTCAGGTCTGTAAGGTTTCTGTTGAGAAGTCTGATGATAGCCTGATGGGTTTTCCTTTGTGTGTGATGTTTTTTCTCTCTCTAGCTGCTTTTAAAAGTCTGTCTTTATCCTTGATCTTTGCCATTTTAATTATTGTATGTCTTGATGTTGTCTTCCTTTGGTCCCTTGTGTTGGGAGATCTGTGCACCTCCATGGTTTGAGAGACTATCTCCTTCCCCAGATTGAGGAAGTTTTCATCAATTAACTCCTCAATGACACTTTCTATCCCTTTTTCTCTCTTCTTCTTCTTCTGGTACCCCTCTAATGTGAATACTGTTGTGTTTGGTTTGTCACACAGTTCTCTCAATATTCTTTCATTCTTAGAGATCCTTTATTCTTTCTGTGCCTCAGCTTCTTTGTATTCCTGTTCTCTAATTTTATTCCATTTACTGTCTCTTCTACTACATATAATCTGCTTTTAAATCCCTCCATTGTATGTTTCATTTCAGATATGGAATTTATTAATGATTTAATCTCCAACTTAAATTAATTCCTGAGTTCTTGAATATTTTTCTGTACCTCTATAAGCATGTTTATAATTTTTATTTTGAACTCTCTTTCGGGAAGATTGGTGAGTTCGGTTTCATTTGGCCCTCTTTCTGGGGTTTGTGAGATTTTGGTGTGAACCATATTATTTTGTCGTTTCATATTTCTGTGTGGTGCCCACTAGTGTGCAGAAACTCCAGTCTCTGGAGCTGCTCAGCCCCTAGAGTGAGGTTGGGGGACATAGGGGAGCGGAGCTGGTACCTGGTCAGGGGAAAGATCTGTTTCCTGCTTCCCGTCTGCGGTGCCTGTCTCCAGTGTCTGAGGCGGTGGGCCAAGCACACACGTGTAAACTTCTGTGCTTTGCGTTTCTAGATGTTGTAGGTGGGGTCTCCCTCTGCCTGGCCTGACACCTGCGCAGTGACTGCTGGTTTGTGAGCAGGTGTCTGCAGGCCAGTAGGAAGGTTTGGCAGGCTGTGTTTCACAGTGGGGGGCCTCAGAGCTGAGTAGGCAGCTAGGGGGATCGAGCATCTGAAGCTCCCCAAAGTTCCCAGCCGGCTGGGCAGAGCGCACCCAACCTTGTCCAGCTATCCCTTCTCCCGCACAGCAAGCTCCGTGCAAACCCCGCTCCTTCAGCAGCCCTCTCGCTGCTAGGAAGCCTCTCAGACTCCCTGCCTTTCCTCCAAATCAGAGTGGCTGGGTGTGGATCCTGTCCTCCACAAATGGCCAGAATGTCAATTTCTCAAGCACTCCGCCTGTCCGAGCTCCCCAACATCCAGAGCACCACACACTATAGGATTTTCCTTACAAAGCAGATCTCCAGGGCTAGGTGTTCAGCAGTCCCAGTCTTCCACCCACTCCCCCACTCTATTTCTGTTCCTCCTGCCGGTGAGCTGGGGTGGGGGAAGGGCCTGGGTTTCACCAGATTAAGATTTTCCTACGTTACCCTGTTTCGTCAGGTCTGCTCTGTTCATGAGGTCCGTTTTCAGTCTGGTTCAGTCTTCTTTCTTGTTGCTGTTTTAAGGTTAGTTGTATTAATTAACTATTTTTGTACAATTTGTGGTTTTGGGAGGAGCTCTCTGTCTCACCTCTCACACGGCCTTCTTGCAAGTCCTCTCCGCCTTTAATTTATGAAAGATACATGGTGAGTACCTTTTACATACCAGGTATTATGCTAAGATACCTAAGACAGGTTTCTAGTACATAAAGAGCTCACCATCTAGGTGGGAAGGCAGGAAAAAATAGTATAGAGTATGACAAACACCAAGAAATATCAATTTAGTTTGCATAGGGAAAGGTTTCTCTATGTCACACTAATGGATTTGGATTTATTAGTGTATTTCTGCATGTTTTAGTTATGTTTTAGAAGTAGGACAAGGCTTACATGACTGCAATGACTATCACAAGTGATGCAATTAATTGTTCTTATTGGTGGTGTATCGCCATTTTCATGAGTGCATAATAAATGGCCGCTATAAATATTTGAGCACTTAATATGTGCCACATCCTGTTCTTAGTGAATCATTATCTCACTGGATTCTTACAACAGCTCTATGAGTTGTTCATCCTTAATATTTTTGTGTTACAGATAAATAAACACAGGTAGATTATCAAATCACTTGCTCAAACTCTTACATCTGGAAGATTGCAGAGTCAGGATTGAAAATCACTAAAGAGGTTAATATTCTGGTGGAAAAATAATCTTTTCTGAAAGGACTTCATGCAAATAGGATAAATTGAGCATATCCTCAATGCTATGCTTTCTGCGCTCACAGCTGATTATATACAAGACCCAGATGACCTTGGCTCTTCTTGCTTGTTCACCAATAGGGAAAAGGGATATGCCTCTTCTCAGTTCTCCTCCCTTCACCAACATAGGTCTAGTAACAGACATGGGAACAATATTTAGGCTGTACGATTTTCCTCTAAAACTTCATTGTCTAAACCATTTACCATGGGTCTACTGGTCTACTACAGATTACTACTTTCACTGGATATTTATTAGTATATTTAAAAATAGAGCTCCAGGAATAACATTTCGGCTGTATTATTTTCCTCTAATACTTCATTATCTAAACCACCATTTACCATGGGTCTACTACAGATACTACTTTCACAGGATATTTACTAGTATGCTTAAAAATAGAGCTCTGTTGCTGAAACAAGCTCAGAAAATAGAGATATAACCAGTTTAACACGCCGCCTCCCTGCAATAATTTCTCAGAACCTTTAATATACATTGTGAATTTCCAATGGAGGGGATATACTATGTAACATTCCAAACTTACTTAACTAAGAAATTTTTATTTCTTCATGGATATTTAATGGACCTAGTGTTCTATGGGATGCATTTTGTGGGAGACCATTCTGGAAAGTTCCATATAATTTCAGAACATAATAAGGATCACAGCAAGGATTCATATTTCTTTCTCTTTGGTATATCAGGTGTCTTTCTATAGGCCTTGTTGCTTAGCTACAAAGTAACCAGAAGAGCTTAATGAATCATCTGAAAATCAAATTATCAATAAAATACATTATCACATTCTATTATTGGGCTAGGCAGTTGTCTTTTTCCATATTAGGAAGAAAGAGTCATATTTAAAACCTACAAGGTAACACAAGCTGCCTGCTAACTTGATTAAATAAGCATGAGAGCACATTTTGGGATTGCTTTATTGTAAATAATAGAATTGACAACCGTGTTACAGGATCTACAAGAATCATTCCTGTAAAAGTGCCTCCCTAGAGGATTTCAAGTAGATACTTACCCAAATACCAAATAGCACACATTTTCTGAACAGAGAGAAAAGCTATCAGAAGCTTCTATCTTGCATGCAAGATATGAATTATTTGCTTCCATTAACTTTTCTTTTTAACTTGTCAGCAATGTTTCCCTTTTTAAAAATCTCTTATGTTTCCTACATAAAGCATTCAGGTTTTTTTTTTTGGATAGTTTGATAATTTTCTACCATCCTGTATCCCACCATAATTTCTTAGCTGGGTCCCTGACACAGCATAAGTGCTTAATAAATATGCATTGAAATAATGTATTGATTCATACTTTTCCAAAATAAAACCACCACTAACTACTATTAACCAAAAGTATTTTTCTGTTCTATTCTAAAAGAATACCATCCTCAATTTTCATACCTCCTAATGCCTACTGAAGTACATGTTCTCTCTTTACATTCAGTAAATCATTAATAATTGCTCTCAGCTTCAACAGATAGTCATCACAATGGCCAAATCTTGTACTAGTAGCATTCTTCGTAACAACCAAGGACTTGAAACCCAAGTATCCATTAACTGGTGAATGGATAAGCACAATGGGGTATGACCACATGATAAGATACTATTTGGCATAAAAAGAATGAAGTACAAATACATGCTACAACATAATGAAACTTGAAAACATCATGCTAAGTGAAAAAAGCCAGGCACAAAGGACCACCTGTTTTATGATTCTACTTATGTGACATGTTCAAAAAATGGTAAATCTGTAAAGACAGAAAGTAGGTTAGTGACTGCCTAGGAGTGGGGGTAGAAAAAGGGATTAACTGTAAATGGACATGAGGGATGGTAATGTGGTGACAGAAATGTTTTAGAACTATTGTGGCAATGGTTGTATAACTTAGTAAATTTACTAAAATCATTGAAGTGAATATATGTATGAATGAATTTTATGGCACATAAATCACACCTCAATAAAGTTGTTAAAAAGTATAAATACCTTTGTACTTCTCAATGTGAAGGTTTGGCCCATCACTGTCAGGTCATAAGGTTGCATATGTTTTACATAAAACTTCTTTTTCAACAGAGACATTCATTCTGTACCAGAAATCCTTTGGATATTATGATTATTATTCTAGTAACTACTATTATTCTAATAACTATTCTGAACTACTGAACATGCTTTTGCCATCAGGAGATATATATTTCATTTTCAGTATAGCTGACTGTATTACCCTGGACTAATCCCTTTTTGCTCTTTGATTTATCTGAAAAAATAGGACGTCCCCTCTTTATAAAGTATTTAAATATTCACATTCAAATGGAATGGCTTCTAAATACAGAATACTTTCTATTAAGCTATTTAAATAATGTACTGAGGTGATTCTTGCTCTAAGAAAGCTTTTCAGCATACTTTAGTTACATTTGATTTTGTTCAAATGCACTGGAAATTGAAAACTATATTGCCCCACTCTGTACCAATTTGTACACTTTTGTAAGACAGAAATAGATCAAAATGTATTACAAAACTAGAAAAACAGTTTATAATAATACATTTATCTCTGATTACTAATATTTAGAGTGTAAAATTTTATAATTAAGTAGTTGAAAGTTAAATATTATTTTCCTAAATATATATGAAATGAAAAACAATCCATGTGATTTATGTGTGCAATAAAATTCTTCATGTATATTAAAATAGCTAATCTGAAAACTTTTTTGTAATTCAAATGCTCAACTGGCAACATGAAATATTTTTAAGTTAATATAGTACACTGCTTTTTATATATATTTTTTAGAACCTGAAAATGAAATAGATTTTTTACCAATCCTATGATTTTTCTAATCAAGAAGAGATGAATGCAGTTGTCTTTTACTTTGTTTTTTCCTAAGAACACATTTCTCGCTTATCATAAAATGTTTTCCCACCTTACTTAAAAATTCTTAACCTAATATTAATAACTGCAATCATCTGAAGGTTTTTCTGATAGTCTACAAATACATTAAACAAAAGATAAAATTTGAAATTTAATAAAAGCCTTAAAAGAATGAGTATCAAGAGACTTTTATCTTTAAAATAGTAATTCCATAAACTTGGAGATTAACACTATATTTTATAAGGGAATCATTTAAGCTCTCTTAGAGTACAATATTGGGCTTATTCCTATCTTTGTCTGCTCTTTCCTTGTAGATGCTCATGAATCCTTGAATTAAAAAAAAAAACAACACTAAAATCCAAAAAGAATCAGTAAGAGAGAGGCTGAGATTATCAACTTGATGTTAACCTAGATAGGTCAAATTTAATAATTTAAAAGATATGCTTCTTGGGCATAGGACCCTGGACAAGTTCTTACCATTTTTCGTGCCAGCTCATCTGAAATGTGGGTTAATACAGTTACAACAGAGAGTGAATGAGATAACACCTGTCAAATATTTTGCAGACTACCTGATAGAGGGAAATCATTCAACAAATGAACAAGGAATGTAATGATCCTTTATTTTTCCTGTAAATACCAATGAATTCTAATGTAGAATAATGGGGATGGCACGGCACAAGCTAGTCTATATTTCCCAATCTTCTACTTTAACTTGGACATACAGAAAGAGCACTAAACCTAGTAAATGTTTCTAACTATTATTTTAAATTTTTTACCAAACCATATATTGAAAAATGATTGCTAAATGGTTGCCGTATATGGGTATATAAAGCTAAAGCTATTCTTTTTCTCAACTAAAAGGCTGCCTATAAACAAGTATAGTTCTCATGATTTCATCATTCCAACCTCTGCCTCTTCCCTACTCAAAGCCCCAACCCAGTTCAGTTCCAGTGACTTTTACATATAGTTGGTGACCTTAAATGGCAATATTTTGTCCACCACTTAGTTTACCATACTTTGCCTTACAATTTAAGGATCATAAATCACATGCTTCATGAAATGTATTAGAAATACTCGGCAATCTTTAAAAACCACAATACCATAGTTACTCATTCTTTCCTTTTAACTTAGACACCTAATAAAACATTTCAAAGAATCTTAAGTCATTGCCATGGATTGGATGCCATGATGACGTATTGCATATGCCTTCTCCAGACACTCATTTTACTGAATGATTAAAAGTTTATGTGAATGATATGACTGATAACCATTAAAAAATGAGAAATAGCACATTCTCAGTTTATGGTCTGTTATTGTAATGTAGGTGGGATACATATACTTGCAGCAACATTTCATGCTACGTGATAGATGCATAGTTTTAAGCTGTCCATTCAAAGAGGCCATTTATGATCAGTCTATTTACTCAAAGTGGTACAATGACCCCCCAAAAATGATACATTGCCCTAAAGATAACATTAGAATCAGTAATATGATTTATATGCCCTTTATTTCTAAATTTGAGAGGAAAGATTTCCAGGTACCAAATCAACAGGTTATGATTTTTTTATTTAATTGTAAAACTAAGTATGTATTGAAAACTTATATGACTAAAGTTTCCAAAAGTCTTTTGACAAAGCAAATGGGCTCCAATTCTGAATTCCTGATCTTTACACCAGTCCTTCTCAATCTTCAATGTTCATAAAAATCACCTGGAACTCTTCTCAAATGTCATATTATGATTCAGTACCTTAGGACAAGGCCTAAGAGTCTGTACTTCTAATTAACTCCTTAGTGATGCCAAGGGTACCAGTCCAGAGACCACACTCTGAGGAGCAAGGGTATGAGGTTACCATCATATTGACAAGGCAATGCTTAAAATTAGGAAAAATTATACAGACCATTATGACATAAATCTTAAGTCTTTTGGGACAAGTAAAAGAAAAAAAAATGAACCAAATGACAGGAAAGAACACTGGAGTGGCTGGAAAACCTTTAGGCCTTCAGCATCACTCTGCTGGACTATCTACAAACTCTTTTCTCTCTGCCCACCTTAGATCCATTGTACAAACTCTTTATAAAGCAAGAAAAAATTTGTAGAGGGATCTTTAAACTCAGGTGGGGATAAAATTTACATCTTTATTTACATTAACCCCTCACTAACATTTGCTTCAATTATGAATATAGACAACATACTTTTGTAATAACAGTGCATGCAATTTTCTCAGTATAGACATCATAGATGTAATAAGATATTATGGACTACTTCACAATTATGACAGGCATTAAATCTGAGTGGCTAGTGAGAAGGAAGAATAAAGCTGGGAGGATTACGCTCTCCAACTTCAAGCTCTACTACAGAGCCACAGTAATCAAGACAATTTGGTACTGGCACAAGAACAGACCCACAGACCAATGGAACAGAACAGAGAGTCCAGATATAAACCCGAGCATATATGGTCAATTAATATATGATAAAGGACCCATGGATATACAATGGGGAAATGACAGCCTCTCCAACAGCTGGTGTTGGCAAAACTGGACAGCTACATGCAAAAGAATGAAACTGGATTATTGTCTAACCCCATACACAAAGTAAACTCAAAATGGATCAGACCTGCATGTAAGTCATGAAACCATAAAACTCTTAGAAGAAAACATAGACAAAAATCTCGACTATAAACATGAGCAACTTTTCCTGAACACAACTCCTCAGGCAAGGGAAACAAAAGCAAAAATGAACACATGGGAATACATAAAGCTAAAAAGCTTCTGTACAGCAAAGGACACCATCAGCAGAACAAAAAGGCATCCTAAAGTATGGGAGAATATATTTGTAAATGACATAGCCAACAAGGGGTTAACATCCAAAATACATAAAAAACTAATACGCATCAACACCCAAAAAGCAAATAACCCAATTAAAAAATGGGCAGAGGATATGAACAGACAAATCTCCAAAGAAGAAATCCAGATGGCCAACAGACACATGAAAAGATGCTCCACATCGCTAATTATCAGGGAAATGCAAATTAAAACCACAATCAGATATCACCTCATGTCAGTTAGGATGGCCAACATAGAAAAGAATAGGAACAACAAATGCTGGCGAGGATGCAGAGAAAAGGGAACCCTCCTACACTGCTGGTGGGAATGTAAGCTAGTTCAACCATTGTGGAGAGCAATATGGGGGTTCCTCAAAAACTAAAAGTAGAAATACCATTTGACCCGGGAATTCCACTCCTAGGTATTTACCCAAAGAAAACAAGTTCTCAGATTCAAAAAGACATATGCACCCCTATGTTTACTGCAGCACTATTTACAATAGCCAAGATATGGAAGCAACCTACATATTCATCAGTAGATGAATGGATAAAGAAGAGGCGGTACATATACACAATGGAATACTATTTCAGCCATAAGAAAGAAACAAATTTTACCATTTGCAACAACATGGATGGAGCTAGAGGGTATTATGCTCAGTGAAATAAGCCAGACAGAGAAAGACAAGTACCAAATGATTCCCCTCATTTGTGGAGTATAACAACGAAGCAAAACTGAAGGAACAAAACAGAAGCAGGCCCACAGACTCTAAGAAGGAACTAGTAGTTACCAAAGGGGAGGGGTAAGGAAGGGGGGATGGGGAGAGAGGTGAAGGGGATTGAAGGGTATTATGATTAGTTCACATGGTATAGGGAAGGTCACAGGAAGACAGTGTAGCACAGAGAAGACAAGTAGTGACTCTGTGGCATCTTACTACACTGATGGACAGTGAATGCAAGGGGGTATGGGTGGGGTACTCGATAATATAGGTGAATGTAGTAACCACATTGTTTTTCATGTGAACCTTCATAAGAGTGTATATCAATGATACTTCAATAATATAAAACAAAGCAAAACTGAAAGAACAAAAAAAAAATCTGAGTGGCTAGATCTAGTTATATAATACAAGTACATATATCACTGTATTACAAATTTGTTTTAATATTCTATTAACTGCATTATTGTATACCTTCTTTCATAGTCCTTTGCATTTTATTTTATTAATTTAAAAGCATTTTTCTCAGAAGAGAACCCTATGTGTTACCGGACTGCCAAAGGGATCCATGTCACAAACAATTATCTCAACCATAATATGTCTGCCTCTGCTTTATCCCTTTGAACTCTGATTATAATTCCCCCAGTGACAATCTGATTCTCCTCCCACCCATTCTAAATTTGTGCTAAGTTTCTGCCCTTGATTTTCCCATAAAACCCTCTCTATATCTACATCATTCTGTTCATAGCTTACCTTTGAAAATATATGTCCTTGCATATATTTTTACTACATTCCCAAAGTGCCAAAATAGAAGGAAGCATGACTATTCTCCACGCATCTTCCACATATGGCACATAATAAGCACTTGGCACATTATTGTTCAGCACTGTGAGAAAGGAAATTCAACTTGATGTTTAACTCAAAGGATGCATAGGGATTGAATGTGATGGAAGGGAAGATTTACAGTAAGACAGGATGTAACCAGGATAGTCTTTGCAATATATAAGTATCAAATCAACACTCTGCATACTTTAAAATTACACAATGCATGATGTTATATGTCAATTATATGTCAGTATGTCAATAATATGTCAACTGTATCGCAATAAAACCAGAAAAAGTGAAGGAATAGAGAACAATGTTGAAATAGTCTGCTTTAGAGATCAATAGCATAATTGTGTATTGGAAAAGTACAGGCAAGATGTTGGACTCCACTGCAAAACACAAGGTCTTAAATGGGTTATGTGTGCTTTCCTGTCATAAAAGTTCCTTGATCTTCACTGATTCTAACCCAGGCGATAAAACACCAAAGATAACTCTAGAGGAGTTCACTCATTTAATTGGAGCAACTCACCTCTATGATGAGCTAGAAATGTGTTGAGCAATTTGGCAAATACAAGGTGGTTATAGCTTCATACTTTGTCCAGGTAACTGTTTAAAGTTTCTAGATCTTCTGAAAATACAAATGTTTACTAGGACTTGATTTATTATAATGACTCATTCAATTGGAAGACCTCCAACATCCTAAATGATTAATAATATATTCATGAACCTGAACAATCAGCAAAAAAGCAAGCAAATGTGAAACTGTTGTTTCAAAGCACAGGCACTGAATTCTATAGAGAAAGTTGCATTCAGCCACCACTAACTATTCCCACACTAGAAAAAGAGATTTCAACTCTGAACATTTTTCCCAGTCTCCATTATTACTACCTTCTTCTAAGCCACAATCAGTGATTTCCTGGTTTCTAAAACTGCCATCTAACTGGATTTCCTGGTTCTTCCCCGGTTCCTTTTCATCTTTTCTCAATACAACGTCCAGGCTGATCTCATTCAACTCAAAAATCTAGAGCAATGCCTGGTGTCTACAGTAGAGACTAAATATATACTTTCTGCATAGAGAAAGGAAGAGTTCCTTGTGTGAAGGTGATATGTACATATAAAATGCATTATTGGTTCTGTTTCTCTTAAGAATCCTGATGTGTTTCCTAATACTCATGACATATACACCAGACCCTTACAATCCATCCTGATGCCAAATTAACCTTTCTAAAAAAATCAATTATATAAATATGTTGAAAAAACACAATGACTTCCTGAGAATTTCAGGATAAAGTGCTTAGTAAATAAAGCTATTGACAAACTTATTCACTACCCTGCCTCTGCTCTGCCTCATCTACCAACATTCCCCACTAAACACTCCATACCCACATACATATTGCTCCACATATACATAATTGTTTGTAGCTACATGAAGACTGACTGGTATATTAAACATCCGTCTCTTCACATACGCAGCTTGTTCTTCCAGAAATGCTATTTCCCCCTCGCCCTATAGTTAGAAAACCCTCTTATGTATGTCTCATCAATACTCCCACTAAGTCTTCACAGAACTCTTTAAGCACTGCCATTATGAAGGTCATCTGTGCTTACCTCTATCAGAGCATTTAATACTGACTCTTCTGAACTTGTTTATCTGTCTAGCACACTAGATAGTAATTCACTCCATTTTAATCACCTGGCTCCTTTTCTTTTTTTCAAATTCCCTAGACCTACTACAATTCCTGAGGTATAGAAACCAGTTTGTTTCCTGAATAAGTAAAGAAATAAGTAAAATGATTCAGTTTTGAATACCAAGATATACAGGATAACAAGGTAGAGTATATGATAAATGCATCATTTCTTATCAGTGGAGGACACAGTAATTATTTAAGGGTAATTACCCATTCTGGAAAAAAAGAAAGCCTTCCATAAACCATTTGTTGAGATAAAGGACCTTTTAATTAAATATTTTAACATAAGTAGTAAATCCATGAAAATATTAAAGTTTGAATGAGTATTTTTTTAAATTGTACAGTAGGGAAACCTTTCATTATAATGACACCAAAAAGAAATTTCAAAAACAAAATGATGAATGGATTTTAAGTATATAGAAGTTGTATGCATCAAAAAGTAAAACAGAGGTATCATATACAAAAAATAAAGAATAAAGATTAATTATATAAATGCATATACATGATAAGTGAAACACATAACCATCTTATACAAAGGTCTCATAGAAATCAATTTAAAAAATACTGTTAGTAGAAAATAAGAGGAAGAAAATGGACAAGTGATTTTTTAAAAAATATAAATGTAAATATAAAAAGTATGCTCACTCTAAAGACTTACTAAAGAACATGTGAATGTAATGACGTATCAAATCTGCTGAAACATAAAATAATTATATCTAATGAAGGACAAAACAGAGAGAATGTAAAGACTGGCAGATAGCATTTAGAGTAAAATTTGGGAGTATTTGTCAAGTCTTAAAGATATGTATTTTCTATGAACTCCACTCACAGAAATTTATCTTTGGCATGAGCTTAGAGGTCATAAAGATTTAGCATACTGATATTTATAATAAGGAAACTTTAAACCACTCACTTGTCCAATATTAGAATATTCATTAGATTACGATATATCTACCCAATGGAATATTATAAAGAGGCAACACAGCATTGTGGCTTAGAGTCAGACAGACTTACATTTGATCCCCAGCCATGCCGCATAGCAGCTGTGGGTCTTTGTACACTTTTATTAACTTTTCAGATTTACTAGTACCATCTATGAAATGGGAAAATATTAGAATTTAATGTATAGGCTTGTTGAGATAGATAATTCAATGTATATAAACCACAAAGCATAGTGTTTGCTGCATAACAAGCACTATTGAATAATATTAAAAATAATATTGATGAAGAATGCTTGTAACCTGAAAAAATATTTATTTAATATGGGAGAAAAGCATCATAAAACATAACCACATTTAATTTAAAAAGGAAAGAGAGACATGGAAGCAACCTAAATGTCCACTGATAGATAAATGTTTAAAGAAAATGTGGTATATGTGTGTAATGTGCATACATATACATATACACACATGTATATGTAATACAGACATGCACATATATACAATGGAATATTATTCAGCCACAAAAAAGAATAAAATATTGCCATTTGTGACAATATGGATGGACCTGAAGGGCATTAATCTAAGTGAAATAATTCAGAAAAAAATAAATAAATACCATATGATCTCACTTACATGTGGAACCTAAAAAAAGAAAGTGAGCTCATGGATATACAGAACATATTGGTGGTTACCTGGTGTGGGGGTGGGCAAAATGGATAAAGGGGTTCAAAAGGTACAAACATCCAGTTATAAAATAAGTCAGTCATGGGGATGTACTGTACAACATGGTGACTAGTTAATAATACTGTATTATATATTTGAAAGTAGCTGGAGAGTGAATTTTGAAAATTCTAATCACAAGAAAAAATCTGTAACTGTACAGTGACAGATAACAAGACTTGCTGTGGTGATCATTTTGCAATATACTAAATCATTACATTGTATACCTGAAATTAATATGTAATGTCAAGTAACTTCAAATTAAAAAAAGGAAAGATATACATATATCTTAAAACCTATAATACTTTTTCTTGTTTAATTATCTAAAATTTTTTAAAACAGTATGCTTTTTCATTAAGTATTAAAAATTCTTAACATACTGTATTTCTTTTCTGTTTTCAACACAAAGGCAAACCCAACCTTATCTCTCAAAAGCATATTTTATTAGATAAAACCATAGTGAACAGTTAATTTTTGAGTTCTATTTGTATAATTCATGTTCTAATATATTTTACAGTTGACATAAAAATTATATAAAGTAAAATTGATAAAATATCAAAATTCAGCATGTTTGCTATCAGTATATCTTTCAACATAAAAAAATAATTTAAATACACTGAGAGCAGCTACTGTCTTTGTATAACAAAGGTAATTTTTGTTAACCAATGAAGAATTACAATGCAAATAAAAAGAGAACCAAATAAATTCAGTATATGGATTTTGTAAAGATGCTTTTGATGAGCTTATCTCTAAGAAATTACCACTAGCAATTATTTTATAATACTGCTGAAAAACCAGTGAGATCTCCAAGGGGATTTTCTATGTTCAAGTACAGCATTATATTCCTCCCACTTCTTCAAAATAATTTAAGAACTTTGTGGTTATAGTTGGCCAAATCTCACTTAAAAATGAAGGACAAACAGAGAGCTGAGCAAACCGTAAAATATATTCTAAAAGGTATTCCATTTAATACTAAATCCACAAGGTGTGTGGGGAATGGGTGCGATATTCAAATAATTATGGGAATAGCATTGTATACTGTCTCTCTGAGCCCTGAGGTCAGATACTTTTTTGGTAAAGGACCAAACACCAAACATTTTCAGCTTTGCTGGTCACATGGCCTCTGTCACAACTTTTCAGCTCTGTCTCTGTAAGTGTAACATGAAAGCAGCCACAGACTATATGTAAATGATTAGGCACTGCTGTGCTCCAATAATCCTTTATTTATAAAAACAGGTAGTTGGCTGGTTTTTGCTCACCCTTGCCAAAATATGCAAATCCCTGATGTAACCTACTGAAAGAGTGGAAAGTTTAGAGGACAGTCTTTAAATTTTCTTAAACACAATGTTCCTAAACATACTTGAACATAGATCACCTTTTATTTCACCTAGGACCACATACCGCAAAACAAGATCTAAAGTGTTTAACAAACACATCCCTGTATGTGTGTGGTAGGAATAGGGGATTATACTGAGATTGAGTAGAAAGGGTAACTCACAACATGACTCTTCTCTGAAATTGCATTTAACAGGAAACTATTTCTAATAATATAAACTTTATTGACTGAACAAGCAGTATTTAATTCAGTTCTTGAGTATTACTGTAAAAAATAAATGCCTCTGATTCTGCATTTTTTTATTTCCATGTGTCTACTCAGCAATTCATAAACTTAAGTACACAAAAATTGTTTTAAGTCATATATTTAGATGTGACACAAAAGACGTCTATTCCATTTATTTTCTTGCTCTAAAATCAGGGTCCAGTTTTTCAAAAGTGATGTGTGGGACAGATTAGGTAAGTATAGATCCCTCCACTCCTTTATCTACAGATTTATCCAGTGATTTCCTCAGGATCAAACAGAATTTGATAGACAACAACACCCTCCCTTCACATTTCAGGGTCTCTTCTACCTATCATCTCCCTAATTTGATCGCTTGATACTTATACCTCTTTTACCTTTGGCCTAATTTCATTGAAATAAAGTGAATTGCCCTGTAGGAACACTGTTTAAAGAAATGTTCATATTCCTCCTTGTTCTCTGAAATATAAAAAAAAATTTAGATAGCATTTTTTACTTAGCTTTACATAAATTTTTAAAAATCAGTTTATTACAAACCATAGACATATACAGGCCTGTGGCTCACACAAGTGTATTAGAGTATCTCCCCACACACTGTTCTCTGAGAGTAAATATCTAACTGGTTGATGCCTGATAATTAAAGCATTTTATCCAGCTGCTACCCATTTCAACTAAAGCAGCATCAAAACTTTAGTCCAGCAGCAGGTATAATCCAGATATCTGAAACCATATTTCTAAATTCCTAAATGTCTAAATTCATGTTGAAATTAATCTCCAAAGTTAATATGCTCATGCTGTTTGATATTCTTCTCCCTAAATTCAGCATGCTTTTTCAAATGTGCTTGCTTCTTTCTTAACTGGACCTTTTAAGCATAAGCTTTCTTTTACTTCAAGCAATATGGCTCTGAAGAATACAAAACAGGGATTCTGGAAAAAGATGGTGGAGTAAGAAGGCAAGGCAGAGACCTCCTCCCAAAATCATATAGAAGACGAAAATACAGCAAGTACAACTAATCCTGAAAAAGATCTGAAGACTGCAGAACTAAACTGACTTCCTACATTTGGGGAAGAAGAGAAAACCTCGCAGAAAAGGGTAAAGTGGCAAAGCTGAGATCTGGCAGGATGCAAGCACTCCCCCAACCCCAACCCACAGGTGGGAAGAAGAGGAATGGAGCAGGGAGGAAGTAGGAGCCTAGGACCACTGAACACCTGGCCCTGGAGATCTGCTCTGGAAGCATAAACCCACATTATATGGTGCTCTGCTGATTAATGGGGCTGGACAATGACAGGTGGAACACTTGGTGAGGCTGAGATTCCAGCTGCTTGTGGAGAACAGGTACACTCTACTGAACCCCCTGAGACAAAAGCAAAGTGAGCAGTTTGAAAGACTTCCTAGCAGCAGGAGGGACACCAGAGAGGAAAGTGTGACACAGAGCTCTCTACTCAAGAGAAAAGGCAGGTGGACAATACCTTCCCAGCCTGCCCTCAGCCCAACAGGTTAGGAACACTCAGAAGCCCCAGATACTCCATCCCCCTCACTGACAACACAGCCCTGAAGCTCCTCCCTGCAGAATGTGGCCTGTGCCAGCTGTCAGTGGACTCAGACTTTGCTGCTGGGTAGGCAGAGGGGACCTTCGTAGCCAGCCCTGTTTCAAGTCAACCAGGGAACTGCCTGTGGGACTTAGCCCTGGTAGCTCCTTCCTCCCAGCAGGCACCTATCCCAGTTGCTTGCAGCTGATGCTGGATGAAGGGTGGCTATGCTCATGGCAGCACCAGCATCCCAGCATCAAGCTCCTCCCTGAGCATAGCCTGCAGTTGGCCCAATTGACCCAGCAGTGGAGGCAAACATTGCAGCTGGGAAGGCAGAGGGAGACCATCCCAGCATTATCAATTCTGTTTCCACCTTTCTGGGGGAGTGCTGCGGGAAGAGCCCCAAGAGCTCCCTCCTCCCAGCAGACACTGGTCCCACTAGCCTGTGGCCCGTATCAGTGCTTCAGGCCAGGCAGAGGGTGACTTTACCCACAGCAACTCCAGCAGTGCAGACCCAAGTTTAATCCCTGTTCCTATGATCAGCTGAAAGCCCACACAGGCTACCTGAAGTCAGATCACTACGAGCCAGACAGAAAGGCACCCTACCCCCTGCATGCAAGCAGCTGTGGCTCGCACAGAGGAAAATGAAGTGCCTTGAACTTCTGGGCACTAGAGGGTGTCTCATCCATAAAGCAATTATTCCAAATGAAACACTAAAAAATGAAGAGGCAGAGTAATTTAGTATAAACAGAACTACAAGACAAAACACAAGAGGCCTGAGTGAAACAGAAACCATCAGTCTTCTTGGTAAAATTTTCAAGAAAGGTCACAAACATGTTCACAGATATACAGAAAAATATTCAAGATCTCAGGGAGGACCTCAACAAGACAATAGATGACCTCCAAAAGGGTTACTCAGACCTGAAGAATACAGTATGAAAAATACAATGGAGGGATTTAATAGAAGGCTTTCACAGGTTGAAGAAGTTGTAAATGATCTGGAAATTAGGGGCAACCAAACAATGAAACTGAAAAACAGAGAAAAAAAGGATCTCTAGGAATGAAAGAAAAATAAGAGAGCAGTGTGACCAATCCAAATGGAACAATATTCACATAATTGGAGTATAAGAAGGAGAAGAGAGAGACAAAGGGATTGAAAGTCTCTTTGAGGAAATAATTACTGAAAAGTTCCCCAAACTGGAGAAGGACAGAGACACTCAGATCATGGAAGCTCAGAGAGCATGTAACAAAATAAACCCAAGGAGGACAACACCAAGACATATAATAATTAAAATGGCAAAGATCAAGGACAAGGAGAGAGTACTGAAAGCAGCCAGAGAGAAAAAAAAATGAATTTTAAAGGTAACTGCATCAGGCTATCATCAGACTTTTAGCAGAAACCTTACAGGCCAGAATATATTAATATATATTTATATTAATGACATATTTAATGTAATGGAACAGAAGTACCTCAAAAAAAGAACTCTACCTGGCAAGATTATAATTTAAATTTGAAGCAGGGATAAAACAATTTTCAGATAAACAAATATTAAAGAATTCATCACCACTAAGCCAGCCCTACAGGATATGTTAAAGAGACTGCTCTAGATGGAAATGTTCCTAAGGCTAAATAGCTGTCACCAGAGAAAATAAACCCACAGTAAAGATAGACCAATTAATTACCAAGCAAGTACAAAATTAAGTCAGTTATTCACAAATCACTCAAAGAATACACAAAGAGTGCAGAATACCTAATATATAAAGTGGGGAGGAGGAAGAAGAAGGGAGGGAAGTACCTTCAGATTGTGTTTGATATAGAGTAATCAGTGATTTAAGATATACTCTTAGTAAGAAAGCTATCCTTGAACCTTTGATAACCACAAATATAAAGCCTATAATGGCAATAAGTACATTTCTATCGATAACCACCTTAAATGTAAATGGAAGGAATCCATGAATCAAAAGACAGAGAGTGGTAGAATGGATAAAAAAAAAAATACAAGTCCTATCTATATGCTGCCTACAAGAGACTAATTTCAGATCCAAATACATACACAGATTAAAAGTGAAGTGATGGAAAAAAATATTTCATGCAAATAATAGGGAGAAAACAGCAGGAGTACCAGTACTTCTATCAGACAAAATAGATTTCAAAACAAAGAAAGTAACAAGAGACAAAGAAGGACATCACATAATGATAAAGGGGTCAAACAAGAGTATGAGACCATTATAAATATCTAGGCACCCAATATAGGAGCACCTAAAGATGTAAAACAAACACTAACAGAATTAAAGGGGGAAATAGACTGCAACACATTCATTTTAGGAGACTTTATCAAACCACTCACATCAATATATCAACCAGACAGAAAATAAATAAGGAAACAAAGACAATGAACAATGCATTAGAACAGATGTACCTAACAGATATCTAAGGAACATTCCACCCAAAAGAAATAGGATACACATTCTTCTCAAGTGTACATGGAATATTTTCCAGACCATATCATAGACTAGGCCACAAAAAGAGCCTCAACAAATTAAAAAAGATTGAAGTTGTATCAAGTAGCTTCTCAGACCACAATGGTATAAAACTAGAATTACAGTAAAAAAACAAAAACGCCTACAAACACATAGAGGCCTAACAACATTCCCTAAATAATCAACAGATCAATGACCAAATTAAAACAGAGATCAAGCAATATATGGAGACAAATGAAAACAATAACTCAACATCCCAAAACCTGCGAGATGCAGCTAAGGCAGTTCTAAGAGGAAAGTACACAGCAATACAGGCTTACCTCAAGAAACAATAACAATACCAAATAAAGAGTCTGAACTCACAATTAAAGAAACTAGAGAAAGAACAATGATGGCCCAAACTCAGGAGAAGGAAGGACACAATAAAGATCAGAGCAGAAATACATAAAATTGAGAACATAAAACAATAGAATCAATGAAACCAGGAGCTGGTTCTTTGAGAAAATAAAATAAACTCCTAGACAGACTTATTAAGAAAAAAAGAGAAAAGAGAGTGCACACACACAGAATCAGAAACAAAAAAGGAATAATCATAATGGACACCAACAAAATACAAAGAATCATTAAAGAATACTATGAAAAATTATATGCCAATAAATTGGACAACCTAGAACGAATGGACAACTTCCTAGAAAAATACAACCTTCCAAGACTGACCCAGGAAGAAACAAAAATCTGAACAGACCAATTATCAGCAATGAAATCAAATTGGTAATCAAAAAACTACCTAAGAACAAAACCCTGATCCAGATGGCTTCATGGCTGGATTCTATCAAACATTTAAAGAAGAGCTAATACCCATCCTTCTTAAAGTAGTTCAAAAAGTAGACGAGGAGGGACTACTTCCAAACTCATTGTGAGGCCAGTATCACTGTAGTACCAAAACCAAAGACACTACAAAAAAAGAAAATTATAGACCAACATCTCTGATGAACATAGATGCAAAAATCCTCAACAAAATATTAGCAAAACAAATTCAAAAATACATCAAAAAGATCACCCATCAGGATCAACTGGGATTTTTTCCAGGGATGAAAGGATGGTACAATATTTGTAAATCAATCAATGTCATAAATCACATCAACAGAAAGGAAAAAAAAACATATTATCTCAATAGATGCTGAAAAAGCATTTGACAAAATTCAACATCCGTTCATGGTAAAAATTCTTAACAAAATGGGTATAGAGGATATGTACCTCAATGTAATAAAGAACATATACAATGAACCCACAACCAACTTCATACTTAATAGCGAAAAGTTAAAAGCTTTTCCTCTAAGATCGAGAGCAAGACGAGGAAGCCCACTCTCACCACTTTTATTAAACATAGTACTATAGTACTAGAGGTCATAGCCAGGGCAATCAGACAACACAAAGAGATAAAAGGCATCCAAATTGGTAAGGAAGAAGTTAAACTCTCAATATTTGCAAATGATATATTACACAGAACACCATAAAGACTCCACCAAAAAACTAATAGAACTAAAAACTGAATTTTGCAACGTTTCAGGATACAAAATTAATTCACAGAAATCTGTGGCATTCCTGTATACTAACAATGAATTAGGAGAAAGAGAAATCAGGAAAACAACTCCATTTACAATTGCATCAAAAAGAATAAAATACCTAGGAATAAACCTAATCAAGGAGGTAAAAGACCTTTACTCTGAAAACTAAAAGACACTCATGACAGAAATTAAGGAAGACAACAACAACAAAAAAAATCTATCCTGTGCTCATGAATAGGAAGACTTAATATTATCAAAATGGCCATCCTGCCTAAGGTAATCTACAGATTCAATGCAATTCCTATCGAAATACCAACAGCATTCTTCAACAAACTAGAATAAATAGTTCTAAAATTCATATGGAACCACAAAAGACCCCAAATAGCCAAAGCAATCCTGAGAAGGAAGAACAAAGTTGGGGGGATTACACTCCCTGACTTCAAGTTCTACTACAAAGCCATAGTAATCAGAGCAATTTGGTACTGACACAAGAACAGACCCATAGGTCAATGGAATAGAATAGAGAGCCCAGATATAAACCCACACATATATGGTCAATTAATATATGATAAAGGAGCAATGAATGACAGTGGTGGAAAGGCAGCTTCTTCAACAACTGGTGTTGGGAAAACTGGACAACTACATGTAAGAGAATGAAACTGGATCATTGTCTAACTCTATACACAAATTAAACTTGAAATGGATCAAAGACCTGAATGTAAGTCATGAAACAATAGAACTCTTAGAAGAAAACATATGCAAAAATCTCTTGAGTATAAGCATGAGCAACTTTTTTCTGAACACACCATCTCAGGCAAGGGAAAGAAAATAAAAAGTGAACAAATGGGATTACATCAAACTAAAACGCTTCTGTGCAGCAAAGGACACCATCAGCAAAACAAAAAGGCATCCTACAATATGGGAGAAGATATTTGTAAATGTTTTACCTGATAAGGGGTTAATATCCAAAATATATAAAGAATCTATATACCCCAATATCCAAACACCAAATTACCCTATTAAAAAATGGGCAGAGAACCTGAACAAACACTTCTTCAAAGAGGAAACACAGATGGCCAACAGGCACATGAAAAGATGCTGCACATCACTAATCATCAGGGGAATACAAATTAAAACCACAATGAGATATCACCTCACACCAGTGAGGATGGCCACAATCCAAAAGACAAACAACAACAAGTGTTGGTGAGGATGTGGAGAAAGGGGAACCCTCCTACACTGCTGGTGGGAATGTAAATTAGTTTAACCATTGTGGAAAGCAGCATGGAGATTCCTCAAAAAAATAAAAATAGAAATACCATTTGACCCAGGAATTCCTGAAGAAAAACAAGATCCTTGGTTCAAAAAGACATTTGCACCCCTATGCTTATCATTGCACTATTTACAATAGCCAAGATATGGAAGCAACCTAAGTGTCCATCAATAGATGAATGGATAAAGAAGTGGTACATATACATAACAGAATATTATTCAGTCATAAAAAGAAAAGATATCCTGCCATTTGCAGCAACATAGATGGATCTAGAGGGTATTATGCTCAGTGAAATAAGCCAGGCAGAGAAAGACAAGTACCAAATGATTTCACCCATTTGTGGAGTATAACAAAGCAAAACTGAAGGAACAAAATAGCAGCAGACTCACAGACACCGAGGAGGGACTAGTGGTTACCAAAGGGGAGGGGTTGGAGATGGTGTGTGGGAAGGGAGAAGGGGATTAAGGGTCACAATAATTCTCAATCACAGTATAAATACATCACAGGGACAGTAGTACAGCATGGAAAATACAATTAATGACTCTATAACATCTTACTACTTTGGTTGACAGTGACTGCAATGGAGAGGGTGAGGACTTGATAATATGAGTCTTTGTGGTGTATTTGAAACCATCATAAGATTGTATATCAATGATACTTTGATTTTAAAAAGTCATCATCATAAAAAAAAGAATACAAAAATAAACAAAATGAATCTTTGCTTTGGAATTTAGGATAGTAGTTACCTTTGAAAGGAGGCAGTGATTGGAAGATAGCTCAAGTTCTAGGGTGCTCGAAATTATTTATATTTTGATCTGGGTAGTGGTTACACACACATATATGCACAAAAACATTCATATGCATACACACACATTTATGTACATATATGCTACATAGTATTTTGGGGTGCTTTGGGGTGCTGGTCATGTTCTGTTTCTTGGTTACACAAGTGTGCTCAAATTGTGAAAATTAAGCTGTACATATGTGATATATAACATAGAAATGCTTTCCTTTTCTGTAAAAATAATAAAAAAATAATGCCTACTTCTAAAAAAAAATAATAAAAACAGGAAAACACCTTTCTGGTGCATCAAATTAACCAATTAGGACTTTTAAATGAACTGTTACATATAAAGGATTACTAGGGCTTGGAAGGGGGAAGACAGAAACAAGAGAATTAATATTCATATGATGTTTGTCTATACATAGGAGAATTTTAGCTCATCCCAACTGAGAACATGGGGATAACATAATATGAGTAATAAGTTCTATCTTAGCTTGAAAAGGCCAAAACAAGAATATGACAGTATGTAGCTTATTTAGAAAGTACAGGGAACACCAGCTGGGCAATGGATACAGAAAAGGAAACTAAGGAAGGATCTGATGGTAAACAAGGACTCACAGTAGCTGAATTAATCCTGTGTGAAACACTGAAAAAGGTATAAAACTTACCTCTCTTACTTGCAACTGGAATTGTTAGGGAACTCCTGAAGACCATTGGTTGAGATGTTCAGAGTGCTAATTCCCAAGCTCTTTTGGCTTGCTACATTTGGGAACAATCGTCTACGGGCCCAAGGGGAAGGAGTGTGGTAGAGATGGAGATCCTGGCATGAGGGTACTGACAGGGAGGGGCAGCTTCATAGAGGAATAAAACTGAGAGTCAAATCTGAAAGATGTGTAGAAGGTTACTATGTGGAAAAGAGGGGTAATCACTGTATGGAAAAAAGGAATAGAAACATGTCAAAGGCAGGAGTTCATTATTTTCCTTAGTGTTTGGTACTTTCATTCCCCAGACACTCTTCACTTTCATAGATCTATATATGTGATAGGTCACACTGAACACTTGAGACATACAAATTCTAAATATTTCTAGATTATTCATCTCTGCAGTGTAGAGAAGTGAGTGTAGCCTATTATTTTTAAAACAGACTCTATCACATTCAAGGATTGTTAGACTTAATATTGTTAAGATGGCCATTCTCCCCAAACTGATTGATAGATACAATGCATTTCTGATCAACATCCTAGCAGGCAATTTTTTGTAAAAATTGACAAGTTCACTCTAAAATTTGTACAGAAAGGCAAGGGACCTACACTAGCTCAAGTAATTTTCAGGAAGAATAATAAATTTGGGGGACATATGCTACCCAGTTTTAAGATTACAGTGTGACTGTGATCAAGGCAGTATGGCACTGGGATAAAGATCCAGATCAACAGAACAGAATAGTGAGTCAAGAAACAGATCCACACATAGCTACCTGATTTTCAAAAGACTCGTCAAGACAATTCAATGCCAAAAGAAAAGTCTTTTTGATAAACTGTACTGGAATAACTGGATATCCACATGGAAGAAAATTAACATAGACTCTTGCCTTCAACCAAAAACAAAAATGCAAAAGTATCACAGGTCATGAAATTTCTAGAAGGAAACATAAGATAAAATTGTATGACTATGGGCTAGGCAGAGATTCCTCAGATATGAAACCATAAAAAAAAAAACACAGGGAATTTTTTTAAATGACAAATTTGTAATGCTATTCCAGATCATCCAGCCCCAACTGAGACAAGCCAGACATAATTGTGCAACCAAGCAACATGAAAAAAAAAAAGCAGTAACGGCTTTGCCATTTTAAGCTACTAACTGTCAAGATGGTTCTTTACACAGCAAACAGTAACGAATACAGTAACTAAGCTGTTTTAGTAAGAATTAAGATTTTTAGCGATTATCTGATAACTGGTAACTCAGGCATGTGGAAAAGATAGTATGTATTTTACATGAAATTCATCTTAATTAACCAATACTTCTGTCACATTGGCCCATCTCTTGGTTAGGGTACTGGATGTGTCAAGCATCCTGTACAGCTAATTTGAACAGGGAAATGTATCACTAGTTAATAAAATGTTATTGGAACACCATGTATCTAATAACATCATTATTCTCCTCATAGTGTCTCCTATTTGTCCCGATGGAAAGGGACTTTGGACAAGTTACTTCCATTTTGTTCTGAACATCATCCTTATTGGAGTATACTTCACAGTTCATGCTTTTTAGGTGTATACAGTTCTGAGATTCAACAAAATGCATTCAGGCCTATAACTTCCACAAAATTCAAAATGTAGAATATTTCCATCCCCTCAAAATGTTCTCTTCTACCTACAATTCTCTCTGTGCTACTTTATGAGCCCACTTCCAGCTCTTAGCAACCATTGTACTGATTTCTGTTCAAGTTTGTCTTTTCTAGAATGTTATATAAATTGATTCATATAGTAAATAGCCTTTGAATCTGGATCCTTTCACTTGCCATAATGCTTTTTGGATTCAGCCACATTACTGTTAAGTATCATTGGGTTGTTCCTTTTTATTGCTGTAGACAAAGAAAATTACCCAAATATGTACAACTCTATGATTTAACACAGAGATGACATATCTATGTAAACATCACTTTGGGACAAGAGAAATAGCCCAGCAGAAGTTCCAGTGGTAGAGGGCACCTCAAACTCAATCATCTTCTTCTGAAAAGGTAACCAGGATGCTGGTATTTAAAACTGTGTTTGCCTTAGAGAATGACATGAGCAGAAATGTGCACTAGGAGGCTACAAGCTCTCATTCTCCATAGAAACGTTAGAGGATTTACACTACCAGATATCAAAATTTTTAAATTATACACACAGAATGAAATATTATTCAGCCATAAAAAGAATGAAGTTCTGATATATGCTAAGTGAAATAAACCAGACACAACAGGTCAAATAGTGTATATTCCGTTCATATGAGGTCCCTAGAATAGGTGAATTCATATAGAAATAAAGCAGAATAGAAGTGACTAGGGGCTGAGTGGAGGGGTTGTGGGGATTTATTGTTTAATGTACACAGAGCTTCTGTTTGGATGATGAAAAGTTCTAGAAATGGATAATGGTGACTGTTGTATGACATTATGAATGCACTTAATGCCACTGAAGTGTACATTTAAAAATGGTTACGTTGGGCAATTTTATGTCATACATATTATACCACAATAAAGTATCACAGCTACATTGTGTAAAGTGTATATAAATTGAATCACATAGGTTATACTTTGTTGTGGCAGGGTTATTTTAGTCAGTGGTTGTATAGTTCATCCATGTCAGTATATGAAATTGTAATCCAGTCACTTTCATAACTATATAGTATTCCACTCTGTGGATATAGCACTATTTACATATTTATTCTATTGCTAATACACTTGGCTGTTTCTAGTTCTGGCTACATAATGATGCTATGAAACAGTGTTTTAGCTTCCTACTAGGAGAAAAATTTTAACTTGCTTTTGTCGCTACAAATTGCAGATCAATAGGACAAAATGCCATAATAATTCTTAGGGATTATCAAGCCCATGTGAGAAACTTCAAAAATGCCAAATGTATAGCCTATATATAGTACTACTTTCAATATTCTCAACTTACCTTCAGCATATACCTGCCTTTTGTTAATTTTCAGCCTTGTTCATATCTGATTGGTGTAAGCATGTGAAAAAATGCAGATACCTTTATTAGATACTTGTTTTTGCCCCAAATACCACATACAGTGTTCTGAAAATTAGGTTCAAAGTTCAAGAGGAGGGAGGATATTTCACTCAGTTAAATCAAATTTTTCCTGTTTCAAGGTTAGGACAAGTGTTGTACTTCTAGGAGATATTTATTTAAGTGTTCTAATATAGATTTACATACATATATATGCATATACACACCCACAGTTTTATGTTGTGCTTCAGTGTTGAATATATCTGTCTTGAAGTAAAAACTTTAAATCAGCATGCAATTTTTAGAATTCTTTTAAATTTTGATTTCAAGATTATATTCTACAAGACAGGTTGCCAATGCAATCCTGTAAAACACATGTACAATGACAAAACTAATGTCCATTCCTCCAGGTTGCTATGAAATTACCTCTCCAGAAGTGACAAAGTACCAACTTCTTAGAAAGCATTTTATTCAGTTAAATTAGCTTTTGAACCTTATTGCCTCCACATTGGCTAAATCTGCTAAGTTAACATTGGTATGTCTTTGCAAACACTTCAGTGATGATGGTTCAGATGAGATGTGTTGACTTTCAATTCTAAAGTTACTCAGCCTAGAATCCCAGATCTGCCTAGGATCCATGGGTACAATAGGCGGGCCACAGCGCCTTCCATCATCTGAGTAAGTTCGCATGAATGGAGATGACTATATTAATTACCTGATAGAAAAGTTTAACCAGAGTAAACAAAGAGAAAGTTAACTCTACATATTTGAAAATCAAGCTGGTTACTCAAGTAACGTTAGAAGTTAATACAGCATATCATATAATACTAAATATATGAATATCCAGTTTAGGGGATGATTAACATTTTTCACTACTAGAACAAAGACGTAAAAAATGATTAAAACTAAATAGCTAGAACGTGAGCTCTAATGACACAAATGATAGAAATATACTATTTTTTTTAGCCTTTTCAATTGGAATCAAACCTAATTTCAATACATTAATTACCTAGCACTTCTGTATAAATCAGAGTTTCTAACATGGGAAAAATTTAAATTATCAACATATGATATTGCTGAATTCCCATGGTCATAAGATTAATTTTAATATATAAAGTAGTCTTGTTATTCCTACCTTTGCAATACTTAAAAAGATATAAATGCAATAGATTACTGGGCCTGAGCATTTGCTCAACCTATGTTATAAGTAGCTATAGAAATGGCAATAAAGAACTTTTTCAGTCTTAGAATAATGTGATTATTACCTTCTCCAATAATCTGATTTCAAATACTTAACCTACTGATAAATGTATTATTGTTGAAAAATGATTTATTGGCAAATATGAGTTGCTAAATAACTTATATAAAATCATTCTGGCACACTTGGAGACTCTATCAATTAATTACAGCAGCTATTTATCCAAACTAAGATTTTGTGGCCTCTGGGTAGTATATAAAATTGCCTGACAAATATACCTACAGAGCTTATGGTTGTGGACAAGAGATATTTAGAAAAGGAAACAGCACGTATCTTAGCAAATATTTCACACACTCCACTTCAGCTGCGGTTGTGTGTAAAACACACCTGCTTTCTTCTTGTCATGAGCTATTACCAACAATATCCACTGGTTTACCATTAATGAAGAAAAAATTGTACATAAAACTTACACTATGAGAAACGTTGAGGCTTTTTTAATTTTCTTAATTTTTCTCAACACCACAGCATTATTTCCAGCCTTCATAGTGCCTGATGTTGAGGGACCTAACAATGAAGTTTTCAAGGGCAATGAGATTATTGATTACTCTGCTAAATGACCCAGGGGTAGCCTTTATTTCTTAAATTGCATTAACAAGTTGTTACCTGTTATTTCCATTAATGTTAGTTTTCTGATGTCAAACTAATTTGAAAAATGTAGCTAACTCTAACTCTTGGACATTAACAGAGCTTATGAAATTCTCTTATAATCTATAATATATAATTTTATTTAACATATGTATTCATAGACACATTTGATCTTAGGTTCCCCTTTTGTCAAATAGCTGTTATCAGTTTTGCAAAAAACACTGGGGAATTCTAGTCTAGAGGGATTTTTTTTTAGGTTATTGTCATGTGTTGAAGACTATTAAGTACAGTAAAAATATTTAAAAAATAAAAGTATACCCCTATACTTAGTGGTATAAAATAATCTTCATATAAAGGTTACTAGGCTTGAGCTATTCTTGGCCAGAATCAGGTAAATCAGCTATGCTCCAAATATCTCTCATCCTCTTTCAACTAATGGGTTAGCAGGGGTCAGTTCATTTCATATTGATGGAAGAGCCATTAGGAAACAAACAAATATCAAAGCATATTAAAGCCTGGGTTTCGAACTGGTGTACTTTTGCAACTGATTCACTGTATTTCCAAAGGAAGTCACATAGCTAAGTGCAAAGTCAGGGGAGCAGGGAAATATATTCTGCCTTTAGGGAGAGACTATAAAGTCACATAAAAATGGTATGGGATTAAGGAAGGGTGAAACATTAGGACTAATAATGTAATCTACCACAAGTCTTTTCCCTCATTTCAGGCTGTCAGCTGTCAATTCATATTGGTGTCATTGTTATTGCTTCTGGTGTCCTTTTAATAAAATTTAGGCTGGAAAAATAAATCACAAATATGTATATAAAATAAGAATAGACCGACTCTCAGCAGAGACTCCATGGTTGTTTTCTTATTAATAAAATCCATCATATATAGTGGATTAACTTGATGGCACCTATTTTGGGCTGCCCAGGGTATCTATTTACTTCTGGTTCCTGACACCTAGAAAGGAGATGGTACATGAGGCTGCAGTCCAAAATAAGTGGAAGGTTTTTACTACCAACTTTTTTTTTCCTTATTGGTCAGTTTTCTTTGATTAATTTATTATTATTTATTTTTATTTTTATTATTATTATTCCTTCTCTTCCTCTTCTTCTTCCTCTAAAGAGGCTAGCTCAAGAAAGAAATCAATTCATGGCAAATTTTAAGAACCATCAAAGTAATCAGACACAAAGCAGCTAACTCTGGAAACTACAAGGATATGGTATCATTTTTTTTTTAATTATTCACTTTCTTCTCCATATAGGTGGAATTAAAATTCTCCACCCTATAGACTTTGGCCTGTTTTTGACCAATAAGATTTCTTTCAGCCAATGGATGGTGAACAAACAATGTCTGAAACACCCTAACGGAAATGTTTACAGGCATTACAAGTTTCTACCTGTCTTCCTCTTGGTTCTCCACATGAAATGAGAAAATTCCAAATTAGTATCCCTTCAGTGTGGAGCCTGAGGTTAGAAGATATGCAGACAACTTGTTCCCAACCTCTGGTCTGAAACGAGTTGAGAATAGGCATGTAATGAGAAAAATAAGTATCTCTTGTTACGGGGGACTAAGATTTTGAAGTTGTTTATGACATATCATAAGCTGCAAAACAAACATACTACAAGATTAACATATGAGTGTATGGGATCTTAGACTGCAGCTGAGTGCTAAATGAATACAGAAAAACAACAAAACAGAGAAACCTTAGAAAAACAAAAGGAGCATATATCCCATGAACCACTTTACCCTCAGTTTGGTGCCCTGCTTAGGTTTTGTGATCATCAACCTTTCGTTCAAAACTGAAATATGAACTATGTGGATTATATATCAGGATTTCTCGGAATTATCTTTTTAAAAATACTTTTGTACCATTATACCAACAGAATCTAGATACATCTTTAAAAATTCGAGTGCTCTGGGTTTACACTCCTATTTTATACTTCTTTCTCACAATTAGCAGCAGCCTAACATAATTGCCAGGCTTGATTTGTGATACACTGCTTACACAGTTTGAGATCTTCGTGAACTGTATCTTAACAAAACGGTCACCCATTACACACTTGTAATCTTTTACATCTGAATTAACTGAACTCTCTGGCTTCAGTGCTCCCTCATCTTAAGAAACAAACACAACATAAAATAGTAAACAAGCTTCCGTTTGCCATATACATCTACTGCACTATCTGAAGGAAAACCTCCAGTGTACTTAGTTTTCAATTTTGGGCTCAATGTGGCCTAACCTATTTTTCTACCACATGAACTTTGATAAGCAGTGCTAAGAAAAAGTTAAAGCACATCAATTGTTAATTTATGCATATTTAAGCATTTAAATAACTACTGTATACATAGCTTAATATATTTTGCATTGCATATTATCATTATTGGTGAGTAGATTAAGCTTGAAGGATCCTAATAGGTCAGTAATTCTTAACCTGTAGGGATTAGCCAACCTTTTGAAAATACAACAATATATCTTCTATTCCCCAGCCATAGCAAAAGTAATAGAGGAAAGAATAGAATGTAGGAAAACGCCACATCGTCTTCTTAAATTGGAGCTCAGGGGACACTTTGCTGACTACGTCCTGAGTAGTGTGAATATTACCCACCCCTTCTTACAGAAGCCCAGCTTCTTAAGTTACCATATTCCCCTATGAAAAGGCACATTGTTTTACCTGCTGGAATTCTCTTGTAAAATGTAACAGAGAACATTTTAATTGAAAAACACACAGATTCATTACCTGTTTATCTAAAACCCACCCTTACAGTACAGTCGTTGCTAAGAGCTGGAAGTGGGCTCATAAAGTAGCACAGAGAGGTAGAAGAGAACATTTTGAGGTGATGGAAATATTCTACATTTTGAATTTTGTGGAAGTTATAGGCCTGAATGCATTTTGTTGAATCTCAGAACTGTATACACCTAAAAAGCATGAACTGTGAAGTATACTCCAATAAGGATGATGTTTAGAACAAAATGGAAGTAACTTGTCCAAAGTCCCTTTCCATCGGGACAAATAGGAGGTGCTACTAGGCTACCAATCATTTCAGCTTTAATGCTAGGCACCAAATCCCATGTCCTAATTCATTGTATGTCTACATGAATATACGGTATTAGCTGCATACATTACTTTGAACTGAATTATAGGAGATTATACTGCATTACTGCTCACATAGCTTGAAAGTGTTGTTTGAATCTTTATAATCCACTATATATAAGAAAATAATTTTAGATAGATCTTTTACCAGCATAAGGCATTATTTAAAAAATTAAACTATAAGAGTGTAAACATATGTTAATATTCTTTAAGCGTAGGCCCTCAAAATAAATTACATACTAATTTATTCTTCAGAAACTAAAGTCAGAGTCAGAATCGAGAATATGTTGCTTGCAAACTGAAAGAATATATCTTCAAGCATCACTTTGCAGATAGACAGCAATGCATTTTAATTTTATAAAGTCAAAGTAATTTATGTTAATAAGTAAATCATTTGTGCTCAGTTACTTCATGCAATCCTGAGTGGAAAATTATCAATAAAGCACATGCACTCATATCTACCTGAATGTGAATGGAGGCCTGCAAGAGAACAGCATAAGCCCCTTGTAGCTTCACACAAGAGATATGTGGTCTCATATAAGATACCTCACCAGAATATGGGGATAAAGGCATAAAATGTCCCTTGAAACTAAAGGGAGATTTCTCAACATAAAACGTATAAGCTTCGTCATCTACAGGCGATGTAGATTTATACATAAATGGCTTCTGGAAAGACTTTTCATGTTTAATAATGTCACATGCATAATGTTTCAAAAAGTAGAATGGCTGTAGTGTTAAACATAGAAAAATCTTATAGTCTCATTTTTGAGACTGACTAGCTTTGAGACATTAGGTTATTCAGTATCTGAGTGCCTGCTTCTTTAAGAAGGGAAATGACTTGAGAACTCTTTTGAATATTAACATGTGTTTAATCACAACATGGTGGACACCAAAATCATGTCACAGACATGACGGGCTAGAAAATCAGATGTGATTTTCTAATGAGCAGCAAGGATGTAGGAAAATTAAAGGTTCCTGCTCTTTTAATTTTGTCTCTTGTAACAGAGTACCTGGCTCAGTTCTCTTGGGGTCTTCTATATCCTGCCCAATACCCTGGTTCATTCAAACCTGTGCCCCTTCCCCCAGCCCCAGGAACTTCTGAAATCAGAATTTGAATCCTAGGACTGAGTTTGCAGTCCTGACATCAGTTACTACTAGCAGATCCCTAAATTCCCTGTCAACATGCTTTATCTAACTGGAAGCATGATCCCCTTTTACTCTTTTCTACAGAATTATCTGAATTCCCTTCATGCCTCCCACTATTCTCCATTCAGGAAAATGTGTTCTGTCCATCTAGACCCCTGGTAATTATTTATTGCAGGATGTGCCTCAGTACCTGTACCTCAAAAAACAGTGGGAATTTCTAATCTCAGAGTCACACCTGAGTGGACTTACATTCAAAGATCCCATGATTCAGGCTTGTTTACCGACTCAGCTATGATTTTGGAAACTGGGATTACACTTCAAGCCGTTTACCCATATCATTATCTAAGAATGCAAGCTGTAAATATTCAAAGTAAAAGGATGAACCTTTTTAAGAAACAATCATTTTATCCTCCCTCTCTATGGCAGAAATATATTCCTTTGCCTCTTTGATAACAGGCTTTGCCACGTGACTTGCTTTGGCTGATGGAATATGAACACAAACTCTAAATGTCTTGCATGGTTTGATTGTGCACCGTGTAATTGCTTCACCTGCTTTGGGAAGGGCATTACTGAAATATCTCGTATTTTCAGAAAGGGGAGTCCTGCGGAATGAAGATGAACACACACAACATGGAGTCAAGCCCCGCTAAGTTCAGCTGAGACCTAGCCTACACCCAAACCAATGAATGTTGTTGTAAACCAATGAGATTCCTAGTTAATGTTATGCAGCATTATTACAGCAATGGCTGGCTAAAACCTGAAGAAAAGTAAAGATTCCAGAGGATCATTTAAGACTAACAATGACCAACGTGGAATATATAGTCAAGGACATCTTCTACAACCCTATTAATCTCTAACCTATATAACCCTTTATGCATGGAAACATCCTTAGCATAGAATAGACTCTGAATACCTATTTTAAGAGAAAAGAAAAGCATGCAGGAGTAAAATTACCACCATCTGCAAAGCAAGTAACATTTACTTTGCAATTAACACTGTCAACTCTCAATGTTGAGTTCTAAGACCTAACAAGCCAAAAACAGAATACCAACACTTTACTTCTCCATTCAATTATCTGTACAGATTTTGTGTGTATGTACACAAAATATTTCCCATAATATTTGTCTCACTAGGCTTCATGTTAAAAGAGCTTGCATTCTGCAAGCACAGACAAATAAGCATTAAATAGGCTATTATAATCCTATGATCAGAGGGATGCAAGTCATTTATGAATCATACTTCCTGCAATACACACAGTGATCATAGTGTTGATTCTACCAATTGAATTTCTTGAATTTCTCACACATTACTTCAGACACCACATGCAGGTGTATTTGCTACTTTTATTTCTTGTCTCTTACCGAGATAATTTTAAGAAAGAAAAATATTTCAGTTACATCTTTTCTTCCCAATAACTTTTTTTCTGAATATAAAGAGTAGATAGGTATCATTTTTTAAGATATATAGTAATTAAAGATTTAAGAATTTTTTTAGCATGGTGAAATCATTTATTGTTACATTTTAATGTTTTGCTGAGATTTTAATTTTGAGAAGCCCCAACTATTACAGACATAAAGTACAATGGATTATTAGTACAAGTATTTATCTATCAACAAACCCAGAAGGTAATGCTTAAGATGATAACTAAAAAATCAAGGAAACCACAGGAAAATGGAGAATTATTTGTTAGCTTCGTGAGAAGCTCCTAAATTTTGCAGAAATACAATAGCTAAGGGTTCCTAAAGTACAAAGGGAGATTATACATTTGATGAGTAAACTTGAAAGAGCCCATGTGTGTTTTCATACAAGTATTCACCAGTGGAAATGATTCTGCTTTTTGGGTCAGTGTATAAGCAAGCCTTAAGAAAATAAAGTTATGTAATTTAGTTGTAGAGAAAAATTTATGTTTGTGGGCTAAAGAATACTTGCTCACTTAACCCAGTGCCAGATACACATATCAGGCAACCACAGCATTTATTACCATTGACACAGATATATATACACACATGCACATATATATACACACATACATATATATATGCATGCACATGTGTGTACATGTGTATACATATACACATATGTGTGTATGTATATATATATACACATACACACACATTTCCTCTCATTTAGAATATAAGCTATATGAGAGTAAGAACTTCTGTTTGATTCAATGTTGTACACATTGTGCCCCCAAAAATGAAAGCATAACATCATTAAAATATAAAATATAGAATGATCAAAATATAGCACTGGAGAAAAGGAAACTGAGGCACAGAGATAAAGATATTGGTGCACAAGCAGAATTGGGGTTATATGCAGGACACAAATTTAGGTTTCTTCAGTCTCAATAAATTCTAGTTTTCCTTGTATTATACCAAAAATAAATGAAATGATAAAACTAGTATATACAAAATGGTTAAAAAAATGATGTCAATGGATTTATTGGACCACACATTAAAATATATATATATATATTCATGATATTGAGTATAAGGGAAAAGAGATTGTTTTGAATGGGTGAGGTAAATGTGAATACCTAAGATATATATGTCAAAAAATACTTAAAATGTAAATTCAAGGGAAACACAAAATGAGAAAGTACTACATTCTGATAACGCCAATACTCAAAGTACTACATAAATGAGCATGGTAAAATAAGAAGCTTCAGAAATTATTGATATTCTGTATCAACACATAAATAATCAGCAATATTATGAATAGCTACGAGTATGGAACTTTAAGGCATAGAACTATAAAAAATACACCACAAAGGGAAGCTTTTAATAAATAAGTATTTTTCTATGTTGTGACAGCCTGTAAAAATCACTGAATTACTTTATTTATTAATATTTAGTGAGACAATGTGCTAGGTGCTAGCCCTCCTTATTCCAAAGAAGTATCATCTTGTGAGGAGGAATGAATGAATAAACAGATGATCAGAGGCAAGAGCAATGAGA
Source organism: Phataginus tricuspis (assembly GCA_029783875.1). Taxonomy (NCBI): domain Eukaryota; kingdom Metazoa; phylum Chordata; class Mammalia; order Pholidota; family Manidae; genus Phataginus; species Phataginus tricuspis. The sequence continues at coordinate 26,718,245 of JAQQAC010016209.1, forward strand.
TCAGGGCTATTCCCAGGGTGGTATGAAGACCATGGAAGTAATTTAACCCAAACATAGAGGCAATGGGTATTTAGCAAAGACTCTTGGAAGGTTGGAGAACTGAACTGAGCCTTGAGGTATAAATATGGATTATCTGAGGGAAAATACAAACAAGTGAAAGGCAATCCAGAGAGTTAGAGTTGGTGGTCATGGATACTCACAGAGGCATGAAAGAAGATGGTCATATTCAAGGGATTTCAAGCAGCATGGTATAGAGATCTGAAGTGGATAATGCTGAAACATGAGACTGAAGCAGTAGGCAAGGGTCAGTCCAAATTATTCACTATGCTAAGGAGTTCGAACATTATCCACAAGTCAATGGTGGGCTGAAAAAACTTTAAGCAGCAAAGTGACATGGCCATATATGTGCCTTAGGAAAACCTAGTGGAAATATGATAGAGAGGAAGAGTGGAAAACAGTGCTCAATGACGACCTGAATAAGGTAGAGTTAAAAAGAAAACGTAGTGGGACAGATAAAGGTAATGAGAGAAAAGAAATAAAACAGCTAAAAGTCTTCAGTAAAGTCCTCAGAGTTGAAAGAGAGTAAGACATAAAGAGATGACTGCTTGGTGTCTTGAATGGACATCAAGGTAAGTAACGCTACTCTTTGATGCACTATGGAAATATGAGAAGGCAGGTTTGCAGAAGGGGCTCAGTTTATGAGAACTATTTATACAATATAGAGCTTTTGATGCCTGAGGTCATTCAATTAGAAACATTCAGTGGGATATTACAGTCCTGGGTCTTAGATGAGATGAATCAGAATGGATTTATAGAGTTGACCGTCAACAGAACTGGCAACTGAAAAGGAAGTGAATGATAAAAACTATGTAGAGTGAGAAAGGGAGTTAGATGAGAACCTTGAAAAACACCAGTATTTAAAAGAGAGACAGAAGAGTTATAGATGAGATAAAAGAGAAAAGGAGAAGCACCAAGAAGATAGAAGAAAACCAAGGGAGAATGGTTTTTCAAAGGAGTCAAGAGATTAAATATTTTCAAGGACAGTTGTGTAGGAAACATAGGGTGCCTTGCCAGAGCACATGTATTCATCTCTTCTCTTCTGGAAAACAGCACATGATTTCCTTTGGGAACTCCCTCTTACTCTCAGGCCAGATTTTTAGATAGTGTTGCCATTTAGCAACATACCTCTTCCTTCTGGGTGCATGCCTGATATGCTTGGCTATCTGAGAAACCTAGTCCTCCTGTCAGAATTATTGATTCAGGAATGATGTGACACAGCCACAGCCAATGGCAATGAGTTTTTATCTAAGAACTCTCTGATACTGGGTACTGGGGTGATTTTTTAACCGTAAGTAGACCACGCCATTTCTGGGAGCCACCAGATGGAGCCAAAAAGGATGGAAACAGGGCAAAGAGACCCTATGCCTTGCCCTGATGCTTCTGCTTTTATTAGAGGGATCAACGAATTCTACTTTTGTGTAAATCATTGTGAGGTGTTTCTTTTTTTGTTACATAAAAAGGAAACATACTACAGCATACAAGGGGTTGTTCAAGAGTGTCAAATACAAACAAAAATAAAAATAAATGCAGACAGACATATTTAGCAACAAAGATATTACTTGTAAACTTGGCCAGAGATTTTTTTCATTGACTCTTGTGAATTAAAGAGATATTAATTACATCAAAACAACATATATTGTGCTACCAAAAAAGCCAGGAAATGGGGCAAAAAAAGTTTTATACAAGAATAGGATTCAAAGTTTATGTCTAGAAATTTAGAGTCTCAATCTCATAACTACAGCCTTCTTGAAAGAAAGGTCCCATCAGGTGTTAAATTTACATGCAGTATTCAACTATAAAACATGCATGGGAAGTATAAATGTGATCATTCCTATCTTGTGTTCACATTATGTCTTCTACCACCAGAAATATTATTTTTCACTTTTTGAAAATTTAGGTACATGCAATAAAATGCACAAATCTTAGTATATAGCTCAATGAATTTTGACATGTGTATACACTCACATAACCATCACCAAGATCAAGATGTAAAACATTCTATTTTTTTACCCCTTCACCTATTTCACCTATCTTCCCAAACCCCCTCCACCATGGCAACCACCTGTCTGTTCTGTGTGCTTATGAGTCTGTTTTGTTTGCTCGTTTGTTTAGCTTCCGCATATAAGTGAAATCATACAGCATTTGTCTTTCTCTCACTTATTTCTCTTAGCATAATACCCTCTAATTACAACCATGTTATTGTAAATTGAAATATTTTGTTATTTTTTATGGATGAGTAGCATTCTGTTATGTGTATATATACACATCTTCCTTATTCACTCATCTATCAATGGGCACAGGTTCCTTCTATATCTTGGTTATTATAAATAATACTGCAATAAATATAACACTGCATATAACTTTTCAAATTAGTGACTTTGTTTTCTTTGGGCAAATTCCCAGAGTAGAATTGCTGGGTTATATGGTATTTCTCTTTTTAGTTTTAAGAAACCTCCATACGAGGTTCCGGGAAGATGGCAGCATGAGGAGGGCAGTGGAAATCTCCTCCCAAAACCATATATAGCTATGAAAATACAGCAAATACAACTATTCATAAAAGAGAGACCAGAATATACAGGACAGCACACAGCCTGCATCTGCACCTGAAAGGACTTGTCACCCCACGAGGCGGGTAATATACAGAGCCGCGTCCCGGTGGGACCCGAGCACTCCCCCGCCATAGTACACCAGTGGGAGGAGAGGATTCAGAGGGAGTGGAAGTACAGGCCCGTGAAATAACCAGCCCTGGTGATCTGTGCTGGAAGCGCTGACACACATGGTGCAGTGTATCAGATATTGGAGAGGCAGAAGGTGCACGTTTTGAGCTGGGAACGCGCCCAGGTCCTGGCAAGCAGGCTCCCCAGGACAAAAGAAAAGCGCACGCTTTTTTTTTTTTGGCGGCCTTAAAGAGGCAAGGGCCCAGGATCATTCCATCAGGCTGGGAGTCCTGAGGAATTTCGGACCCATTGGCTGGCGACTGGGAAAAAGTAGCCGCACTGAAACTTCACACAGAGAAGAACAGCATCCCATTTGTTCTCACCCTGGCCAGAGCTACAAAAAGCACTGTGGAGCTGCGTAGCCAAGAATGGAGAAGAGTGGAGCAACAGCGCCACCTACAGCATCCTTACAGAATCAACTCCCAGTGGGCGTTTTTTTTTTTTAAGTCTTAAAGAGCCCAGCAGACATACGTGGCACCAACCAGCGACCACTTCTATCGCCATGAAAACACAGAGGAATATGGTACAGACAAAGCTCACCCAGACCCAGACAACACCAGAGAGGGAGCCTGAAGGAATGGAAATGTACAATATTCCTGAAACAGAATTCAGAATAAAACTCAAAACCATGCTGATGGATCTACAGAGAAATATGCAAGAGCTGAGGGAGGAAGCGAGGGAAATCAGGAAAGACAATGCAGAAATCAGACAAGCCATCGACGGGCTTAGCAGCAGACTGGATGAGATGCAAGAGACTGTAAATGGAATAGTAATCAGAGAACAGGAATACAGAGAAGCTGAGGCAGAGAGAGATAAAAGGATCTCTAGGAAGGAAAGAATATTAAGAGAACTGTGTGATCAATCTAAATGGAGCAATATTCACATTAAAGGAGTACCAGAAGAAGAAGAGAGAGAAAATGGGATAGAAAGTGTCTTTGAAGAAATAATTGCCGAAAACTTCCCCATGCTGGGGAAGGAAATAGTCTCGCAGTCCACAGAAGCCCACAGATCTCCCAACACAAGGGACCCAAGGAAGACAACATCAAGACACATAATAATTAAAATGGCAAAGGTCAAAGATAAAGACAGAGTATTAAAGGCAGATAGAAAGAGAAAAAAGATCACATACAAAGGAAAACCCATCAGACTATCATCAGACTTCTCAACAGAAACTTACAGTCCAGAAGAGAATGGCATGATATATTTAATGTAATGAAACAGAACGGCCTCGAACCAAGAATACTGTACTCAGCACGATTATCATTTAAATATGATGGAGGGATTAAACAATTTCCAGACAAACAAAAGTTGAGAGAGTGTGCCTCTCATAAACCACCACTGCAGGATACCTTAAATGGACTGCTCTAGAGGGAAGCACCCCTAAGCCTAAAAAGATGTCACCAGAGAAAATAAAATCATAGCAAAGAGAGCAGACCATCCAAATACTAATTAAAGGCAAAGAATAAAACACCTAATATATAAAGAATGGAGGAGGAAGAATAAGAAGGGAGAGAAATAAAGAAACATCAGACTGTGCTTATAATAACTCAACAAGAAAGTTAAGTTAGATTGTTAGATAGTAAAGAAGCAACCCTTGAACCTTTGGTAACCACGAATCTAAAGCCAGCAATGGCAATAAGTACACATCTATCGATAATCACCCTAAATGGAAATGGACTGAATGCACCAATCAAAAGACACAGAGTAACAGAATGGATAAAAAAGCAAGACCCATCTATATGCTGCCTACAAGAAACTCACCTCAAACCCAAAGATATACACAGACTAAAAGTGAAGGGATGGAAAAAGATATTTCATGCAAACAACAAGGAGAAAAAAGCAGGTGTTGCAGCACTTGTATCAGACAAAATACACTACAAAATGAAGAAAGTAGCAAGAGATAAAGAAGGACATTACCTAATGATAAAGGGGTCAGTCCAACAAGAAGATATAAGCATTATAAATATATATGCACCCACTACGGGAGCGCCGGCATATGTGAAACAAATACTAACAGAATTAAAGGAGGAAATAGACAGCAATGCATTTATTTTAGGAGACTTAACACACCACTCACTCCAAAGGACAGATCAGCCAGAGAATAAGTAAAGACACAGAGGCACTGAACAACACACTAGAACAGATGGACCTAACAGATATCTACAGAACTCTACACCCAAAAGCAGCAGGGTACACATTTTTCTCAAGTGCACATGGGACATTTTCCAGAATAGACCACACACTAGGCCACAAAAAGAACCTCAGTAAAGTCAAAAATATTGAAATCCTACCAACAAACTTCTCAGATCACAAAGGTATAAAACTAGAAATAAATTTTAGAAAGGAAACAAAAAGGCTCACAAATATATGGAGATTTAACAACATTCTCCTAATTAATCAATGGGTTAACGACCAAATCAAAACAGAAATCAAAGAATATATGGACTAATGACAACAACAACACAAAGCCACAACTTCTGTGGGATGCAGCAAAGGCAGTTCTAAGAGGAAAGTATATTGCAATCCAGGCCTGTTTAAAGAAGGAAGAACATTCCCAAATGAATAGTCTAAAGACACAATTACTGAAATTGGAAAAAGAAGAACAAATGAGGCCCAAAGTCACCAGAAGGAGGGACATAATAAAGGTCAGAGAATAAATAAAATTGAGAAGAATAAAACAATAGAAAAAAATCAATGAAACCAAGATTTGGTTCTCTAAAAAATAAACAAAATTGATAAACCCGTAGCCAGACGTATTAAGAGAAAAAGAGAATCTACACACATAAACAGAATCAGAAATGAGAAAGGAAAAATAATGACAGACCCCACAGAAATACAAAGAATTATGAGAGAATATTATGAGAATCTATATGCTAACAAGCTGGAAAACCTAGAAGAAATGGACAACTTCTTAGAAAAATACAACCTTCCAAGACTGACCAAGCAAGAAACAGAAAAACTAAACAGACCAATCACCAGCAACGAAATTGAAGCGGTAATCAAAAAACTACCCAAGAACAAAACCCCCGAACCAGATGGATTCACCTATGAATTCTACCAGACATATAGAGAAGAAATAACACCCATTCTCCCTAAAATTTTGCAAAAAATAGAAGAGGAGGGAATACTTCCAAACTCATTCTATGAAGCCAGCATCACTCTAATACCAAAACCTGACAAAGACATCACCAAAAAAAAATTATAGACCAATATCCCTGATGAACGTAGATGCAAAAATACTCAACAAAATATTAGCAAACCGAATTCAAAAATACATCAAGAGGATCATACACCATGATCAAGTGGGATTCATC
>JAQQAC010016209.1:26729589-26849452 GCA_029783875.1 Phataginus tricuspis
AAAAAAGACAAGTATCTAATGATTTCGCTCTTATGTGGAGTATAAGAACAAAGAAAAAAAACTGAAGGAATGTAACAGCAGCAGACTCACAGAACCCAAGAATGGACTAATAGTTACCAAAGGGAAAGGGACTGGGGAGGATGGGTAGGAAGGGAGGGACAAGGGGGAAAAAGAGGCATTATGATTAGCAGATGTAATGTTGGGGGAGCAAGGAGAGGGCTGTACAACTCAGAGAAGACAAGTAGTGATTCTCATCTCACTACACTGATGGACAGTGACTGTAATAGAGTTGGTGGGGGGGACCTGATGAAGGGGTAGTTTAATCACCATAATATTGCACATGTAATTGTAGATTTATGATACCAAAATAAACTATAAAAAAATAAAATAAATTAAAATAAAATGAACACTCTGTCAGGAAGATAGTTACTACCTGTCAAGTATTGAGTTATCAAGTATGCATTCAAGATTTGGATTCTCCCTAAAATTTGTATTTTGAAATGTTTAATTATGTTAAAGTCCCTCTGAGAATGGTTCTGTGCATTTAAATTAATCTTAGTGAAATAAAGTTCTAAGTCTTGTTTTTTCAAAAGAAAAAAAAGAAAAGAAAAGAAACCTCCATACTGCTTTCCATAGTGGCTGTACCAATTTATTCCTAGTTATTTTTTTCTTTTTGACGGGATTGTCTTTATTTAATTTCTCTTTCTGTTACTTTGTTATTTGCATACAGGAACACAATAGATTTCTGTACATTGAGTTTGTATCCTGCAACTTTACTGAAATCACTTATTAGTTCTATTTAGTTTTTTGGTGGAGCCCTTAGGTTTCTATATATAGTACCATGTCATCAGCGAATAGTAACAGTTCTACTTCTTCATTACCAATATGGATGCCTCTTATTTCTTTTCTTATCTGATTGCTGTGGCTAGGACTTCCAGGTTACTATCTTGAATATAAGAGGTGAGAGTGGGAATCCTTGTCTTGTTTGTTATCTTAGAGCAAAAGCTTTCATCTTTTTGCCATTGAGTATGATGTTAGCTGTGGGTTTGTTGTATATGGCCTTTATTAGATTGAGGTATGTTCCCTCTGTACCTACTTTGTTTATCATGAATGTATGCTGTTTTTTAGGAATTTTTCCATGACCTCTCCTCTATAGGGCTATGCCTGCAGTGGTTTCGGTGGGAAAGGGATGTCTGAGGACCTAGCTAGCATGCTTTCTCCCATTATCATTCCCACTACAACCAGATTCAAGAGCTACCTTGAATGCATGAGCAGTACTAGACAAATTCTGTTTTTTCTCTGTCAAGTAGACCTTTAGAAGAAAAGGCAAAACTTATAATTAACTATATAAAGCATTCCATTTCAATCCAACATGTGTTTAGAATATAAATTTTATAAAAGGAGTAAATTGAAAGTTTTTTACCAGCTAAAGTAATCCTGAAATTCACTCTAATTTACTACCCATATGCTAAAGAAAAAAAATCAGATGAAATATTTACCTTTACATAAATAAATGAACAGCCTAAAATTAAGGATACAGCCTAAAACTCAATCCTACAACTGCCACAGCTGGGAAAGTCATTAAGTGGCAGCTGGTGGTTGAAACTCTGCCAACCTGAATCTATCATTTTCAGTTTTTGTGCTATTAGTGGGAAAATTCAGTTCCTAATACATATATTCTCTAAATTCCACTCAATTCTTCCAACTTCTTGACCTTTAACAAAATTGGCAACCTACTGTCTTTCTTAAGTCACTTGATGATTTTGATAATCTTTAGCAATAGAGTATTAAGACATCAGAGTTGTGACTTCAAAACCCCAGCCAGTGCAACTTAGTAAGTAACTTAGTCAGATTGCTAATTAAGAAAAGTTACTTAGAAATTGTTGGTATAGTATGTACTTTTTTCCTTTTCCAGACTTACTTTTACTGTTATATAATTAATATACACCATAAACGAACAGAATTGTTGAAGAACTCAGTGTTTATAGCAAGTTATTAAGATTAATTATATCCAAAGCAATACTAAATACTAGCTTTAACTCTAAAGCTAGTAATTCAATTACATAAATACAGAGAAATGCCACAACCTGAGCATTGGTATTCACCAAAAAATATATTCATAAACATAATGAAACACATGTGCTTATTCTGAGACACTGCTACAATAAAATGTTGATTTAAATTGCCTAATAAAATCAATATGATTAAATCTACAGTTGTAATTAACAATTTAACATCACAGAAAAACTTAGTATTGTATCTCTAAAAAATGAACATGTACTACATCTAAAGGATAATGGGAAAAAGGCAAAATTCACAAGCATATTCCCCCAATGACTTTTCTTCCATACACATCATATTTTAGAGTAAAATGTACATCATTAATTCATAAACAAAACATGCAAATAATTTCAGAATTTGTTTTCTTTCAGGAATTTAAAAATAGCTTTATTGAAGTGTAACTGAAATTCAAAAACCTTGGACATGATTAATACACAATCTGATGAGTTTGGAGATATGCATACATACTTGAAACCAAACCACAATCAAGGTAATAAACATATCCATCACCTCTAAAAGTTTCCTTCTGCCCATTTTTCTTTTTGCTTTTGTGATAACATTTAACATGAGTTCTACTTTCAAAGAACTTTTAAATGTACAATATTGAATTGTTAGCTATAGGTACTCGGTTGTATACTAGATCTGTAGAATTTGTTCATCTTGCATACCTGAAATTTTATACTTGTTGAACAGCAAAATTCCACTTTCCCCTACCCTCAACCCCTGGCAAACACCATTTTAACATTCTCCATTTCTATGAATTTCACTATTTTAGATTTTTCATATAAGAAGAATAATTTAGCATATATCCTTCTATGTTTGGTTTATTTCAGTGAGCATAATGTCCACCAGGTTCATCCATGTTGTCACAAATGGCAGGATTTTCATTTTCATGGCCAAATAATATTCCATTGCATGTATGCATGCACATTTTCTTTATTCACCCATTAATGGATACTTAGGTTGTTTCCATCTCTTGGTTATTGGAAATAATGCTGCAATGAACATGGGAGTGCAAATGTTACTTTGAGATCCTGATTTTGATTCTTTTTGGATATATACCCGGAAGTGGGATTGCTGGATCATAGAGTTTTTTTTTTTATTTTTTGAGGCACTTCCCTACTGTTTTCCCTAACTGTTGTACCAATTTACATTCCCATCAACAATGTATGATGGTTCCAGTTTCTCCACATCCTCATAAACACTTATCTTTTGTTTCTTTGATAAAAGCGACTCTAACACATATGAGGTGATAACTCATTGTGGCTTTGATTTGCGTTTCCCTGATGATTAGTAATGTTGAGCATCTTTTCATATATCTCTTAGCATCCTGTATGTCTTGTTTGGATTCAGTGCTAGCTCCATGAAAATCCTAAAGGCATTTTTTTTAAAACAGAAATGGAGAAAAACAATCCTAAAATGCATATAGAACCACAAAAGAACATAATAGCCAAATCAATCTTAAGAAAAAACCCATCTTACTTCCTGACTTCAAAATATAGTACAAAGCTATAGTAATCAAAACAGTATGGTACTGGCATAGTGATAACACATGGACCAATAAAACAAAATAGGCCAGAAATGAACCCATGCACAGATGGTTAGCTGATCTTTGAATTACATACAATGGGTAAAGAATAATCTGTTCAACTGAAGTCTCTGGGAAAACTGGATATCCACATGCAAAAGAATGAATTTGAATCCATATCTTACAGAAAAATCAACTCAAAATGGATGAGAGAGTTAAATTAAAGTTCTGAAACTGTAAAACTCTAGAAGCAAATGTAGGGAAAAAGCTTCTTGACATTTGTCTTGGTATGAATTCCTGGATATAACAATAACAATACAAGCAACAAGAGCAAAAAGACAAGTAGGACTTTATCAAGCAAACGGCTTTTGCACAGCAAAGAAAACAATCACCAGAATGAAAAGGCAATCTACAGAATGGGAGAAAATGTTTGCAAACCATACATCTGATAAAGAATTAATATCCAAAATATATAAGGAACTCCTACAATGCAATTGCCAAAAAACTAAACAAATAACCCAATTTAAAAAAAATGGACCAAGGACTTTGATATTTCTGCAAAGCATCTGTTTTTAAAAATTGGTACTATCATACTGGTTACACAAAACTGTATTAACTCCTCACAGAAAGATATACTTGTTGCTCCTTGAACAGGAAAAAAAGAACCTGGAAACTGTAAAAATAGATTATGTGTAAAACACTCTCCATTTACCAAGCTATTTACTCTTTACAAAATAGTCACTGTAGTATAACACAAGATACTAGGTTCTAGGTTCTTTTTCATCACCTTTTCTCTTAAACTTTTAGTTTTGTTAAAACAAGTCCTGTCTATGACATTGTTATAATTAGATCTTAATAGTTGTTATATGATTAACTATGTTATCCTAATGGGCTGCTCTTTTATTAGTAAATCCCCTTGAAAATTATTTTTAATTCATCAATTTATAGACCAAAGACTTAACACAAAACATAATTTGTCTCAAATCTATGGCCTCTTATTTTTTGGTGCAGCATCACTCAGATATTAAGGATTTATTCAGAAACATAAGCCTGTTTTTCTTAAAGTACCTATTAACACTTTCATTTACAGTATTTTATACAAATAAAATAAGAAGTATTAAGACCCTAAGTTATGACAAACTGGTGCACAGGTTTGGTACAGTTTGCCTACCCTGTTCTCCTAATCCTAACAAATATTTGCCCCCACCATGAATTGTCATCTAGATAGTATAGGTAATTCCACCAAGCCTTTTCGGTGGAATCCTGCTGGTTTTGAAAATCCTTTAGTCATTTAAACCAGTGTAGGCCATATTTCAGCCACACTGTAATATTTTTATAGGTGTCCTTTTAAAAGAATAAAGAAAACTTAAAGAATATATTCATTAACTAAATTGTTAACTAGGAATATTCCAAAGGGAATGGCAAAATCATCATAATTTTACCTGTGTTAATATATCCAATACCAGGACAAATGAAGATAATATATTGCAACAGTTAAGCATGCAGGCTCTAGACATAGACTGAGTTGATAGCTATGTTCTTCCACTTGTAAATGGCATGCCCTTGGGAAAGTTATTTGCAATTGTGTGACTCACTTTCCTTTAATGAATAAAGAACATAGACTCCTGAGAATTAAGTGATCTTAAAACAGAGAAGGTTTAGAATCATGGCAGAATGGTATTAAATAATCTGGCTAATTATGATTCATTCATTAATTCAAGGTATGAAATTTGTAAGGTTAAACATAATCAGGAACTACTTGGGGTAATCATTTAGTAATGTAGTTAAAATTAAAAAAATAAATAATCATTAATGTATATTGTATTAATGCTTAATACATGTATACTGTATTAATAGGTCCTTTAGAAGGTCACATGGTTAAATCAATAAATTGCATATAAATAATGTATTTTTGTAAAATAATCATATCCTGAGATATTACATGGTATTTATTTACTTGGTCATTAAAAAAAAATCCAGTGACAAACCAATTTATACCTTTATAAATCCATAGTGAATAAGAGAGATGCAACTCTTTAAATTTCTATTTTTCCTTCATTTTTAGCTGTCCAAGCTATTAAAAAATCACCAAACAACTAAACAAAAAGTACTTAAACTAAAGGCTCAATCAAAACATGGTCAGCAAGAACAGCAATCCAATGTCTTAATACTAATTTTCTCCTGCATGTACTAAGTACCTTTTCTTATTAAGAAACTAGTAGCATTACAAGAATCTCATTCCCCTTGCAAGTGAGGGACATTTATCAGGGTAAATCACAGAACATTACCATTGTGATTTCACAGGAAAGAGTGAAAAGCAAAAGAAACTCATCAAAACACTCAAATGGGGCTAGTGTTCACCACAAATTCTATTTTCCTGTTAAAATTATTTCAGGAATAAAATGAAAAGTGAAAATTAAACCTTTCATATGTTGATGAAGTCGTTACCTCGCCTGACTTACCAAAATGCAGCTTTTATTCTGTAAATTTTAACCTAACAAATAGTAAACCTTCAATCTTGCAAGGTGTAACGGGCAGATCAACTAGAGCATATAGCAAGAGACCTGGGGTGTGAGACCTTGTTCCATAACTGATTGACTGTGCAAACTTGAGAAAATCATTTCAGGTCTCATTGCTTACTGTGAAACTCTCAAAAGAGTTTTAAAGATAAATGAGCATAATTCTTCAACAGATGAGAGATCAGGGTCATAGAAACCTGTGGATGCTCAGATAAACATTAAAGAATTATGACATTGATCAAACTCAATTTAAAAATACAAACCAGCTTTTAATTTTCATATTTAGGGAAGCCAATATGAATTTCACTAAAATGGCAACAGTCAGAAATAACATGAACTAAGGTTTATAATGCTACTATTGAATAACATTTGGGAAAATCTCTGGTCATATAATAGACTTTCAAATGACTTGAAAAAATTCCACCAAAGACTATAGAAAACTTCATAAGATTTCAGAGGTGTCTTAACAGACTTAGAAAATTTTTCTTCATGATATTGTCAGAAGCCAGATAACAGAGTCAACTTGTAAATTCAAAAATATACTCTAAAAATTTCAGAATAGCTTGCTTCAGTTAGAGGGAAAAATCAATTATTCAGTATACTTTTTCTGGAACAGATATAAATGCAACCAGTTTCTATGTATCTTTAAAAGATATTTACCATCTTAAAATTGAAGCTAAATCTGAGTAAAACACATTAAAGTTTTGAGAGTACAGTGACAACACAAAATCATAACAAGGCCTCCCTAACAAATTACTGAAATGAATGAGGCAACAAGAGAAACTCTAAATGGAACTCTTGACAGGCAAATGTTCATAAACACACCATTTCTTAAATATATTCATCTGTGGACCTTTTTTCTTTTGGTACTGATTTAATACGTGCATCATGTACAGAGGGTTTCAGAGTAGCAGCACCATATACGTGTATGCATTCATATGATTAGATTAAGTTTCCAATTTATTTGGCTATAGATAGAGAACCTCAGCAGAAGTTGGGTAACTATTCAGGTCAGCCCTAGATCTAGGCCTGGCTTCCTTTTGCCAAAGATCTCTAGTGAAGGAATTACTCATGGGGGACTTTCACTTGATCTGAGAAGCTATATGTATTGCTTTCCTTTTACCCTTGGGGCTGATAGCATAGTTCTAGAAATTATACCAAAAGTATATGTTCTGCTAATTCAGGACATATTTCCTAATACTGGTCTGTCACAGTATTTCAAATCAACTCAAAAAAGGTCATATCATCCATTAGGAAAAAATTAAATCTGTGCCTGTGGTGGGCTCAATTAGGAGTTTCCCCATAGCTTCCTACCACTCTGGAAAGAGTATTTCTCAACAGTCTATGGGGCTGGTGGTCAGTTTGCTTATGGACGGTGCTATGGCATTTGAATAAGAAGACCCAAAAAGGAGCCTTGAGCCCTGTGGACATGCTAACACACATTGCTGCCTCTACTATACAGCTGTCTGTGCAAACCAAAGAGGAGTTATTGAAGCCAGGATATGGCCAGCAGAGCAACATCCTGCTGCCAGCCCCTACTGCATTAAAGACCTGGCTCTGTTGAGTGGATGTGGCCCTGGACATTTCGACACATGGACCAGCAATGGCTAGCCCTTCTGGCACCTTGGGGAAAAGGCGTGGAAGTTGGCCTTGTGTGTGTTCCTGGAGTAACAGCAGAGTGGCCCCCAAAGATCTCAGTAGTATACCCAAAATGTCTGGGAGGTAAGAGCATCTTACAGGGAAGTTTTGTTTTATCTTTATGGCCAATGCATGTACCTCCTGTAGCCCTATGTATTGACTCATCTGTAACTCCTACAGGGAGGGGGTGAAAGTCTAGACAGGGACAAGATCCCATTCCTGCCACTGTCCTATAACAGGACCATTCTCTTTCATGCATCCTACCTGATAGACAAGATTTGCCTATGCTGGTGTCAATAAAACATGTATCTTATTGACCTTAAGGTTATTTTTGTCTATGGTCCCTGTGGCCTGGACCTGCCCCCTGGCTGCAGCTGCTGCATGATTGCTCTGAACTCCCTACCCATTCAGCTACTGACTGCCTGTGAAATGGGCAAGCTATGGACAAAATCTGCACAGGACTTTGAACTTAGCTGAATCCTCCGGCTTGAGGATTATCATGATTTTATTGCTGTTGTTATGGTATGTAGTCTAGTTACAGTGCTCCAGTTTTCTCGCAAAGGGGCTACTGCAGAAGATGGGGAGCGAGTAGATTGTGAGGCGGGATTTCTGGAGAGGTTGCCTGTAGGTAAAATTGCAATATTTCCAGAATCTCTCATCTGGCCTTAGTACATCTCCATACCAATAGGTAATTACAAGTGGGAGCTAGGGTATATCTGGACCGGAGAGGTAGGGTTGGGTCCCTTTTTGCAGCAGGGTCACAAGAGACACAGGCAAGTGGAAGTGGATGACTGCTTGTAAGCAATAAATGGGTTTCTCCCACTTTATTTCTCCCTTTGACTGATTTCGGTTCAAAGGTATTTTGCCCCAGGCTGAGAAAATATTTCCCCCTGAAATTACAAGTGTGTATATACGGATACTACAAATATAAATGCACATTATGTTAGGTATACATCAGTCTATAGACAATGTTTTCATGTGCATAGAGATTCTCAGTTCTTTGGATTCTTCTAGGGAATGTAAGGCTTACTCTCAGGAAGCTATAGGCCATCCATTAGTGATATGTGGTAGGTGAGGCTGGTAGGTATGGTCATATTCATTTATTATTTCATGTAGATGTTTTTCAAAGCAATATGCTAAGCATAGTGAACACACACATATTTCTGCCAGGGAACCCCAATTTAATACATGGCAAAGTAAGGACACACACAAGAATTGTAATAAGAGATATGGATGTGCCAGGGAGAGGGTGAGGAAAAAAGAATCAGAGTCCAGACCTTGTTCTTGGAGTGAGCATCTACTGAGTTGATCTCAGGAAACTTGACTTTTTAAAGGTGATGTGATTTAAGCTCAAAGGTGAGGAAGATGGACAAGGTTATTTCAGTGCTTCTGAAAGATCAAGGCAGCCAAGGCATTACTGACAGCCACATACTCTATATGAAGGGTGACTACATTTTATTTTAGCTATAGTCTAACAAAAAATTGAGAAGTGTACTTGAGCCAAAATTTTGTCACTTGCTAGGAACTATTTCCTCATTGTATTCTTTTTTCAATCAAGAATATATATTCATAATAAAGGAAGGGGGAGAACCCCTATACCTATTAAAATGCCCTGGGGAATAATTGCAATTATTAGGCAAATGTCTATTTCTATAAAACCCCCATACGCAATGCATAGTTCACTCACGTAAAAAGCACCCCTACAATGAGCCTGCTTATGAAGAATGACCTAGGGAATGATGTGTTCAAAGATAATATTTGTAGTGGAAGATAAACATCGTCAGAAGCTAAGGCTCTTGGGTAAGAGGATTAATATTCCAAGCAGCACTCAGGCCTACAAGATTCATTTCCTGATCCCAAGCACATTAATAGTGTTTTCTTCAAAAGTGGTCTAAAGAATATGTATGTTCAGGCATCTCTGGGGTACCTGTTAAACATGCAGTTTCCTAGGCCAAACTGTCAGAGTTTCTGAACTCAGACCCAGGAAATGCCACTGTAACACAGAAATGTGGTAATTTCTATGCATTCTAATATTAGAGTCACTGAATGAGAGAAACTCTTCCTCCACTGTTGCCAAAGAGGGCAGTCCTATGCTGAAGCTTTTTCAAAAAGTACACTATGAGAATCTGAATTAAAATTTAAAACAGTAATTATGAGAAACAGTTTCTGTGAATAACCTCTTGCAGTAGAGAAGATAGAAAAAAATGTCAGTAACATTAGAAACAGGCACTACTATTTAGATATAAAACTCCAAACTTTTTGCAACCATTAGGAAATCTACTTTTCAGCCTTTGCAGATACAGTTTGAGAACTAGGTTTAACTGTCACATCTGTAGACACCAGGAAGTTAAAAGACTATAGCAGACGTTCTTGGCAGGTTATCCAGAAACTACATCAACCACTGCCCACCACCACCACCACCACCACCACCACCACTTCTTCTTTAATGAGAACTGGAATTTGTCCAGGTATCAGCAACTACTCTGGAACAGAATCTATGCCTCTCTTTAACATCAGGTGTGAATCTTAATTAGTCCATGCTGATTAAGGTAATTACATTCTCCTTATCAGTTATTAGGAAAGGGCATGTGATATATTTATAACAAATGAAGCACAAAAAAGAGTATCTGTTGGGGGAGCTTCTGAGAATAGTTTCCTGTACATTCTGGCCTCTAGACTATTATGTGAGGATATGGTGCTTGAATCTGTAGCAATCATTTTGTAAACATGGAAAACAAGCCTAAAAACAACCAAAAAACGATACTACAAGTATTACATAAAAAGAAGCAAAAGAATTAAAGAGAAATATATGCTGAACAAAGAAAATAAAAGCATAGAGAAATCTGGAAAAGGGCTCTAAGAATTTCATCGACATCAAAGAAGATTGTTAATTAGCACAATACCCATGCCAATGTCATATCTGTAGTTTTCAAGTGATACTTTGGGGATTCTGCCAGCCGTGATTTATTTTCCTCCAATTCATGCAGATTGGTACCTATTGCCTTTGCCAGAGATCATCAGACTGTATCCAGATAACTGACAAAAAGTGGGCCAATCAGATACTCTCCTCTGTGAAATTTTAAATGGGGCTAAGACTGCAACCAGTCTTTGTGCACTGCTGGACATGTAACATGCAAACATGAGAGCAGAAATGACATTATCTTCCTGTTGGGGGACTTAACAAAGAAAACTGATACGCTGAAAAAAAGCATGTATGTCCTGAGAAAGAGAAATGAGAAATGTACATACAGTTCAAGCAGCTTTGGGTTGGTTTCTATTTCATACATTCCTATAATTCTAACTAGTATAGCTGTATATATTTATGCACAACAAAAAGATATGAGACAAGATGTGGTTGATTTAGTTAGTTCAGTATGGTTTCAGTTCTCCTCGACCAGCCATTTAGTTTTCCCTATTAAGTACTGATTTTAAAAAGTCATTTTAAGCATTACATTGGAGACCTGACATTTGAGTTCATTTTCCTGGGGACTGAAATGAGTTGACCAGGCAATTTCTCCTTACGGTCAAGGACAATTTCTGTTTGCCTGATCTAGCCCACGCATAGTATTTAGACTCAGAATGCAAATGTTTAGAGAGAAACTACTATGTGCAGGTTATGCATAAATCTTTGAACACATTTGTAAAATATCAAAGACAAAATATGGAGTTGGGATATTGGTAAAATGAAGGAATAAAAGACTTTTGTATAAGAATCTTCTGACCATTTGTATGTGGGTGCATGTGAAAAAAAGATTTAAGTGGGTCTTTAAGTAGAAAGAATAACGCTAGAAGCTGCAAATAGAGACAGGAAAAACATCAAGATGATAGAGTAGTTGCTTCTAAGATCAAATATTGTGGTTTTGCAAACTCAATTTATTGCATTAAAATAGACTTTAGCT
This sequence comes from Phataginus tricuspis, assembly GCA_029783875.1. Lineage (NCBI taxonomy): Eukaryota > Metazoa > Chordata > Mammalia > Pholidota > Manidae > Phataginus > Phataginus tricuspis. The sequence goes on from JAQQAC010016209.1 coordinate 26,741,235, forward strand.
TTACTCAACATCAGGGAGGTAACACAATGTCCTCTATCAGCCCTTCATTTATCTCGTTGGTACAGAAAATTACTTATGAGACTCCTTTGGTTCTAGTTTAAATAAATTCCCAACTTTAGGGAAATATACTGGCGCTCCAGGCCCATGCCTGATCTACAAGTTAATGCCAGCACCTTAGAATAAGAACATAACAAGAATGCAGAAGTAGTCAAGGATTTCATTCATGATATAAAACAAAGGAAAGGACACAAAATGCCTGAAAGAAAAATGTTTTAATTAAATAGAATGTGGAAAAAGAGGCAACAGGCCCAACAAGGAGTCACATGTTAAGCCCCATGTCAGCAAACCGAGACTTAATCTAACTGAAGTTTCAGCTTCTCCCAGGAATGCAACCTATATCCAGTCAATCTATAACGACCTGGTCAGCACTAATGAGGTGATCTGCCTAACAGACCCCTGCCGACCCCTAAGGGAAGGTGACCTTGCCTGAAACAATCCACTCTTTGCTAGAAACTTCATTCCCTCCCCAACCCAGCCCTGTCCCAGCTTCTGCTATAAAAGCCTTTCATTTTGTATAGCTCTTCAGAGTTCCTTTCTATCTGCTAGATGGGATTCTGCCTGATTCATGAATCATTGAATAAAGCCATTAAGATCTTTAAAATTTACTCAGTTGAACTTTGTGTTTTAACAAGAGTAAAGTAGAAAAACAGAAAACCTAATAGAGTGAATGGAGAACAAGAGAGAAAATAAGTAGAGAATAGTGTGTTAGATCTTGATCTTGTAGCTTTTGAATATCTATCTAACTGCAACTGAACAAATGACTATGCTGTATTTGCATTTATTTTTATTTCAAGATGACAAAGGTGTTCTATTATTTATATCTTTTAGAAAAAAATGTTCAGAATATTCATTATATGATGTTTTTGTTCTCTTCAAAACAGCCCAACCACAGCAAATATAAGTCTATGTTTTCCTTTTGCTATCTATCGATACTACTGGATAATGACACAAGAATATATAGAATGGCATTAACCAGTGTGACATTAGCAATTCCTTATGTTTAATCGCACACATTTTAGTTTTGCGAAGTGTATGACAGAATTATACATGGAATGCTTCAGAGAATTAAATCTAATTTTAAGCTACATGATATTTGGGTAAATATACTGAATAATTTATGAAGCCACATTTAAAAAAAAGAGCTGAATGAATTCCCCATCTTGATGACTCATAAGCCAAGATCAATGTACAAACCAAGGGTAAACAGTTGTTCTTTAACATGCACACACCTCACCCTTAGTTGTATTCTGTACCTCTTCTACATTTTACCTGAAATTTTCTCTGGTTCTGAGCAACAGTTTTCTAATGATCATCCAGTATTTGATTTTAAGAGGCTTACATTTTTCATATAAGCTACCAGTTATCCTTTTTAATAGTTAGTGCCATTTGGGGCTCCCTAGAAAAATTTCAAAGACACAGATTTACCTTGCAAGAAGTTTGGATATTTTGTACGCCTCATGTCAGTCAGACACAAAGAACCATAACACGGTAGAAATGACTTTGTAAGGCTTATGTAGGTCAAAACAATTAAGAAAACAACTACAAAACATCCTCCTCCCTGTGGTATTTCAAATTTCCACTCCAATTTCTACTTCTTCCCACCACAGTCAGTTAGCCACCCACACTACCTGACATGGCAGGTGGGAAAGGGAGAGACATCTAGAGAAGCACTTGCAGTAGCTCAGATTACAGAAACCCATACTTTGTCCTGGGGAAGTCTTTCACCTTCTGATGAGCTCTAGAATCTTGAGACACCTGGTCTGTGAGGTCATAGTGATCTAGTCTTTAACCCATGTCTTTCTGTCTAGAATTCTTGCCCACCGATGATGGGTCAGCTGAAACATGCTCACCTGTTTACTAGAATCTGCTAGGATAGGGAGAAAAATATGCTTATGTAGTTGAAGAGCACAGGCTTTCATTACCTGAATTTGAATCCTCACTCTATGACTTACTGGCCGTGAGATCTTAGATAAATGATTCACTTGTTCTGTGCTCCAATTATTTCTCTGCAAACTGAGAAGGAAAACAATAGCATTTCCATCATATAATATGTAAGGATCATGTAAGACAATATAGGTAAAGTGCTGTGAAAAGTGTCTGACAAATTATGATGGAGACAATGTGAAAGCTATTTATAAGAAGGGAATGTAGGTTACCAAATGGTAGATCTGTTTGTTATTCATCATGGACGCAGTGTCATTTAAAGAGCTTCCTGCTATTTGTAACTTTTAATTTAATGCGGAAAGACAGATACCGAAATCCATCTTTGGAGAGGTGCTTCCCTTGTGCTGAAAGTGTCACCTTGATATCTCTTGATTAGACGTTCAAGTTAAATTCCTATATACCAACAGAGCAATGGCTCTGGACACTGGCCAAGTAGCCTAATATGGAACTACTTCCAACTGAACAGTTAAGTACATTTGTGAACAATTATAAAGTATAAACTGGTTTGTTTCCATTCCTTGAAACCAGAAAAAGCTATTGTTTGTGTCCTTATCTGCAAAAAGCCAAGGAGCTCTAAATATCAAAGGGGAGAGTAGGAATCAGCAACGGGATAAGTACTGAAGACTAAGAGGAGACACCTCGGTGACTTTAGCAGAACTGTCTTACATCTCATGCTACATGTTCCTACCCTGTATTGCTATTACTCTGTTACTCTTGAATCTTCAGGAAACATTACAGACTGGCATTAGCTATAATGTGAGGAAAGAAAAGAGTCTGTGTCCAACCTTGAAGGAAAGCATTTTGGAGAGAAAATCCAGCAACCTAAAGATATGCTCACAAGAAGGGAAAAACATGGTCAACAGTGAAGTTTGGAGCAGCAGACTGGAAAAAGTCAACAAGCAGAAGGGATTTGTTAGAACCTGGCTGTGTGTTAGAATGACTAAAGGTGAGCAAGCTAGGAGGAGATAGGAAGGAGACTTCCTGCAATCATATGGTTAGGGGGCAAATGGATGGGGTCTTTTTAATTTGGATATTGGATGCAGGATGACCCCAAGGCTGGAAAACTTGAGGACACTGCATGAAAAATGAACAAAATGCAGACTGGAAGGCTAATACATTTTTAATCTTGTTTGTAAATTTTCACACCACATAAACCCAAGGTAACACATGGCAAATGCTACAAAGTTAAATGTGAATTGTATTCAGACTATCCATAATTTGGGTTTCCCCTCATAACTTTCTTTCAGTGAATAGAAAAAGTAATGAGGATAATGAAGAAACTTAGAAATTCACCAAAATGGGATAATATCATAGGTCAAAAAGTTTAGATTTCCCCATCATCTAATTAATCCTTCAAAGGAAACACAAAAAAAACAAGCATCAGAGGATCAAATGTGATTCTGACTAAAAAGTTGAAAATACTATAAACTCAGTTTTGATTTAAACATGTCCAATTGAACACACATTTACCAGCTTTCCCCAAACTCAATTACATGAGTAGCAAAGGAAAAAACATGACAAATATTCAAAAGGACATGAAGACACAGAACAGAAAAAAAGAAAACATAGTAAAATAAAATCTTGAGAGCCAAAAAGCAATTTAACAGAATTACCAAGGATGAATAGAAAAAAAAAAATGCTCCATTTGACAAGGAGGCAGCATGGAAAAACTTAGAAGACAGCAAGAATCAAGCTAATTTGCACCAAAGAATTCTCAGGAATTGGAGGCAACCTGTACCTTGGAAACCATAGCCATGAATGGACTTTGGGAGTGTATTTTAGGATCAGCTCAGTCTCAGATCCCTTTTTCCAACTTCACCCACATCCATACAAAACAGGAGATTACTCCTCTGGAAGTGTTGATCCAGAGAGGATGTAGAGGCAGGAAACTGAGCACACTAGAGTGGAAGGTAGAAGTACTGGATTGAAAATGGGAGTACGATATAAATGCTACTGAATGGCGAAAGAATCGGTCTCCTTTCCCACTTGATGACCAGAACTCTCGGAGCCAGACTGACATCCACAAACCTTACCCTCAAGCAGGAAACCAGGTTTCCCTCTGGGTAAACAGATGCTCCAACAGAAGAAACTCAACATACAGACATTTGGTGACCTCGTTGGGGAAATGGGTGGGATTACACCCATCACTCCACAGTAACACAGACCTGTTGACCAGACCTGTCCACACATATGGAGATGCTAATGAACATTTTTCAGTCTCTGTCTTAAGCCTAAATTGGCACCTAAAGAAAACCAGGTATTTGAGGATACTCTCATCTTTTAAAAAAATGATCAAATCTCAAATCAAAAACAATAATATGCTTGTAGTAGAAAATGTAAAAATCAAAGAGTGCTTTAAAATAATTTATAGTACAAGCAGAGAGATTAAAAAGAAGATATTGCATAACAGAAAAATAGCATGAGAATATGAAATGCAATGTTAAGAAAGCTAAAATGCCTCTTGGAAATTACACACGATACCAAAAATAAGAAAAACAAAACCAATAGAAATATTCAGAGATAAATATGAGGATGCCACTCAGGTTGTGACATCAAAAAACAGATGGAAAATAGCTGAGAAAGATAAGAAAATTAGAGCATATATGCAGGTATAAATACCCAATAATGGAAAATATAGGGCAGGGAATTCACTAAAAATTAATACAAGAAAATTACCATGAGCTTACCAAGAGCATAAGTTTGTAGACTGAAAGGGGTCCAGAGAGAGGAGCACAATGAATAGAAAGAGAGACCCTTCAAGGCAGAAAATCATGACATTTCAGGACACTGGGAATAAAAGTTACAACCATAAAGAGAGAATCATAAATCCAATCCTTTTCTTCTCCTTTTGAAGTTATGGTCACTATCTCACTTCTACACTTCCTTATAAAATAAAAGAGCATCAACTTTTTTAAAAAGTAGTCTTCCTAAAATATTGCCTGAAGATTAAGGTAAATACAACATTTCTAACTCTCTGATTCCATAGAACTGCTACAATTCAGAATTTTGCAGTTATTCCTCCCTAAAACAAGGTGACTCTTAGTGGTCCATGACCAAGGCAATATTTTTACCTTGGTCCTTTCCCTCCACCTCTTACTCTGTGACAAAGCTGATATCAAATAAATTATATCAACTATTTTCTTCAGTGGGAGATTCTGCTCTATTTTACCTGGCATTTTTACTAGACTAGTTTTGAAGTCTGTATATGTACACCTTTTCTCCTAATAACTGAGTATGGAAAGCTCACTAACTCAATTTGAGTTCATATATTTAATTTTGCTTTTATCAATTTAAGAAAATCACATTTGCCTCTCTCAAGAGATTCAAACCTATTTGATCTATTTTCCAAAATATGCCTGGCACAGGTGACCACTGATACCAATTCATCAGTAATGTGAGAAACAGTGAGTCACAATTTGCTCAAGGAGCTTTACTCCATAGACCAAGATTTACTTAGACTTAGGCCAAGGTGGCACGAAAACAATCATCTACAGTCAATTGCATTTACTGAGAACTTCTTAAACCATTATACTCTGACCAAAGTACCCTAGGAAATTTCCTCATAAGCAGGACAGAGCTTCTTCAGCTACGGCAAGTCTTTACTGTAATGTTTCCTTTTTAATGTAAAGTAACAAGCACACGGAAATTATAATGAAACAATCATTTAGACCATTATTTATCTGTACACACAAGTGGCAAGCCTTCACATTAAGTGAAAGATCTGACTTTATCAAAATAAAGCTTAAATAGAACTGCTCAGCTACAAGAAACCTATTTTCCAAACCCCACGTCTAGAGGCATGGTCTGACAGTAGGAATGAACATTTAAAATTGAATTTATCCCAGAACATTTGCGAAGTGTAATTACCCTGTCTGTACCTATAAAGCAAGTTCACAGTTTCCCAAATAACTAGTCCTTTTAATAGTGAAGATTTCAGCATGTCTAGAAAGTGTAAAGGGACCTGAAAAAAGAGAGATACACTGAACTCCTAGGTTCAAGGAGTTTCCTTATCATAAGCTCCAGATGTCTTCATTCTTAGTCCTGGGACTTGCTCATCTTTTTGTGCTATCACATCAGGATGAAGACGGGAACAAGTTTATAGAGAAAAGAAGTGCCAGTGTAATGGCTCTGCAGCCAGATAATGCAGAGATAGCAAGCCATGCTCACGGTGCAAAAGGACACACGTTGTCTAAAATAGGAATTCTAATCCCACGGGGTGTCCCTGTGTGTGGATTTAACCTTTAGAATTAGAATTGTTGAACCCTTGGAAATGAACTAATGCTTTGTGTAAACGACAGAAAACAGATGGGAGTATGTTCCAGGCAGCATATTTTAATACAAAGACCATTTCTTTACCTGCCAAAGCTGCTGTGCTGCCTCCAGGGATAAATCTGAGGGTAACAAATCCAGCGAAGCTACCCCACAACCTGGCTCAAATGCAGAGAGACAAGTGCCTCTGTGATCCCCAAACATTCACATTATCACAGAAATGAGGAGCGTACACTTGGACATAATATATATTTTTTATTCTAAAAGTGTTAAAAGTGGCTCTTCATGGTGCTACAAAAAACTTAAATTGCTTCATCAACAGATTACAGATTTTTTCCAGTATTCGGTGATGACAGGTTAGCAATAGGTAGCTGCTTCAAAAAATATCTTGAGTTCAATAATTTTTGTTCATTTTTGGATTTAGAGGGCAAATTTTTAGATAGGTGAAACAATAATGCTTTATTGTGATATAATCAAAATTTAACATTTTATTGTGGTAAAATATGCTTAACACAAATTTGACCATCTGAACTTTAAAAAAATATGGAACACTTCATGAATTTGCATGTCACCCTTGCACAGAGGCCATGCTATTCTCTGTGTCATCCTAATTTTAGTGTATGTGCTGATGAAGTGACCACTCCACCACTTGTAAGTGTACAATTCAGTGGTATTAAGTACATTCATATTGGGTACTACCACTGCCATCCAGCTCCATAATTCTCTTCATCTTGTAGAACTGAAACTCTATACCCATTAAACAACTCTTTGTCCCTCCAGGGACAATTTCCTTGTCCCTCCAGGCCCTGGCAATCACCATTCTATTTTCTCTCTCTGATTTTGACTAGGGATATCATACATGTGGAATCATATAGTATTTATCTCTGTGACTGGCTATTTCACTTCCCATCAAGGTTAATCCATGTTGTAGCATGTGTCAGAATCTCCTTTATTTTTAAGGCTGAATAATATTCTACTGTATGCATTTATCACATTTTCCTTATCCATTCATCCATGAATGGCCACTGTGTTGCCATGTTTTAGGTATGAATAATGCTATCAACATGAATAATCCTAAATTTGAATGAATGCTTAATGCAGTTTATTTTATCAAGAGAAGTAGGTTCATGTTCAAAGTTAACCAATCTATATGATGCACCTTTAAAATCACCGAATTTTTAACAACTAGATATGGTAATTATATAACTATAATTACACTGAGCACCTTCACTGGAGACATCCTAGCAGCAGAAGGGATGCAACCAAATAAATGTTCAAAACTGTGGGTTTATGTTTCTTGTGAAAGGGTAAGATCAATAAATGAGGGAAATTGGGCCTAAGTTATTCACATCATGTGAGACCCAAAACATACACACATGAAACACTAAAATTTGTACTAGGAAGAAAGGAGTAAGGAATGGAAAGGATACAGGATATTGCAGGTACTGGGGTTGGGACAATTTTGTCCACATCACAAACCCTAAATTTTACCCGATGATTAATTACATTGCCTTTCTCTGGACAACATGAGTCACCCACTGAAATGGAACTGAACTAGGAGGTAACACTTTATAGCCACACAAGTGCTGTTTTGATTTCCTTAATTGTCTAAAAATATTTCTTAAACACAAATTTTCTGAATCTTAAGGAAATCTAACATTGGTAGACATGCAAGCAAACTTCATTTCCTCACTATTTTCAGGTTAAGCGAGTACTTCAAGTTAGAAATTTCTCCATTTTACTACTCTAGAGTTACATAGTTAATGGACTAGCTTTTTGCCAGGTTTATTGAACCATTTTAGATAATTGTGGAAATTTGCTTCTAAAAATTACAACTCATTATCCGCTCTCTCCAGCACTCAACCAAAAACTGTAGTACTAATTTTAACCTCTCATGCTATTTTAATAAAAACCCAACAGCAGGTGTTAGTGTAAGGGGCATATAGGTTTTGAATCAAAACACTTGATTGGCAATCACTACCATGATTCAGCATATTCAAAGATCCATAACTCCAAAAGTTTAAGAACCAGAGCAAAGTAAATATCAGAATTCATGCATCAAGTTCAATATTTTTAAAGTAATGGTTTAATGATTAATGTAACAATTTTATGTAACAAAGACAGAAATGTTATTAACTGAAAGCAGGAGTCACAGGCTATGTGGTGCATGCGTGAAAGGATGTCACAGAGTCTGGCAATTTTCACTTTGCTCTCTCCATCCACCACAGCATTTCTGGGGGTTGCTGCTGGTTGAGCATTTCCAAATTCCCAGTAAATATTGATCTTTGAGATATGAGAATAAGAAGTCAGAATTCCCTGGAATGTTCATAAACTTGTAAAACCATAAATTACTCCCAACATATATTTCCAATGCTCTACATTCTCTACTCAGTAGGGATATATAAAACAGGATTAATAAATGCAAATATTAACTTTACAAAGAAACATAGCCAAGAGTTAATATTAAAACATTGGAAAATACCAGTGAATAATATTGAGTTGTGTTTCAAAAGCTAATATTCAAATTTCCTAGCAAGGTTAATTATTTTTTGGAATGTAACTCATGGGATTTCCATAAAGTATATTACGCATATAAACTATTAAAGCTTATTTTATTTGCAAGAATGACTCGATGTTAGCGGCAGACAGACACACCCACACACTTATACCATGGTAATAGCTGAAAGTCTGCTAAAATCTCCACGAGGCTTCTATGCATGTTCTGAGCCTGGTCCCCAGAAATTTCCCCATTTGGTTACTCACCTTTCAAATATGTAATGCTTTTATATTCATTTTGAAGTGTAAATTTTCTCAGGTGGGTTATAATACATTTTTCTTGTGTTCCAAAACTCCTAATTTTTCTCGTGATTTGAGACTCAGGAAAACAAGTTTCTGGAAGAATGTTGGAGAAAAATTTCCATATGGAAATGTTATAGAAAAACCCAGACTGGATCACTGATGGAAGAACCAAGCAGCACTTGGAGGTCTTGGAGGGTGGAGGTTTATTTCACACCGGCAGGCTCAGAGGGGAGTGATCTCCCAAGTTCTGAGCCCCGAGCACAAGCAAGGGGAGCAATTTATACCATTTTGATATGTGGCATTTTGGTGTGTGCAGCAAGCAGGGCAAAAGTGGAGCCCAGAGGAGTGAAAAAGAAGGGGAGGAGGACCGGGAGTGTTCTGCTGACTTTGCCAAAGAATAGCTCAGAGGAATGAGAGAAGTGGAAGGGGCTGAGGGTTTTCTGCTGACCTTGTTGGCCATGTTAAATATTTTCCTTATCAGAACCACTACTGAGAATCCTTTGTGACTTGGAGAATGTATGGGTATGTTCTTCACCTTATTAAAGTTTAAGGCCAGATCCAAAGGTAGACTTCAACTCATGGGGTTCTACTCTTGACATGGCTTTACTCACCATTACAAAGCACATGCCTTTAGGAGAAAGGAAGTTACATTTGAAACATAAACTTATTTTTAATTTCTTAATATTAAAGGAAAAATTCAATTTTTTTTTGTAAATTAAAACTATATATAGATCAAAGAAAAAAGGCATTGTAGCACTTAAAACATCACTACCTTTACACTGTTCACCGTTACTTCCAAACAATCACTCTCACAAGTTGTTGTACTGTTTACACATACATTGCACATGATTCATCACCAACTTTGGTGATAAATTTAGAAATATATCAATCGCTTTTATACTGACATTTTTAGTGCAGACAAAAATTGATTTGTTGATAAATAGTTACATGTATTCTAATGTAACATTGTAAAAAGATATTCAGGAAGCTTTCCTGTACCTGCAACCTTTTGTACTTTGCGCACAACTTTTTAATGTTTGCTGACCATGCAATAAAATTCAATTTAAGTACTTTTAATGAAGCAACATTCAGTAATTCTTTGTATTTTCTTGATTTTTATTCCTGCTCTACTTGTGACTATTATTTCTCAAATTCATCATTTTTTTTGTGGCAGGATTGTCTTATTTTAACTATGACAATGTATGTCTAAGTAATGAAAAAAATATTTCATTTGGTAAAGTGCTGGATTACTTTACCTTTTAATGTCAATTTACTTAATATGATTTAATAAATATGCTAATCTTTACATCATATTATATTTAGCAGTTAGGATTAACATTTAAAGATGAATATCATTTCTTACAGTGAAATTTCTACTTCTGGGTACTTCCTTCATCCTACTCTTTAATATTCATTATTGTAAAACTATATGACATGCAAGAATAACTTTACTTTTAGACAAAAGGCAGAGAGTCATATTCTTATGAAACAACACAAACCATAAATTACCTTATTTATTTAGGCAAGCAGGGCCAATGAAAGTTATTTATAACTGTAGATTAATCAGTAATAACATTTTTAAGATGTCTGAGCATATGCTTAATATGGCAGGTCTGGGCTGTCATGAAACTTTTATTGCCTATAAGAAATGCTAGTAGTTTTCCTGGATATAAACTTTTGCTTCCTAGAGAGTACAGCACATTACAAACATGTTTTCAATAGGACTTCATTTTCTGATGGTGGCAATAATACAGATGTACACTCCCACTTTTTGTGCCCTAGACCAGACACCTTTGGATGTTACAGATGCTTCATCTGAGAAAAATTTTCCACTGACTTTAAAAGTAGATACTACCTAATTAAAATGCAGATCTTCTACTATTTAAAAATTTTAAAGATAGTGCTGCATAATGAGACAAATAAATGCTTTGGGAAGTTGGGATGGGAAAGAATTGAAAAAGTGGAAGTTTAATAAGCCCCTATAGAGAGCGATATGGATTCTATATACAGGGCCTCATGATGAAAAGAAACCTCCCAATCTAGAAAACACTCAATATGGAGACACTTTTAGGAGACAAGGGTCAATCCTAGGTCACCGAGGAAGTACAAATGGCAAGAACCATGTGCCTTACAACATAATAGCATCCAAGTTTCCCTTTTCATGCATGTTGTAATACGGATGAATAGGGATGTGTCTGGCAGCAAAGCATACGATGGACTTTGTGTGGGTGTGGGACAGAACAGAGAATTAACCTTTTCAGGAAAGCCTATTTTCAATGTTTTGTCTCAGGCCTGAATTTATTTTGGAATACACAACTGATTTATTCATTTATTTTCTTTTTTCCAGGTTGGGTTCACTGGTAATCCAAATCAGACAGGGAGTTTAGGGTGTTCATTAAGGAGTGCCCTTGGGTTCAGCATCTATAGGAATAAGAGCAAAGAGGCAGGAATGGAGAGAAATACGCTGCACTATCAGCCCAACAGCAGCTTCTTCCAACCCTCCAGGAAGCTCTGGAGTGACAGTGGCCCTACAGAGCAGTCTCAGATTTGCCTGAGATGAAAAGGCCTTTACATTGCGTCATAGATCAGCCTCTGAAGGCGGTCAACCCAAGAGAGTGTCATAAACCCAACGTACTTCTCTGCCACTGAGGCAACCCCTGAAAGGCCTGGCCGCTGAAGGTAAAGGCACTTTATGTAAAATGGCCTTTGATAAAGGGGGACCAGCAACACATCACAGCATCTACCACACTGACTTTATCTTCCACAAAACAGAAGATATTTCTTAAGTCCTCTCACAGTCAGCATTTTTTCCCTCAGAGAAAAAATTTTAAAATGATAGGCAAAATACATTCATACTTTTTCTAACTGGGCTCTACAGGATCACTGACTAGCTCACAGTGTCATTTAGGGGAATCTATCAGAGGACTCTTAGCATGTTTAATTTAGTTATATAATCCATAAACCCGAGCAAAATTATAGCAATCAGTAATTATGATTTTCAGACTAATCTGGTTTAAGTAAAAATTGAAGTTTCTGTCCCTTTTCTCAGAACTCCCATGGACATCTTGAACACAACTTATTGGTTTTAATGTAAACATTGCCTAATATAGGAAGGATGAAAAATTAAGGAAATGGCAAGAGAGTGAATTGGAGATATCAATTTATTTTGGCTGAAAAATAATTACTATTACCAAATGGCAGTTAAATTTCCATTCTTAGGAACAAGAACACAAACTAAAAGTATGATTTATTCTGTATGTTAACATGCACTGCCTTATCTTTCTGTATCTAATTAAAGTACACCCAAGATGCAGATTTTTAATTGCTTTATAACCTGATTTGTTCAAATGTCCACCAGTATTTTTTTACTTGGTATTGTTTTGATACAGTGAATAAAATGAATTTTATGTCAATTTTAATCCAAATCTTTAAGAAATATCTGTAATACGACCATTATTCTGAACCAAACTGTGACTTAAAATATTAGAGAATAGCTACTATATTATGAAACATGTATTTCTATAAAATGAAAAAGTAAGTATTTCTCACATTTGATTAGCTTTAATTAATTCATTTTCTCATGGGGTTCATTTTAGAAACATTCTTCAAAAGAGACTTTCATTTGTGATTCAAACCAGCCTAATCCCAAACCTATAGTTACATGACCTCAGTATTCACCATGCATAAATTTGAGAGACAATGTATTTACAGATTGTATGGTAATTAATATAGTAACTAATAATTTAACATATTTACATTACACGACTTAGGCCAAAGCAAATATTGTCAAGCTTGCTTAATTTTAAAATAAATCTTTACTTAATGTCATATATAGACAGGAGAACAGATGTAATAAAATTATTTCAGGAGCAATGTATCAATTAGTTATATCACTTGTTTTATTTTTTACATTTGCAGGTCAATTCTCAAATTCATATTGCTATCTTATTAAGACGTATGTAATGACCAAACTATCCTCCCATTCAAATTGCTTAGCAAACTATAGTGCCATCTCTTTATTGAGAACTTTTCTCTATCAGTCCTCCTTATGCACAGCTGTATCTTTGCCGTCAGTCAATGTTTGTTCCAATTCAACATCTCTGTTCAATAAACTGCAGAGTTCAATCTTTGTCCCCTTAGTTAAATCCCAAGACTGGTATATGGTCCTTCTTATCCACTAAGTTTCATTTTAGATCTATATAAATATGTCCTTCTATATGGATCTCTGAGTGAGCAGGAATTAACCCAGTCCCTATCTGTGTTTTAGAAGTGAAAACAAACCTTTCACAAGATTTAGATGATCCACATAATTATGTAACCAAGTCAGGGTAGAAACCACATTCACCAGACATAGCTTACGAAAAACATCTTTTCATGGGTGGGTGTGAGATCTCACCTCCAACTCTCTCCACCATATATTGCACAGTAGTTTGGAAGACTCTGGGGTCATGGGTAGCCCTTTTTTGAATCCTACCTTATGATTCTATTATGCCACCCACATCTGATTGAAGTAAATGTTATCAAAGAAAATATAATGATGTGATGATATGTTTGTATAACACTGATCTACAAAATAATATTACAAAATAGCATGCACTTTAGTTTAGACTCATATGTATTATCACACTTCAGTATATACCATGTATTATATATAATACCACTTTTATCTTTTATATAGAATGAATATAAATTATGCCTTTCATCTACACATACATGTGCATACATATGTAAATACATACATGCATGTACAAACATGTCACAGTGTTAACAGTGTAGAAGTGGGTTATTTATCTGAATTTTACTTTAGTTATATTCTATCAATTTTTTATAGGATATTCTCTACAAATTATTACAAAAACTAGATGCTATTTAAAAAAATCAGGATGTCCCTCTATAACTGGGATGACTGTCATCAGGGACTAAGGTCTTATAACCTGTTAGAGAAAACATTAAACAGTGTGGAAAGAAAAAGCATTTCAAATCAGATAGACAAGTGAGGTGGAATAGATCAATGGAATAATGGGTTGATATTTTCTAATTCATACATGCCTGTAATCTATGTTCTATTTCCTAAATTGAGTTCCATGAAACAATCCACAAAAGGATTCTCAAAAAACAAAAAAGGTCCATGATTAATTAAGTTTGGAAAACTGTAATCTCTTAAATTTTATATCATGCACTTAAGAATAATAAAATTTCTCAGAAATTAGGCATTAAGAAATGTGTTGACTTTGTTAAATCCATGTGTCCTAAACATATTTCATCATCAAATAGTATTAAAAGCACATGAAATAAATGTTCATGAAGTACAAGCTGGGAAACTATTCAAATTCAATAGCAGAGGAAAATCAAAGAACTTGATATATTGTGGTTGGCAGTAAAATAGTTAAAATAACAAAATAATTTTAGCTGGTTGTATGTCTTTTGAAGAATTTAGCATTTGTGAAGTATTCTATAATTATCTACCTTTAGAGGCTAAGTGTGTGTTTGGGGGTTTGGGGACAGAGGGAGGCTCTGCTACAGTCCTGGGAAAAGCAGAAAAGCAAGGGAAAAACAGCTGGTATGGGCAAACAGCTTAACCAATAAATCGGGCCCATCTGTGATATCACCTGTTCATCTGTGACATCAAGTACACACACAGACACATAATAAAAAGTTACTGCATCAGATTAAACAGCAATTTAAAAGGAAAAGACAAAGACACAGAGAATTAATGATTAAGTTCCAGTTAACAAGTACTCATGTCTATAGATGTCTTCAGTCGTTTCAACTGCCTGGGCCTTCTCCTTTCAACGTACAAAGGATACATCAGAAAGGATTAAGGGACCACTCATATCAATGTCACAAGGTCATTTACTAGTAGGAGCAACTCCATCTCTAATAGCTCTGAACAGTCTTAGATCATCGCAACTCCATGTTTTTCCCAACCAGTGATCACTACTTCCTTCCTTTTATATTACAGCACTATTTCTCAAAGTGTGGTCCTTAGAACAGCAGGATAAGTAGCACTTGGAAACTTGTGAGAGATGCAAATTCTCAGGTTTCACTCCGCAACTACTGAATCATAAGCTGGGGTTGAAGGACAATGATCTGTGTCTTAACAAGGCCTCTAGAGAATTCTGAAGCACACTCAGTTTTGAGAACCACTGCAGTAGAGAAATAAGACTGATATCTGTCCTGGATGTTTTTAATAACCACAGTAGATAGTCCTTGTATCAATTCACACACCTAATTTTAAATGAGCCAAAATTTTTTAAGATAGCAGTTAGGTTGTAAAATAAAGCACAAGCCGTCCAAAATCTGTATAAGATTTATCTGAAAATTGAATTGAAAGTTGGCACAATGAAACTTGGAACATATTTCCCTATGGGCCTAATGCTACAAACTTGTGGGAAAGGAATGAGCCATTCCAAAGGAGTCTACTCATATTGTAATTCAATTGTACCACAGTATTGACAGCATTAACTTTGTTCTGAGCAAAGTGACAATGAGGTTTAAGAGGGAAATGGGAAAGTTAAGAGAGGAAGGAAATAGAAGCAATAGGAGAAGGAACAATAGTTACTCTCCTCTCTTTCTGGTGTAGTGATAACTACAGGAATAGTACACACACACAATCAATTTTCTCTGACTACATTTAGACTATATACCATGGAGCTTTATTCTCTCCTCAAATCTCCTACATCATATGCAGAGCACGTATATTCTTCTTCTAAGCTCTGAAACTGGTGAGGCAAAAAACAACCTACTGGATTCAAGCAGGAAATATGAGTTAAGAAATATAATGAGAAGTGTTATATATTGCTCCAATATCACAGGGAATATTGGGGGTCTAAAAAATTAGATGTATATGCTCAAAGGAATCCCCTCTCCTTTGACACTGCAGGCTGAACATTACCTCGGCTGAATGGCACAAAGAAATGCAACTGAAGTTATTATTTCACATTTAGGGATGGATGACTAAGTTCATTATAATCATACGAAACACAGGAATCTTTAATAGTCACCACAGTGCAAACCACCTAGAAAGTTTCCTATGATAGTTAAAACCCAAAAGCCGAATTGGAAAAAAGCAAACAAAACATCAAAAAAGACAGGACTTCTCAAAACTAGGTGCTCATGCAATTTCCTGCTAGGGACTCAGTACCCAGGTCCAACCTCCAGTGAAAATAAGTCAGAGGCTCTGTATGAGGGGCCCAGGCAATCATACTTTAAAAAAAAAAACAAAAAAACATTCCCCAGCTAGTTACATCACCTAGTATAGAGAATTATTGCCCAGAGCATCAGATACTCTTGCCTCCAAGTCCAGTCATGCACAAATGATAATTCCTGCTTGTCAGTATTCTGAAGAATCTGACCAATATTCTCTGAGATTATGTAACTATAGACATCTAGTGGCTTCCCCACCTGATCAAAGTTGCTACCTATCTTTTTGCTCCTTGATTAAAATTCAGTTCCCCTTTAATCTTCAGCAAACTCACACCATGGATTTAATCTGTTACTATTTGCTTTGAGTCAGAACTTCTTTAAATTAAATATGTTCATGTAAAAGTATTATATTTGAAATATATTCAAGCCACAAAATAATGTCTCTTTTTCATTTCTACTCATTTTTGTGGTGGATTGACAATGAAAGGTAATTCCTCAGGACAGGTACATGATGACAACAGAACTCTCTCACCCTATATAATACACATTCCGAAGTGATAATGCTTTCTTAGTACTTCTAATGATATTACAGGAAGGGGCAATGGGAGCAGGGTAGCGTGGAGAAGGGACAAAGCAGATGGGAGCATTTCACAGTGAAAACTGCTTCTCAAATGGACTAGTTTTCAGTTACTATAATAACAGAACAGGTCCTCAAGGTGTTCACAAGTGGTTATTCCAGCCAGCCTTCTTAGATTAAAATATAGCCCTATATTGTCGCCATGTACATACTATACTTGTCTTTGGGCATGCCTGCAGTTGCTGTCATCTGTCGGGGGGAAATCATGCCCATTCTCAAAATAGCATGTCAGTTTTGTGAGATTAGGCAGATCAGGTCTTACTAGCACAGAGATTGAAAGGGTGACCGAATGTCCCGAAACTAGGGACACAGAGTCACAGCTGTTAAATCTTTAAGTCCATGTGCCATGATAGGCTTCACTTGTTTAAGGGAACAAGAAGCGAGACCTCATGCCCCAAGACTACCTTAAATATATGACTGTAGTAACAGGAGCATGTGAGGCCTTAAACAGCACTCTATGCATTACCATGACAGAAGCCTCAACAGGTAAGAAGTAAACAGGAAACCAGGCCCTATGACTGGATATCCTAATGCCATTTCCATTATCCCCTTACCAAAATTCATCAGAGGCTATACAAGCTAAATATTCACAATCTTAGCATCATTTGGATCTAAGGATAGCCATGGAACAGTGTTTGCTGTGAGACATAAGTGGCAGTCGGCTGGAGAGAATCTGGAAAAGATACAACTGGTGGCTGACTTTTCCTTTCTTCTGCCTCAAGTTGTGCCAGAACAGTAGCTGTCATCTTGTAATCAGAAAGGGCCAAGAAAATCAGAGACACCAGCCTTAATATCAACTGAGATGTCAAACTAATACCAGGAGCAGCCTACCTCCAGATACCTTGTTATGTAAAATGTGTTAAGGCCATGGTTACCTAGTTATTCTGTTACTTTCAGTGGAACGAACGCCTACCTGACATGCAGTCTCAACATAATGGATTTTTTTCAAGTTTGTATTTCTCTCATATTTCCAGTGTTGTACTGGTAAATATTTAATAGGTAGCTCCCCCCAAGCCCCCAAAAAAAGAAAAAAATCTGATTAGTAGCATTTACTGATTTCTGTGGTATAAATAATCCCACCATGGTAACATCAAGAGATCAACATTACATCACTGCATGTGGAGACAGGAAGAGATTCACACAACTGGCTCTCATTAGCAAAGGAGCTTCAGTACATCACCAGGTATTTCGCTAACAACTAACCACATTCTCACAAAACTATTAGAGTTCATTAATGTTACTTACAATTTCAATAGAGAACAGAGTTTCTACAGAGAGGAAGGTAGAACTCAGAATTACTCATTGTCAAAATAAATTGGCTAAATTTATTAAATTGGAAACAGCTATCAACTTTATGCAAAACTTTAAGTAGAAACTTAGAAGTTGTTCTCAGTCTCAAGCCAAATGTACTCCTTAATTCAATATGAACATTTCCAATTTTCTTCCTTGGAGGAAATAATAGAAGCTAATTCACTACTGTATCAGAGAAAATTTAAGTGGATTTGAAAACAACACTGGTGTAATGTTAAATAACTTGCATGAAAACACGGTTTAGCCCCCATCTGTTTTTATGGCTCTATCTGTAATCCAGAATGAGGATGTGAGTTTCTCTAGTTTTCTTCTTGAGTCTCTTTTTGCAGTAGGGCTTCTGTCATACTAAATTACCCAAAACAGAGTAAAACTTACAATTTAGTACAGCACACTTTAGCAGCTGTTATCTATGAAAAGTACTCTGTACAATTTCCTTAGCAAGGCCTCTGTAGAGAAAAATCTTTACGTATTAAAGCAAAGCAAAATCTTAACACTCAATTTTTTTTTCAAAACCACCAAAGCAGGTCTTGTACAAACATACCCCACTCCTTAAAAGACACGCATATGACTTTCCTGGGATGGATAAGTACAAGCTTCAGTGCTACAGTGATGTTTTAGATATTAAATGGCCTAGTAAGAAAAAACTTCCAATTGAAATAATTGGCAGTTCTGAAAAAATGGTTATTCAAAATGTTTTCTGACTTTTTCCCTTGTAAAGTCCCCAATATTTTTGTGTAATTCGATTTTTGGTTTATCCTGAGAATATCTGATTGTTGGTGGCATAGAATTATAAAGGTATAATTTAAGAGCATTAGCTGAAACTAAAAAAATAAATTCATTTACATTGCATTCTTGTTTGATAAGGGTAGTTAGAATACTAAATAAGTCAAATGTATTTTAAAACAGTCATTTAACCAAACTTTTATATATTATTCTTTACAATAGGCTCTTTATAACTATGATATATTGCACTGTGCCTATCCAAAGTTTTATATCACAATCTTCCCTAGTCAGAATTTGAAATAAAATATTGAGTCTGTCAATGCAAAACTGGACATGAGATCTTGTCAGAGCAGAATCCAAGATAAAGACAAAAATATTCTGTTTTATATCTTTTTTAAGCAAAAGTGATTAGCTAATTTCCTTCTGAATACTTGAATTTATTTCAGTGTTTAAGAGGTTAAAAAAGCCTTTCATGACAAATCCATAGGTATACTTACTCAATTATTCATGTTTTATTTTTTTCAGTAAAATATCTAAAGAAGGGCCAGGAGATTCCAAATGAATACAAACCACACACAAAGAAGTCATAAAAGATATCAGTTAGTTCAATTTACATCTGGCTTAAAAAGATTAACAGCAGAGGGCTCTTATTTTACATTGTGCTA
The DNA here is from genome assembly GCA_029783875.1 of Phataginus tricuspis. Taxonomy (NCBI): domain Eukaryota; kingdom Metazoa; phylum Chordata; class Mammalia; order Pholidota; family Manidae; genus Phataginus; species Phataginus tricuspis. The sequence continues at coordinate 26,760,789 of JAQQAC010016209.1, forward strand.
TTTCTAATTATAGGAAAGCACACCCAATCAATAGGAGATCAAGTGCCAGATTTTGTGGTATCCAAACAAGGAAAGACAGTTGTAAATATGCTATATTGAAATGCCTTTAAATGCTGAGATTTTACCTTTAAGATATGTGAAATTTCTACCTGAAAGAGTGAAAGTTCTGGTTTGGAGTACTCATTTTGCAACAACAAACAGTTTTCACCCAAGGCATATGACTTCTCATGGTTGATAACTCACAGTATGATTAACTGAGATCATGGATGTATACTATAATCATATAAAGTATTGCTTTTTGTGGAAGTGAGTCAAAAATATGCAGCTATGATGGGAAAAGTATTAAATGATACAGTCCACATTGTTGTGACATCTTATCAAATTATGAACCAAGACTGCTGTATAAAAACAATCTGATAAAACACAACCTTGTATGGTAAATGAATGTTATAATTATATCTGTGTTCAGTTTTTAAAAGAAAGCCTTTCTTATTAAAGTATAAAAAACAATCTCCAATAGTGCCATTAAAATATAATTAAACATCTTATGTAAAGCTTATTTTTATATCCTTTGAAACACTGTAATAAAACACTCTAAAATTCCCCTTGTCATTTAACTAGGTCTAGATACAAATATATGAGGAAGAAAGTGGAGAGAGGGGACAGTATAACAAGTCCTTAGGCTTGCTTTTTGGCATCACTGTCAGCCCCACAGTGTTATGTTTTGTCGTGAAGAGCAATTGGCTAAAAAAAATTTATTAATAGCAGCCTGCCCTTATGCTTCAGAATTAAAACAATACCAAAACCTAAATCAATATTAAACAAAAACCCTAGTTTTATAATAGGTACAGAAACTAAAATATGCAAAGATCATTTTACATTTTATTTTATGGCCTCTAAACCCTTAAAGGGAAGGACCTATCAAAAAAAATAGAGGTATATTTTTAAAATTAGATAGCCTATTAGACCTATCAGTCAACCCACCTCAACTTCTTATAGTTCTAAGAAGAGCTTAATGTCACAAATGTAAAAAAAATAAAAATAAAAACTGAAATCATTGCATTTTCAAAAGTGACTGTCAACAGTAGCATCTAATATGGAATCCACAGTTATACTAAGGAGGATTTTACTTTTTAAGAAATGGAGTTAAACTAGCCATTTCGAAAACACACAGATTCCTATGAATCCTGCATATTTCAGATAATTGTAGCTACAAACTACTAAAATGTATGAACAATAACAATTTTAAAGCAATGTATGGAACTACCTAATGTATGTTTTAGGGTAACTATTTAAAGCCAACTGTATTATTTTAGGTGCTGAAAGTGCATTCCAGTTAAGAAAGTTTACAATTCTTCCCTTTAAACTCTGAGAAGCACGCTAGGTTATTAATAGGCTGAAGAAAAGAAAGGGTAGCTCTGAAATTGGAAATAACTGTTTCTCCCAGGCACTGCCAGAGGCACCATGATTTTCTGACTTAAAAAGCATTCATACCAGCTAATACCACCGGTGAAGGGAAATCCTGCGCCTCCCACCCGCCATCTTCTGAACTCTTCGGTTTGTAGTTTACCTGACACCTGTGTTTCTTACTCATTTCTGTTTTCTGCTGTGGTATTTCCTTTAAACTCACTCAGAAACATACTTGAACAAGTGCCTTTATACCCCTGTCCTCGTCAGCACGCAACAATGTGTGTAAAGAAATCTGCAATGGTCCTGTTATTTTGCTGTCCGCAATTTGGTGCACTTCCAAGGGCAAGGGGAGCGGATTCAAGCAACTGAAACTTCATCCTTTGGGAAAGCTTAACAGCTGCTTCCATTTACAGCTTTAAAGACCTATCCTGGTTTTCAAGCGTTCATATATGTAGGCCAGACTACCGAACACCAGAAGATTCATTGGAAATGAAATTTACACATGGGGGAGGGAAGCGCACTACGGGAGCGCTGTGAAAACCTTAGACTTTTCATTCGTTGCTGCTTTACTGGTTTTCAACTCATAGGTATGCTCTAGACTCGCAGGCTTCCCTGTCACCCCTCTGACATTTTCCTTCAGCGTAGCTATGAGGGAGGGAAACTTCTCAGATTTCTTAACTCTGCACTTGGCCACACCCTGACGGGGCACGTCTTCCTCACACCACCCCATCCCGCCCTCCGCGAAGGCCATGGCAATATTGCTTTTAAATCCGGCTGCTCATTCTATTTAATTTTAAAAACAAGCTACTATGATGTAATAAAGCCGATATCCGGTGGCTTTCTTTCAAAAAATAAAATGTCACCAATGCCCACTTGGCCCAATAGGAAAACGAGAGTTTCTGCTTTCCCGGAGACAGGCACCCCCCTCCCTCCGACGCGCCCTGCGGGGTTCCCCGCCCTCCCCACGCGCGGGGGCGCGGTGACAGTCCCCTGCTGCTCCTCCGCTCGGCGTCACAACTTTCCGAAACCCTGCACTAACTTCCAGAGCACAGCCCCGGCGGAGAGTAGCAGGGTACGCTGAAATTAGCCCCCACCACCCCGCAAACACACACACCCTTAAAAGCAAACAGCGAGGTCCTACCAGCGCGGCTCCTGATGACGTCGGTGAATCCGTCCCCAGCGGCATCTTCCCGGGTCTGCTCCAAACCCCCCGACTGAGCCATAGCCACACGCCACGTGCCCCGGCTCCCCCACGCCCCAAACTTTGGGAGGCTGGTGGGTCCGCGCGGTCCGCCTGCTGCTCTCCGACGCAGGTAGCTTGATGGGGCTCTGGTGTGTCTGAGGGCGGGTTTTCTCCTCCCCAGGCCCTCAGCCAGGGACATAGGGATGCGCGCGGGGCGGGGAGGGACGGGAGCTGGGAAACACAGGAACACCGACACCTGGGTTGGTTGAAAGGGGGTGTCGTCAAAATACCCAGCCCGTGCTTGGGGAGGAGGAAACAGGTGCTGTTCCCAGCTCCTGACTCTAAGATAGAGTGGGCGAGGCCTGGAAGGTGAAAGCTGAGGAGGGACCCGATGGTCAATAAATCCACAAGCAAGTTGGAGACTCGCTTTTCCACGCTGCGCAGAATCGATGCAAAAACAGGAGCAATTAGGGCACCTCTTGCCAAAAGCAGCACATGAAGTCATGAATGATTTAGCATTGCCACTTATAAGATGACTACACTGAGAAGGGTCACCTACTTTAGCCATCTGGGTCACCTACACGTGTGTACCCCACCTTTGTATTCTGACTTGAACGCACTGACCAGAACTGGGGAATACAGGCTAAGCATAATCATATTAGGAGATTTCACCAAAGCTACCCACCGTTCTTTCAGAGTGTGTATTCACTCTGCCTGCCTTCTCATCCCTTCCTCCCACTACTGAGGCTAGAATTAGATTGGACTATAAACAGCTCCTATGACTTTATTTTCTAAAAATTTCAGAAGTGACTTTCATTTAGTTAGTACCCTTACTCCCCCACTCTCTCTCCACTCCTACACCCATATCATTCATCCTGCACTTCTTCCTGCCCTCGCCCATTCACCCTAATTCCTGACCATCACCTACTGAAGAAAAACAAACTTTACAAGAACTTGGCGAGGGGCCTAGCAACAGCTAAGGATTTTCTTTTCCTGTTTTCTTCATTTTCATTCAGAGCAGATTCTTGTCCTTTTCTAAAACACTGATTCTCAGTGGAATCACCTGGGGAACTTTACAAAACACTGAGGCCTGGTTTCCACACCCAGAAATGATGATTACTCCTCCGGGCACTTACCTGAGCATCAGGATTGTAAAAAGCTCCCAAGTAATTAAAATAGGCAATTAAGTTTGTGATAAAAAGGACTTCTAAACAGTCAATTGGGTGCCTTCATCAAGGCAGTTTTACCAATAACCCTTTTCCATTCCCATTATAATGCCTTAGGTTAAAAATGAAACGTTTGCTGTCCTGTTTTCCATTGCCAGATTGACCTTTTGCGTGGCAGTGGATAAGTTATTTTGACAAAAATGTAGTACTGAAGGCTCCAGAATTCTCTTAGATTAAACATAAAGTGACTCTCAGGATGGAGTCTCAACTAGGTACCTCTCAATTAGTTTCAGCCTGAGAAGTTATACCTACTGAAAATCTATCACTGTTGTTTACAGGCAGACCTCTTAGGTTTTCCATCAAGTGGGAAATATTCAGAGTTAGTATAGCTACTATTTCACAAAAGGATAAACGTGTGAGAATTGTCCAGAATTTTTTTTTAATCACAATGGCTGTGGAATACTATATGTTATGATGCTACTGTAATCAGAACACTATAGTATTGGTACAGGGACAGAGAAAATGGCAGGACAGAATAGAATCCATAAACAGATTCAGCCAAACAGAATGCACTAAATATGACATTCCAATTCAGCCATTACAAAATGGAATGTTAAAGGATGATGTTTTCCTAAAGTTAGACTCCTGAAACTTAAGCTATATAAAAAATAAATCCAGGTAGATTAATGGCCCACATATATAAGAACTCAGAAATAAAATCACCAGTGTAAGGATTTTTTATTGAAGCCTTATTATAAAAACACATTCACTGAAAACCACCTATATGTCTTCCATTGGGAACTCATTGAAGCAATTATACCAAACAGTGGGATATTATTCAGCTATTTAAAAAAAACTTATGATTTGTACACAAATTATTATTGAGACAAACCAAATCCAGTGTTATATTAAAAGAACAGTACATCACAATAAAGTTGGTTTTATTTGGGCAAGCAAAGATTCACTTTAACACTTGAAACCCAATCACTGTGATTCATCACATTAAAAAACAGGAAGCATAAAAATAAATTCAGAAAAAGTGTTGCAAAAATTAGCTCACACTCACAAGAAAATAAAAAATATAAAACCTCCTGGAAAACTCAGAATAGAAAGAAACTTCCTTACTCTGCTAAAATGTACCTATAAATAATCTACAGCAAACACCATATTTAATTAATATAGTAGTATAACAAGTCAAGAAAACAAAAGATAAAGGATTTGGAAAGACAGAACGAAGCTGTTATTATTTACAGATTATGTACATAGAAAATTCAGAGTCCTCAGATAAAATAATTAATAAGTGGATTTAGCCTGATTTCTGGATGCCATAGTAATATCCAAAAATTAACTATTTCTATAAATAATTAGAAAATAATATTTTTTAAAATGTCATCAATAAACATCGAATGCCTAAATAATATATATAAAATATGTGCAAGATCTCTAAACAGAATCATAATATAAATCAGTGGAATTAAAGAAAACTTACATGAATGGAGAAATATACCATGCTCGTGGATTGGTAGAATAAATGTTAAAAAGATATAAACTCCCCCAGAATGGTCTGTAGAATCAATGAAATCCCAATCAATCCCATCAGGAGTGTGTGTGTGTGTGTATGTGTGCAATGGAGCAAAACTAAGACTACAGACTCACACATATATGTTCACCTGATTTATGACAAGGGTGGCACTGCAGATCAGTAGGGAATGGAAAATCCTTTCAATAAATTATGTGGGGTCAATAGAGATTTTAGACTTAAATGTGAAAAGTTAAAGGAAAAAAACCAATAAAATTGCTAGAAGATAACAGAATAGCTTCATGACCTTGGGACAGACATTTTTTAATGGGATAAAAGCACTAAGCTTAAAGGGAAAAGATTGACATCTTGACGTAAAACAAAAAATTCTATTTGTCAGAAGGTCTTAATAAGACTAAAAAAGAACATGACAGAGTGGGAAATTATATGTGTGGTATGTAAAAAAAAGTACTAGTATCTAGAAAATATAAAGTGCTCATACAAATCAAAAAAACAAAATCCAGTTTTAACAAAATGAATGAAACCTTGAATAGATAGTTTACCAAAGAGGATATTCAAATGGCCAATAAAAATGTGGAAACATGTCAAACATTGCCAATATCTTGGAGTCAAGATATTAAAATGTATATCACAGCATGTTTATCACAGCATTACTTACAATAGCCAAACTATGGAATCAACTCAAATGTACATCAATAGATGAATGAATAAAAAAGATGTGGTGCATATATACAACAGACTATTCATCAGCCATAAAAAAATAATGAAATCGTGCTATTTGGAACAAGATTGATGGACCTAGAGGGCATTATGGTAAGTGAAATAAGTCAGAGAAAGACAAATACCACATGATTTCACTTGTATATGGAATCTAAAAAAACAAAACAAATGAACAAACGAAAGAGGAATAGACTCAGACACAGAGAACAGACTGGTGGTTGCTGTAGGGGAGGGAGATGGGAAATAGGTAAGATAGAGGAAGGGGGAAAATACTAGTGCAAATGTTTGATATTGTGATCTCAATGGTGGTTCCATGAGTGTATACACATGTCAAAATTCATGGAGCTATTCGCTAAGATTTGTGCATTTTACTGTTATGTACCTCATTTTCAAAAAATTAAAAAAACACATAAACCACAAAGCAAAACAACTACACACTCATAATGGCAACAATCAAAATCAAAACATAACAAAACTAAAATACTAAATATTGATGGAAATGTGGTATGTTTGGAATTCTCATATACACTGTTTATGGAAGTGAAAATCTCCACAAATTCTTTGAAAAACCATTGGCAGTATATACTAAAACAAAAATTATGCATACTGCATGACACGTAAATTCCACCTTTAGATATGTGCTCAAAAACAATAACGGCAACAACAAAAATGTACCTGCACCAAAGATGGGAAAAGTATTTGCAGCATTTTCCATAACAGTCAAAATTAGAAACAACCCTTATTATCTCTCCACAGTAAAATTGATAAAAAATATATGGTTATATTAATAAAAGTGAATGCTATGCAGCAATGAAAGTGAACGGGATATCTGCTATATGCAAGAATATGCATGGACTCTACAGATATAATTTGAGCGTAGGAGACAAAACACTGAAGGTACATATCTGATTCTATTTACATAAGGGTTAAAAGCCAGTCAAACCAATTTATGTTGATAGAAGATAAAACTGGTTCTCTTTAGAGGGAAGTAATGATTGGGACTATGTAACAGGAAAGCTGGGATTTTGTAATGACTGTATCTTGTTCTAGGTGATAGAATACTTTGTTCATTTTGTAAAAACTAAGCTGTGTATTTATGATTCATATTTTTTATTTATGTCTATTTCCATATGAGATTATGTTTTTAAAAGTAAGTATGGGTTAAAATAACACATAAATATGTTTAAATCTGTGAAATATTGTTATTTGGAACTAGAAAATTGTAGTTTAATATTTATAGTATCTCATTAAAAACCTCTATGAGTGTATATACTGCTTTTATAAGAAACTAGAAAAACACACATATGAACAGACAAAAAGGAAATTACAACATTTAAAAAATGAAAGAAGAATTTGTGAACCTCTGAAATGCTTAAGCTTTGAAAAATTGAGAGAGTAGGTAGCTAGTAATATTGCTCATTATTTTATTCTACCACAATCATCTTCAAAAGTTAGTTTGAAATCTGCCTGGAAACTGTCTGGTGTAGATGATCAAGCAATGAAAAGAAAACCATTACAATCTTCCTCATCCTAAACCCATACTGTTGTGTTTGCTTCCACAAATATAAAAGATAGACTTTTAGGATTTTCTTATTCCAAAACTATGAAGCTAGAGAGGCTAGCATACCTTCTCTAGATGAGCCCAGTGACTTTTGGATGCCTGCTTAAGTGGCCCATAAATTTTCAGATATTATTCACTCAGGTTATTGTCCAAAGTAAAGTAACATGGACCCTTGCTAACCTTTCAGTCACTCCATACCTGAAAGTATTTGCAAGTAGAAATATAACAAACATTCAAATAATATCATGTCAAAGGTTTTCAGATTATCAGCTAGGGCCATGCATTTTATGAACTTCCCAATGAATATGAATATGAATAATATAGTATGATTAAATTAAACTGAAAATCCACCACTCTAATAATGAATAGATCATGACATCCTAGAAGTTCTCAAATATGACACATCTCTATTATACTAAAAATAAGCATTCCACATAGTTTCATGTAGTTTCCTGTATCAGATAATGCTGAAATATATTTTAGATGTATGTTTTCTGCACTGTCATCACTTTTATATAGAAGTATCCATTGATTGCAAGATAACTTTCATGAATCCACATGGCTATTATTTGGTTTTGTTTTAACACAGATATTTTAGAAAGCACAATTTGAAATAAACATATTTTAGGGAAGCAGAGAAAGCATTTTTTCCCTAGGAGACGGGAAGTTTAGTTGATATTTTTAGATTCCTGTCATGGATTCTGCAAAATTTTCTAAGAAACATTTTCTACACAATCAAGGGTAATTTGAATAAGCACACTTTCCCATTCTTCCCAAACTTTTTTTTAAGGGATATCTTTGAAATTTTTGACGACTAGAATGATTTAAATTTAAGCATTCTCTTCTGTTATGTCCTCAGACTGGGAGTATTTTGGGAGAAGAGGGAATATTGACTTGATTTTGAGGGTCTATTGACACTAGAGCTAAAATCTAAGTGTTAAACTCTGCTGTTCACTCTGCAATGTTCCAATATCCTGTGCTGTTCAAGATCAGTTTCCTAGTTTGAATCTTTTAAGGAGGTTAATTTTTCTCACCCTGGTTGTTACCACTGAGTCCCAGAGGTGGAGGCTCTCATGAGCCTTGAAAAGTCTCTATAATCTGAAGCAGACACCATTTTTTGTTGTTGGTGTTCATATAAACTCAACACACACCTATATACTACAGGTACAAGTACCACAGTTTTCAATAAGATTCCTCATCATAAATACTCGAAAAGCAGCAAATGACTGGGTTTCTTCAAAGAGTTTCTCAGTCCCGCAGATAATGGGCCGAAGACTAAGTTCACCTCCTTGCCTCTGATTCTTTTGCAGCCACTAACACCTCAAATCCAATCCGACTGTAGCCCTTTGTGATCCTAAGGAAAGACCATTTCCTGGAGAGTTATAACACTAACACTTGTATCATTCATGATTGACATTTTAGAATAGTCTTGACACAGTTCATTTTATTAGGAAAATTAGGTAACTACATATATGACAAAGAGAGAAAAGAAACATTGGAAAATAATTACAAGTGTAGCAGAGGCTATTGATGCCTCATACTTCCCCTTGGCATACACCATTCTCACATGTTCCCACAGTCCCTGACAGCAAGCATAGGCAACTTTCTGCTCAAAGGCAATCTCTGGCCTTTGGAGTATGCTAAGCTCTCTCTCTCTATATATACATATATTTTGCTAGGCCCATATTTAGAGCAGGCCATAAACACCAGGGTGATAATGCCCTGGGAGCAGTCTGCAATCAATGACAGAGGGGAGTTGGTGGATACGTACTGAAACTTTTCACCCCAAGATGAGGTAACTGTTCTTCACCATATCCCAAAGGTTCCCAGCCAGATGGAGAACCAGTTGTCCACAATGGAAACCTGCTATTAACACACACCATATGAGTTTCCCTTCTTTGTCTCTATCACTTCCGTATTTCCCTAGTAGTGGTATCGCCTCCTAATTAATCATTTGCATAGGTCTGCTTCCAGCTATAGCTCTGCCATTAATTTTCTATGTAGCCTAGAGAAACTTCTGAATGTCATTTATTTATTAAAAGACTGGAATACTACTTAGTAACTAATGGTATAAACAGTTCTAAGATGATAATTATTTGATTATTTGGAGACCCAAGTTTAGCCAAAAATTATCAAATGCATAGTCATGCCTGATTAGATAGATAACTGAGGAGGAGTAAACCCATTCCGAGGTAGAGTTATAAGAGGACTATTTTCAGAAGTGCAATATGTCGAGTAAAAGGCCACCCTAGCAGGCAACAGAAGGAAGCATACTAGTTTATGAGTGAGAATTTCAGACCAGATTAAAATTCCAAAAATTAAAGCTGCAAACGGTAGTGGTCTCTTCAAAATGGTCTATAGAAAGAAGAAATTTGACATAGCCCAAGTCAAAAAAGACCTGTTGATCATATATTTTTATCTAAGAAGGAGGCCAAAAAGAACCATCACCAATTTCTTCTACCAATTGATTCACTTTGCAAAATATGCCTATGTTTTTTGCCCAAATCTGCCTCTTAAGCACACTAGGCCTCATTATTTCTTTATCTGTGTGGCAGATTGCATTTCCAAAAATTATAAAAGCAATATTGTCAGTCCTGCATGCTCTACCAGAACCTGGAACCACCCAATCAAGAAGTATAGCCTTTTCCCCTTCGATTGAAATTGGGGAGGCCTCAGTGACTGCCTGGATGAATTTAATATGGCAGAAGTATGCTGGGTGACTTCCAAGTTTAGGTAATAAAAGGTGATCAAGCTTCTGCCCCTCTGTCTCTTTGGGGACGCTTATGATTGGAACTCAGCGCCCATACTGTGCAGAAGCCAAGCAGCCACATGGAAAGGCCATGTATGTGGCTGACCACAATGTCATAAAAGTCCCGACTAACAGCCAGTGTCAACCATCACACATATGAGTGAGAAGGGAGTGAGCCTTTAGATGATTGCAGCCCACAGCGTTTGAGCTGTCCCCTATGATAGCATGTGGAAGAGACCAGCTGTTCATGTCAAACTCTGCCCAATTTGCAGATTCACAGGCAAAATAAATGCTACCATTGTTTTGAGCCACTACATTATGCAGTAGCTTGCTATGTGGCAAAATATTGTCAGAACAATTGGTAAAGTGGGAACATTACCCACCTGAGATGTGAGGATGAATGAAAGAATGTATGTGAGAGCAGTTTGTTATGTGTGAAATGCTACAAATAAGGAATTGCAATTTAGTCTTTGGCTCTACAGAACTTTACAATACATAGACATAGAAGTCATACACATAAATATGTGATGAGTGCCCTATGAATGGTTTAAAAGGTGCTGTAACAAACTAAATAGGGACACATTCTGTACATGACAAAAATTCAGTATGAGAGTTCACACCATCAACATATATTTCTCTGCATTACATACATATATTTGGATTTGTATTCAAATTGTCTACCTATATGTGATCTAAAACTAAACAAATTTGATGTGTGACAAAAAGTCAAGTCTTTCAGACACTGGGAACAAAATATCCTTTGCAAATCCATAGACAACTCATCCAGTCTCATGGTTTCAAATATGGTGATTTCCCAACTACAACAATTCCCCTGAAATCTAGCCTTGTGATTGCACTGCCTATCCCATTTATCCATTTAGATCTTTAAAAGCCATTTCAGTTTCTTGATTGTCCCCCCTTACCTATCAATATGTTCTTCACTCATCTCAGTTAATATATCCTTCATTTACCTAGTTGCTTAGGCCTTAAACCTAGGTGTCATCTATTTTTCTATGACACTTCATGTCAATCCTGCTTCTCTCACATGCAAAATCAGTCTACCAGCAGATATTGTGAGCTTTACCTTCAAAATATATCTCATATTGTGAGTTATCATGACTTCTATCACTCTACTCAAAGTCACCATCTTCTATTATTTGACCACTGCATTCACTTCAGAATTGTTCGCTATATTTCCAAACTTGCTCCACTACAGACATGTTTCAGGCAATAACCAGAGTAATCTTTTAAAAATATTTAGCAGATCATATCACTTTCATTCTTATTTCTTCCAGTGGCTTCTCATCACACTTGGATTGCAGTCCTGCTTCTTTGAGCTTATTTCCTACTACTCCCCTCCCTTGCTCACATTGTTCTAGTAATGTCTATGCCTCATAAAGTAGTCCAGCCTTAAACATTATGTGTTGCACTTTGCAATGATCTGAACCCCCAGAAAAAGACACAAATAATTTATCATATTGACTGAAGCTATTTTTTCCAATATCTCATTCCAGCCAGCTTACTTCATTGCTTATGTGCTTAGGTGTATGTGTTCAATAATATATGTAATCTCATATATCCTAGGCACCTTGCCAAGTGTTAAGAATACAGTAGCAAGTAAACATTGTTGCCTTCATGGATCATCCAGTCTTATGGGAGAGGTACGAAAGCATTGATCAAATAATCACACAAACAGCTACAAACTTGCAGCTATGTCAAGGTGAGATGTTGCTCCAGGTGCCTATAACAGCTGCACCTGGCTTTTTGGGGAGGGTAGGGAGGGTTTCTTTGAGGAAGAAATTATTCATTTGAGATCTGCACATAAGAGCTATCTAAGTGATGTTAGCTCTCTTTTCATGTCCTGTCTATCTGAGCTAATAGCCTATTTATGGTCCCCTCTGAATATAAAATACATATTCCAAAGTCAGTATGTCCAAAATACGTCTCTTCATCTCTCCTACCCACTTCCATCAGATCTGCTGTTCCAAGTGCCTTCTCCATCCCTGTAAATAACAACACCAATATTCCAGTTCCTCAGGCCACAAGGTTTAATGTCATTCATTTATCCTCACTTTCTCTCTCACACCTTACCTTTAAAATGTAACCAGAATCCCACAACATCTCCCCACTTTCAAAGTTGTTTCCCTGATTCAAGCCATCACCATCACTCACCTGACGTATTTCATATACTCCTATATGTCTGTTTTTGGGTTATGACCGATTAGTGAGTCATAAAATTAATTAATGACTTTAATGCCTCATAAACAGCAAAACAATATCATAGGAAATAACAGAAAATATTGAACTGTATAATGTACAAAAAGTATTCTTTTGTAAAAAAATTTCAGCTTCATTTATACATATATATGGACATATATACATTTATGTCCATCTCTATATTTGCATGTATGTGCATGTATATATCCTGAATCTCAATGTAAAATTTTCTTACTGTGCATCAATTCAAAAACTTTTAAAGGTATTGTGAAATCTCCGTTTCAAGTCAGCCTCACTGCAGACTACTCTCAAAGCATCAGAGTGATGTCCTCTAGAGTCAATACATTTTAATTAATTAATTAAAAATAAGACAGATAAAGGTATTTCTGTATTCAAAATGTTTAATGGCCTCCTATTTCATCCTAAATAAAAGTCAAGTGCAAACCCATACAATGGCCTGTAAGAGTCACATATTCAGGCTTTGCTTTCTCCCTCTCTCCCTAACCTAATGTACTCTCACTCTTGCTCACCCAAACCCAGTCACTCTTGCTGTTTTTAAAACACTCTCATCATATATCATCCTCAGGACGTCTGTACTTGCTCTCTTACCTCTGGAAGACACTTCCACTTACATAACGCCATGGCTTGCTCCCTCACCTCCTTCAGATATTTGCTCACTTTCTCATTCAGGCCATGCATGACCTGCCTATTTAAAATTGCCATCACCCATCCTCACTGCCCAATATTCCTTATCATCTTTGCATATTTTATATTTCTCCATAAAACTTAAGGCAACTGACATACTATCTTTCTATCTCCCCTGATCTATGAAAGAATGTGAGCTCCATAAGGGTAAGGGTGTTTTGTCCATTCCATACTCTGCACAATCTCCTGGGTCTAGACAGTCCCTATTACACAGAAGTTAATCAATAAATTATTGAATGTATGGAAAGGTGGGTGGGTGGATGGAAGGATGGATGGATGAATGAATGAATAAGTGAAAGGAAAATTATTCCACAGAGTGGGAATGATGTACAAAATGGCTCTCTGGCTGGACAGTGGGACAGACCGTGGAGCATGGCCTGGCCCATGGCCTTAAGAAAGAATAAAAAGCCAGTGTAGCAAGGAGGAGGGCATGAGGTAAAGATTGAAACAGAGAGAGATGTGGTCAGAGAGGTATTCAAGAGCCAACGAAAAGGGACCAAAGCACAAAACTAAGGAGGTTTGTCTATATCCTAAAAGCACTGGAAAGCACTTGAAGGCCATTAAACTGAGGAAAGGGGTAGAGGAGCCAAAAACAAAGGATGATGCCAGGATCTGATCTGAATTTTAGAAAGAGAAATTTACTCATGAATATGCTTTAGGTATTCTAGTGAGATCAACTGTACCTCTCATCGGTTTAATCTGAGCATCTTATCCTTCTTCTAATCACATTCCTGAATTGGTTCTTTTAGGGTTATAATGCATAGGCATTTGGAAACCCTTCACACTTATGCTTCCAGAAACCCTGGTAGTATAAAGATCATGGTGCTAGTCCCAGAAGAGATAGAGTATCCTTTTGAGGTTCACTTTATACACCTTATTAAAGATGAGACAGATGTTATGATTCTCAGTTACAAGTTTTTCATAGCTATTACGAAAGAGTATGGCATACGTGAGGCCACACATGGCTTTGGTCTCAGCTGTAACTTTATTATCCAAGGAACTGTTACATTACCCAAATTTAAGTATGAAAGTATTAGTCTTTTTCTAACAATTCAGTGCCTAAAAATACAAAAAGTGAGGTAAGTATTGTACTTTGTAGAAAATCTTACTAAGTTTGACACATATACACACACTATTAGCCTAGTGGAGGATAAGTAGGGCAAGTAAAAAACAAGCTATGCTCTTTTATCTTTATTGTATTAATGCAGCAATTAATTTAAGAGAAATCTGATAATACTGTAATTCAGAAAATTGCCCCTAATTAAAAGGGAAATCAGTGGGTAGACTCTAATAAATGAGTGTTTAATGTATTTTTTTTCATACGCAAGTAATTCTAATAATATTCTTTGGTATTTTTCAATATACTACTGTGGACTTGCAGTTACTTTCAAATATTTCTGACTATGACCTACTATAGGAAATACATTTTACTTTACATAATACACAATACAAAACACAAACATGCATATGTATAAAATTGAACTAAAAGTCTCACAAAGCAAAAATTACCCTTTTCTTTATAAGGCATGCTAGTGTTTTCCTATGCAGTTATATCCTATCCTATCCTATTTCATTTTAAAATAAATACTGGCTACAAACTACGAGACTGATTTCACAATCTACTAATGCATTTGCAACTCATAATTTGGTCAAACCTACAAAGTAATAGGTGTCATCTGCAAAGATGGTGTTGGGGAAATTTTTTTATAAACTCCACACAGCAAATATTGAATTAAAATACAAAAATGTCTGATTTATTTTACTGATGTTCAAATATTAAGGCAGATATTATTGATAATATTCATGTTGCAATTATTTATATTGACATGTAAGTAGCTGCCTAGCTGCTATTAAAACAGTCTCATTCTCAGGCCACTCATGCTGTGTGCTGCTGAGGAAATTCCGAAGGACTTTTCTTTCCAAAATTTTATTTAGAGCTGTGTGAATCATACTGTAATATCTATCTTGGCTCCCGAAATCCTTTAAATCTCTATTGCAATATTAAAAAATGTCTATTTCTAACTCTATTAAAGGTAATTAATCAGGGAAATTTCAAATACTAATTCCAAGCCTGCACTATCAGAAGGCTGAATAAATGTGCGTATAAGTCATGAATCTTCCTTCTGTGTATCGGTGGTTACTACAGTTTCCTCCTGCGTTGTAAAAGTTATTCAAGAGAAAGAGTTTAAAAATAGTAGTGTCTAAAGGTGACTGGTGAGGGTAATTGGTACAAATGGACAGCAGCCCAGAAGGATATTAACTCATCTGCCCCAGTAGGACCTCCTGCACATTATCTACAAACCCCTGGGTCCATCATCAGTGGGTCTAAGTGGGACAAAGGGACGATAGGTAGCTACACCAGTAAATGCAAAAGATCCCACATAAATAGGCCACTGAAATCACCCGAGTCTTCAAACTTGGTGGATAAAGAATGTCTGTAGCTTCTGTTGTATTAAAGGCCCATTTTAGACCTAGGTATGTAACCTAAACATTATTTTAGATCACAACAAACTGGGATAATATCTCTTTCTGGCCAGGATATGAAATTCTACTACAAAGTTGTGGTGGTAGTGTTTTCTTAAACCTTTTTCATTAGAAGATGAAAAGCTGCCATTTCAAAGCTGCAATGAGTTTTCAGAGTCACAAGATTAAAAGCTAATTGTTGCACCGTTTGGGAAACAAATATAAACATCTGAATGGATCTTTTAATTTCAAAATTCAAAGCCCCCATCCTCTTCAGAAAGAGAGACTTTTAAAATACTGTTGTATAGGCAGAAATTGAGTTTTCTTCTCAGAAATGGTTATTGGCTATGTATGGATTGAAAATTCACTGTACATGAATTTGTGCTTGTTCCCATGGAGTTCTATATAGCCTTATTTGAGTTATTTATTTCCTGGAGACAAGGAGCTGAGGAGGAATTTGATTGCTAGAAGGACTCAGGGACAGGATCCTCATCTCACATAGCACCAAACTGTAAATACAGGCTGTTGATGCCTGAAATAAGTATTAGCAGCAGTGGCCATCTAGGAAGGATGACTGTACGCAGATAGCAATAACCTAAAGTAAAATAGCAGCAGCAAGGCAGGGGTGTGGTGAACCCAAATTAACTAGAAGATAATTGCCGGGTGGGGGGCTGGGGGGGTGTATTAGTATCCTAGGGTTACCATAACAAATTGCCACAAACTAGATGGCTTAAAACAACAGAAAATTATCCTCTCATACTTCTGGAGGCCAGAAGTCTGAAATGAAAGGTCAGCAGGACTGTGTTCCCTCTGAAGCCCATAGAAAGAATCCTTCCTTGCCCTCTTCCAGCTTCTGTTGACTGCCAGCAATCCTTGGTGTTCCTTGGTTTGCAGCTGAATCCCTCCAATCTCTGCCTCCATCGTCACATGGTGTTTTTCTCTGTGTGACTGTAAGTCCAAACCTCCCTCGTCTTTTAAGGACACTAGTCACTGGAATAGGGCCCACCCTAATTGAGTATGGCTTCATATTAACTTGATTACATCTGCAAAGACCTTATTTGGAAATAACTGCCCATTCACAAGTACCGGGGAGTAGGATTTGAGCATACATTTTTGAGGGACAAAGTTCAACCCCTAATGGTGGGGAGGTGCATTCCTACATGAATTTATCTTAAGATTAAAAAAGTAAATGGATTTGTGTACTTAATGGAAGTTTGATTTATTTATTCTTCCAGTCTGCTGAGGCCTGGATATGCCAAATATACAGGTGTTCAAAATAGGATCTATGCATGCTGACTCTTAGTAAGAACTCACCAAATAATTGGGTAGTAAAGGTTGAATGAAAAGTATACACAATTCAAAAGTCATCATGTGAAACAGATAATAGCCTTGTTAATTTTACAATGTGACTTGGAAAAAACTCATATTTTGGAATTTGCAAAGTACTAGCATTCAGTTCAGTTATTTTCCCTTTCCAGAATACAAAATAACAGGATTGCCTTTATATAAAAAGAAAATACCAAGGATTAAATATTAACCACCCTCCTGAAGGTAATACCAATGATGGGAATTCATCATTAGTGATTTTGTTCCAAAAAACTTAACATAATTCTGTGAATTATGTGAAGAATTTATCAAACTGCCGTATGTTCAAGGCATAGTGCCATGTTGCCCTGGGGAGTTAAACACTAGAGATTATTATTTTTATTTAAAGGAGGCAATGTTTGATAAAGAGAGAAGTAAAATGAGTTGAAGGTTACCAGTTCAGTAGTAAAGCTGGAACTAAAAGTTACATCTAATTCAAATAATTGTTTTCATATTTTAATAATTGTTCATCAGACATTATTTCATTAAAAGCCATCCTGAATTTTCATAAATTACTATACTCAATATTTAACATATTTAAATCATATTATAGTACTTAAATATACTTATTTTTATAGCATTTAATTCATAACAAATACTTATTAAAATTATTTTGTAATAGAAAAAATCTTGATGACTTCATATTAAATAAGGTTTAATTAATCATTATCATATACAGAGTAAAGTAAAAGCATATTTTGTGCTTTTTTAATAGTATTCTGACTTCTTGTTAAAGTTTCAGTAGGACTTTGATGAGCAAATCTTACAAATGACCTCCCCTCTAAGAGTTCCTAACAGCTAAATGCCAACAATGGTGATGATAATACATAGCCAAGTTTAAAAATCTGCTACTTTATTAATCGCAAGGCAACAACCCCATAACCTCTAATGCAGCACTTTTCTGGTAATCTTCATGGGAACATATGCCTCACGCTTAGAAACCAAAGTAAGATTTCTTGTTACACAGCCTTTTCAAATCTCACTGTGGAGTCAGTTCACTGGACCAGGTCAGTTTAACCATTAGGGATACAAGACAGCTTGGGATATAGAAAATGTAAAGTGTAGAAGAAAGGCAGCACATGAGACTCAAGGACCAATGATTCTTTGTACATTTCTGACCACTTATATTCTCCACTTTGAGGCAGCAAGGGACAAAAACAGTTCATAATCCAAGCCAATTTACAAAAGCCATCTGTGAGGGTTTTAAAACATGGTTGCTATTCAGTGCACTCCTTATCAAAATTCCAATGGCATTTCTCACAGAAGTAGAACACACAATATTAAAATTTATATGGAACTGCAGAAGAACCAGAATAGCCAAGGCAATCTTGAAAAAGAAGAACAAAGCTGGAGGCATCACACGACCTGATTTCAAACTGTATTATAAAACTATAGTAATCAAAACAGTATTGTATTGGCATAAAAATAGACACATAGATCAATAGAACAGAGAGTCCAGAAATAAACCCACACATATATGGTCATTTAATTTACAGCAAAGGAGGCAAGAACATACAATGGGGAGCGGACAGTCTGTTCAATAAGTGATGTTCAGAAAACTGGACATCCATATGCAAAAGAATGAAAATGGACTGCTGTCTTATACCATATATAAAAACTAACTCAAATTAGCTTAAAAACTTAAACATAAGACATGAAACCATAAAATTCCTAGAAGAAAACAGGCAGTGAGCAATTTGACATCAGTCGTAGCAATGCTATTTTGGATTTGACGCCAAAAGCAAAAGCAACAAAACAAAAAATAAACATGGAGAACTACATCAAATTAAAAAGTTTCTGTACAGAAAAGGAAATCACCAACAAGATGAAAAGGTGACCTACAGAAAGGAAGAAGATATTTGCAACTATATACATATGATAAGATGCCAATATCCAAATTACATGGGGAACTCATACAACTCAATAACAAAACAAACTAACAACCCAATTTAAAAAATAAGCAGAGGAACTGAATAGACACTTTTCCAAAGAAGACATACAGATGGCCAAGTAGTACATAAAAAGGTGCTCAACATCATTAATCATCAGGGAAATACAAATTCTAGTGGGATATCACTACACACCTGTTAGAATGGTTATCATCAAAAAGACAAAAGATAAAATGTGGAGAAAAGGGGCCCCTTGTGCATTATTGGTGGGAATGTAAATTGGTACAGCCACTATGGAAAACAGTATGGAGAGTCCTCAAAAAACTAAAGCTAGAATTACCATGTGATCCAATAATTACACTCCTAGGAATTTACCTGAGGTAAACAAAATCCCTGAGTCGAAAAGATATCTGCACCCCATGTTCATTGAAGCACTATTTACAATAGCCAAGACACGGAAATAACCAAGGTGTCCATCAGTGGATGAATGTATAAAGAAAATGCAGTATAATATATAGTGGAATATTATTCAGCCCTAAAAGAGAATGAAATATTGCCATTTGTCAAATCTTTGCCAACATGGATGGACCTAAAGGGCATTATGCTAATTGAAATAAGACAGAGAAAGACAAATATTATATGATCTCACTTATATGTGGAATTTAAAAAAAAAGAAAAAATGAGCTCATAGATAGAGAAAACAGACTGGTAGTGGCTGCAAGCAGGGGATGGGGGTGGTGAGTGAAATGTGTGAAAGTGGTCAAAAGGTACAAACTTCCAGTTATAATATAAATAAGTCATAGGGATATAATGTATAGCATTGATGACTATAGTTAATAATACTTTATTGTACATTTGAAAAGTTGCTAAGAGAATAGATCTTAAAAGTTCTCACCACAAAAAAGAAAACTGTAACTATGTATAGTAATGGACATTAACTAGACTTATTGTAGTGATCAGTTTGCAATATATACAAATATCAAATCATTATGTTGTATACCTGAAACCAATATAATGTTATATGTCAATTATATCTCAATAAAAAAACATAGCCACAAATTACTTGACACCCTGTTCATTGAGAGGTGGGATGTATGTGCCCTTTTCTTGAATCTAAGTTGGCTTGGGAAGCTTCAACCAATAGAGTATGGTGATGCCACGTGGCTGCTGATGACTAACTTGTAAAAGGCAATGCACGTTCCTCCTTGTTGGCTGGAGCACTTGCTCTTGGAGCCTGGAGCTACCATGTAAGAAGTCTAAATACTCAGAGATTGTCGTGACAGAGAAGATATGTCAAGGGATTCCAGTTGACAAATTCCACTTAGCCCAGCATTCTAACCACCTCTATCAAGACAACAGACATGTAAGTGAAGCCATCTCAGTAGACCATATCATATCTCAGCTAAACACTACTGAAAGACTTCTGTAAACACTGTTGGCCCTATTTGAATTCCTGACACACAAATCTGTGAGATAATAAAATGATTGTGGCTTAATGCAGCAAGTTTTGAGGCAGTTTTTACCATTACTACAGAAAAATAAGTATTGTGCTTTGCATTATTTGTCTTCCATACATTTATAGTCTTTTTTAAATTTTGGTATCATTAATACACAATTACATGAGCAACATTGTGGTTACTAGACTCCCCCCATTATCAAGTCCCCACCACCTACCCCATTCCAGTCATTGTCCATCTGCATAGAAAGATGCTATAGAATCATTACTTGTCTTCTCTGTGCTATACTGCCTTCCCCGTGTCCCCCCACATTATACGTGCTAATTGTAATGCCCCTTTTTCCTCTTATCCCTCCCTTCCCACCCATCCTCCCCAGTCCCTTTCTCTTTGGTAACTGTTAGTCCATTCTTGGGTTCAGTCAGTCTGCTGCTGTTTTGTTCCTTCAGTTTTTGTTTTGTTCTTATACTCCACAGATGAGTGAAATCATTTGATACTTGGCTTCCTCCACCCGGCTTATTTCACTGAGCATAATATCCTCAAGCTCCATCCATGTTGTTGCAAATGGTAGGATTTGTTTTCTCCTTATGGCTGAATAATATTTCACTGTGTATATGTACCACCTCTTCTTTATCCATTCATCTACTGATGGACACTTAGGTTGCTTCCATTTCTTGGCTATTGTAAATAGTGCTGCGATAAACATAGGGGTGCATATGTCTTTTTCAAACTGGGCTCCTGCATTCTTAGGGTAAATTCCTAGGAGTGGAATTCCTGGGTCAAATGGTATTTCTATTTTGAGTTTTTTGAGGAACCTCCATACTGCTTTCCACAATGGTTGAACTAATTTGTATTCCCACCAGCAGTGTAGGAGGGTTCCCCTTTCTCCACATCCTCGCCAACATTTGTTGTTGTTTGTGTTTTGGATGTTGGCCATCCTCAGTGGTGTGAGGTGATATCTCATTGTGGTTTTAATTTGCATTTCTCTGATGATTAGTGATGTGGAGTATCTTTTCATGTGCCTGCTGGTCATCTGAATTTCTTCTTCAGAGAAGTGTCTGTTCAGATCCTCTGCCCATTTTTTAATTGGATTATTTGCTTTTTGTTTGTTGAGGTGACTGAGCTCTTTGTATATTTTGGATGTCAACCCCTTATTGGATATGTCATTTATGAATATATTCTCCTATAATGTAGGAGGCCCTTTTGTTCTACTGATGGTGTTCTTTGCTGCACAGAAGCATTTTAGTTTGATATAGTCCCACTTGTTCATTTTTGCTTTTGTTTCCCTTGCCCGTGGAGATATATTCATGAAGAAGTTGTTCATGTTTATATTCAAGAGAGATTTGCTTATGTTTTCTAAGAGTTTTATGGTTTCATGACTTACATTCAGGTCTTTGATCCATTTCGAGTTTACTTTTGTGTATGGAGCTAGACAGGAATCCAGTTTCATTCTCTTACATGTAGCTGTCCAGTTTTTCCAACACCAGCTGCTGAAGAGGCTGTCATCTCCCCATTGTATATCCAAGGCTCCTTTATCAAATATTAATTGACTGTATGTTTGGGTTAATGTTTGGATTTTCTATTCTGTACCACTGGTCTGTGGGTCTGTTTTTGTGCCAATACCAAATTGTCTTGATTACCGTGCCTTTGTAGTACAGCTTGAAGTCAGGGGGCGTAATTCCCCCTACTTTATTCTTCCTTCTCAGGATTGCTTTGGCTATTCGGGGTCTTTTGTGGTTCCATATGAATTTTAGAAATATTTGCTCTAGTTCATTGAAGAATGCTGTTGGTATTTTGATAGGGATTGCATTGAATCTGTAGATTGCTTTAGGCAGGATGGCCATTTTGACAATATTAATTCTTCCTAACCAAGAGCATGTGATGAATTTCCATTTAGTAATGGAGGTCCTAGCCACAGCAATCAGACAACACAAAGAAATAAAAGGCATCTAGATTGGTAAGGAAGAAGTCAAACTGTCACTGTTTGCAGATGACATGATATTGTACATAGAAAACCCAAAGAATCCACTCCAAAACTACTAGAACTAATATCTGAATTCAGCAAAGTTGCAGGATACAAAATTAATACACAGAAATCTGTTGCATTCGTATACACTAACAATGAACTAGCAGAAAGAGAAATCAGGAAAACAATTCCGTTCACAATTGTATCAAAAATAATAAAATACCTAGGAATAAACCTAACCACGGAAGTAAAAGACCTATAACCTGAAAACTACAAGACACTCTTAAGAGAAATTACATTTATATTCTTAACAGATATTCATTAAATGTGTTGGATATTCTATGTCTTTTCTCAGGCATAAAAATATAATGGTAAGGAAAACACCAAAAATTCCTATTCTTAAATGTAAATGATGACCTTGTTGGGTAGAGTATTCTTGGTTCAAGGCCCTTCTGCTTCAATCCATTAAATACATCATGCCACTCCAAAAAAAAAAAAAACACCTATTCTTACATAGCTTATATTCTGAACAAGAAAGGCAAATGAAAAATATAAGACAATATATACAATATAGCAAGTGGTGTTAATTACTAAGGATGAAGCAAAATAAAGCAGGATAATGTAATGGAGAGTCCCTGATGCGAGTTAGTATTTTATATAGTGTGATCATAAATGGCCTTTTTGATAAATTGGTATTTAAGCAGAGACCATAATGTAATGAAGTGAGAATGTGAGTTATATAAGTATCTGAGGAAAGAATATTACAGGTAAAATGAACAGCCAAATGCAGAGACCCTGAGGTGAACCCATCATTGGCCTATTTAATGACTCAGACGCTGAAGGATCTGTTTAATATCTTGGTTTGGTACACGTTTAAGTGTGTGGGCATGTAGATCTTTACTAGGAAGTAGATAGAACATGGAAAGTTTTTCCCTTCTTTGTGGGATATTTGTATAAGATAATTAAAGGAGAATTATTATCTCTTCTTCCCAACACATATGACCATAGGTACTAAAATGATATTTTTATGTTCCTAATGAGTTACATAATACTAATAATTAATTCATGTATTAATATTAGAAACAGAGGCAGGAGCCTGAATGAAGAAACCAAGATATAAAATTAGAGTGAGAATAAAGTTGGAACATCTACATTCATTCTATATTCTTTCATACATCTATTCATACATACATCTACAAAGTGCTAATAAGCTCTTTGTTACTAATTTCTACAAGATTAGTAGAAAAGACAGACTATATGTCATTATCTAGTATGATTGGGCTAAAAAAAATACTGATAAGCAAAGCAAATCTATGGTTGGATGGATACTGTGTCAGAGAAAATACTATGTGTTGTTAAAATTTTATTTCAATTTCCTCTTTTTGATAAGGTCATATTTCCCATCCTCCTTAACAGCTAAGTTAGGTTCAAGTGTCACTACCAGGCCTGGGCATAAAACTGTCTGTATAATCTATCTACATTCTTTCTTCCATGTACCATGGCAGTCCTGGAAGTCATGTGCTTTATAGGGTTTAATGATATGCTGGAAGGAACTTGGATCTCTAAATCACCACTTTGAGTATCTCCCAGGTGAGCCCTCAAACACATATTGGTATGTGATATAAGGAAGTACAAAATCCTCATTTTATTATACCACTGAGATTTCAGGGTTTATTTGTAACTACACCAAAACCTAGCCTATTCTCAGTTGTGAAAGGGAGGGAGGGAAAGAGGAAGAGGGAAGGGAAAAAAAGAAAAAAATAAGATAAACTCAGCATAGGGGTGAGGAAAGAGATAAGGAAGATACTTTCTTGACCAAACGAATAGATGTGTTAGATATATGTCATTCTCTCATTCTAATCAAAAGGCCCAACACACAGTGAACCACTGGCCAGAATATTACCATTTGTACATATAAAGATGAACATTACAGATGTTCCTTGGGTTCATACTCATTTCTTCAAATTAACTCAATTATCAATTACAACCAAGTATCTGGATTTGTCTATAGCTTTTGCTTTTAGGTATTTTCCAGCAACTTCTCACTGGTCCAACTCATACTTTAGTAAGTCTCAGAAGCATCATCTCTACCAGGAAACTTACACCTGCTTCATTTTAAGTCATTACATATCAGCAGCTATTGAGGCAGCTGTTTTCCAGACTGTATAAACATTCTATGGAGGCCGAACTTCAGAACCTCAGTGATTCCAAACTGGTTCTGTTCTAAACTCTTGGATTTTGATGAGCCTCTCCTGTTGCTTCCTTTACATATACGAAAATGTTGACAAATCAGAGATCTAGATTCAATACAGGACTAAGGTAGTTATATAAATGAGACATAATTCCTGGTGAAATGACCACATCCTTACCATCAAAAATAGTGGAATTATTACATTTACTTTCTCTAGACGTGCCCAAACACTTGTCCTGACTATAGTGAGTTTTGTTTTTATGTTGCTTCTTTATATGCAAAACTGAACTTTTTTTTAATCTACCAAATCAATGATGTCGGCCGCCTTCACTTTTGCTGTATTGGATCTATTCCTCAGTTTAACTTCTTAAGACTTAAGAGAGTATCCAAGGAATGTCTGTTATTTCCTAATAGGAGAAGAATATAACAGACATTCCTTAAATGTTAAGTCCTAAAGAGTTGACCTGAGGTATGGACACATTACCTATATTCTAATGTTAATGTGTTTATCTCTTTTATTGTATAACACACTAATGACTTACACAGAGGTTGTTGGACTTAGTGCTTCTGCCCAAGCCACTTTTATCACTGTGCATGCCTGACTGGAACCTACACATCACAGTAGTCCTGCTTGTACTGCAATGGAGAAGGAAAGTCAGGGCTCACAATATCCACGCTACATCTCAAAAGGCAGATGGGATTAATGGGTATGACTTCATATTTTGGGAAAATATGAAAAAGGCAATAAATCTCCATTGTTTTCCTCTATGGCTAGTGCAAGGCTCATGGATACTGGAAATTAAATAAAACTAGAGACAAACTGTGACATATGCAACAAATCCAGCAAATCCAAGTCCCTTGACCTTGTCTAAAGTTGGTTGTAGCCAACCTGTGGAATTTTAATTCTCATGTTAATCCACCAATGCATTGTAGTGGGCAATAAAAGATGTTATAGGTAATCATAAAAATATGTGGTTGAGAGATGTGTGACACTGAATGAGAAATTTAATATTCTGTGGAAAAAAACTGCAAGGAGACCCCACTGTGACAGATTTAAATTAATATATTACAAAAATACATTAAATGTATACAAGACTGGTGACACAAGAATCATGAGGAAAGTAAAGCACTGAGAGAAGTGATTAAAACAGAAAGTGAAGATATTTGAGATGAAAAGTGATCTGGGTCCCAAGAATTACAAACATGCATAACGCATTTTACCAAAGTTAAAGTAACTTGTCCTTTCCCCCATGATCAATTACTACAGTAGCCCTTGGGCACACAAATTAAAGTGAGATATAAATCAAATTGACCCAGCCACCACTCAGAAACTCTAAAGAAATAAACAGTCAGCCTCTACCAACATCTTACTGCATCTGAAGGTCCTGATTACTACCCACCATATGGAGACAGCACAGGAGACCATGAAGAACACAGGAGTATGGAATTCTGGTTTTAGAGCCATCACTAGTTTTATGAAATTGGGTAAACAATGAATCTTGTGGCCATTCAGTTTCCCCTTCATAAAGAATATAAGAGTATCCATTCTTTCTTATGATGCAAGTAGATGCAAATGTCAAATAAGGTAATTTCTTTAAAAGTACATTGAAAATTAGTACACAAGGCATTTGTGAAGTATTAGATTATATCCAGAGAAATGTGTTTACATGCATAGTGGTGTTCTTTTGTCTGGAAGAGAACTACTGGACATCAGTTGTAATATCATATCTATAGATCTCAGGTGAATCCAGACCAGGTTTTAATCATTAGATAATGAGCTAAAATGAATCACATATGCTAAACATAAACTGATAATTCAACTTGATTATGAACATAGGTACACATCTCTAACCCTTACCAGACACTAATCAGACCTTTATTAGGACACTGGGATTTGAACTCATTTCCATGTTGTATAGAAAATTTGTAGAAACTGAGCAAAATACAGATCATGAAACAAAAAAAAAGGATAACATCCAATATTTAAAGAAAATAAGCTAGAGAAATTGAACAGTATAGAAAGCCCAAGGTTTAGTTTCAGTTTCCAAGAACTAGGTGATTACTGAAGGAGATTCATTACAGTTCTTGTCATTAAATCATTTTCATTTTAACCATTCACATATACTCATGTGATTATGCTCACAGCACTGCACTGTGCCAGATGGATTTAACAATAACACCAAATGCAATATTAAATACAGACTTTGCCAAGCAGCCATACAGGCTTTTGCTTTTAGGTTGGGGAGAAGTGGACCAACACAGATAAGGCAGTTAAATAACAATGTTTCCTTTGCATCTATTGGAAAGTTCCCATTTGACTTCAAGAAAAAGATAGTTAAGGAGATTGTTTGGAAAATAATCCCCAGTAGTGTTTGGACATTTAAATATCCAATGACATTTAACCCAGGATAGGCAAGTACCTGCCTTAGTTAAAACATGGAATATGGGATTTCTCTTTCCGTTTATAAAAGCAGTTCTCTTTCTACTTTAATTCTTCTAAAAGTTGTAGAATAGAAATCAAATATAAGTTCTTGAAAAGGTAATGCTTCATATATTTATATAAAGACAAACCCATCTGTAGTGACTGTAATTAAAAGTTGAAAATTAGCAAATATATTTTATATTTTCTCTTTGTCTCATAGAATTTCCTCTCCAACTTTCTCTCCATATATCTTCCCCATTTTTATTTATGGCAGGATTACTCCGCCAAACGTGCCCACGCCAAAACTGAACTTCTCCCTTTCTTTCCCTTCATATCCCATACCCAAATGATCGGCTAAGTGACATTCTCTACCATTTTACCACTTTCCATCACGTCTCTTAATTTCCACCAATGAAATTCTGAATTCAATTACTTAAAATTTCTGCTTCCAATACTTCCCCCCAAACACAATTTACTTTACAGACCATTGCCAAATTTACCTTCCAAAAATGTTGTCTTATCATGAAGGCTCTGCTTAAATATATTCAATGAATCCAATTTGTCTAAAGCATTGGATCTCAAAGTGCAATCCCATGATCACCAACATGGAATATGGGATTTCTCTTTCAGCTTTATAAAAGCAGAATCACCTAGTAGCTTGTTAGAACTACAACTTGTACAATCTTATCCAGAGCCAACTGAATCAGAAACTCGATTCAGGAGCCCAGCAATATGGATTTCAACACGCCACCCAGGTGTTCATTTTTTTGTGTACTAATAGAACTCTATTTTTAGAGCACTTTTAGGTTTATGGAAAATGGATCAGAAAATAGAGAGCCTCCACAGACCCCTTCCTCACCCACACATTTTCCCCTATTATTAACAACTTGCATTAGTGTGGCACTTCTGTTACAACTGATGAACCAATATTGATGCATTATTATTAATTAAAGTCCATAGTTTACATTAGGGTTCACATTTTGTGTTGTACAATTGTACACATTTTAATAAATGTGTAATATCATATATCACCATTACAATAGTACACAGAATAGTTTCACTGACCTAAAAATCCCCTGTGCATCTGTTCATCTCTCCCTCCTACTGAGCACATGGAAACCACTGAAAATTTTAGTGGTTGATAGTTTACCTTTTCTATAATGTCATATAGTAGGATTCATACAATATGTAGCCTTTCAGACTAGCTTTTCCACTTAGTGATATGCTTGTAAGGTTCCTCTGTCCCTTTTTGTGGCTTGATAGCTCATTTATTTTTGTAGCTGAATAATATTCCATTGTATGGCTATACCACAGTTTTTCAATCTATGCACCTGTCAAAGAGCATTTTGGTTGCATCTTTTGGAAATTTTGGATAAAACTGCTATAAATATACATGTGCACGTTTTTGTGAGAAATAAATTTTCACCTCACTTGAATAAATATGTAGAATCATGGTTACCAGATCATATGGTAAGTGTATCTTTAGCTTGTAATATGCTACCTGTCTTCCGAAGTTGTACCATTTTGCATTCCCACAATCAATGAGTGAGAGTTCCTGTTGCTCCTTGCCATCATGTGGTGGTTTCAGTTTTTTTTATTTTAGTTATTCTAATAGGTATGTAGTAGTATCTCATTGTTTTGATTTTTAATTTCCTAATGACATGTGATGTCAAGCATCTTTTCATGTGCTTATTTGCCATCTGTAGATCTTTTCTGAGGTGTATGTTCAGATATTTTGCCATTTTTCAATCGGATTTTTTGTTTCTTATTGTTGTTTTAAGTGTTCACTGTATGTTCAGTATATGAGTACTTTGTCAGATATGTAATTTATAAACATCTTCTTTCAATCTGTGGCTTATCTTTTCATGCTTTTAGCATCTTTTACAAAGCAGATGTTTCTTATTTTAATGAAGTACAACTTATTAATTGTATCAATGTACCTAAAACTCATCAACAAACCCAAGGTCAACTAGATTTTTTCCTATTTACCTTAAAAAAGCTTTACAGTTTTGTGTTTAACTTTTAGGCCTATGATTCATTTTGAGTTAATTCTTGTGAAAGGTGTAAAGTCTTCAAGTATGATGTTTCAGTCATCTGATAAAATGTATACCCATTGTATCCCACATGGTCATGCTGTATAACTATTTTTATACATTGAATTTAGTCACATATCTTGTGAAAAGTCCAAGGATTTCCAGTATGACACTATATAAGAATGATGGGATGGGACATCCTTGTCTTGTCCCCCATCATAGGTTGAAAGTATCTAGCTGCATTTGATTCTAAAATTTATATGGAAAGCCAAATAGGTTCTCACCACTAGGAATGATGTTAGTTGTAGATTTTTGTAGATTTTTTTTTGTAGATTCCCTTTTTTCAATGTGGATGTCCAGTTGCCTCAGTACCATCTGTTGAAAAGACAACTTCCCCTGTTGAATTGCCTTTCCTCCTTTGTTAAAGATAAACTGACTATATTTGTTTGGGTGTATTTTAGGGCTCTCTACTCTGTTCTTTGGTTTAGTTTTCTATTCTTTGTCAATACCAACCTATGTTGATTAGTGTAGTTTTATAGTAAGTTTAGAAGTTGGGTAATGTCAGCTGTCCAACTTTGTTCTTTAGTATTGTTTGGGCTATTCTGTATTTTCTTTTTTGCCTTTCCATATAAATTTTAGAATCAGTGTGCTAGTATCTTCAAAGTAGTTTGCTAGAATTTTTTTATTGGCATTGCATTGAATCTATAGATTGAGTTGGGAAGAACTGTCGGTTTGACAATAATGATTCTTCCCATCCATGATTATGCAATAGCTCTGCAATTATTTGACATTCTTTGATTTATTTAATCAGTTTTATAGCTTTCTTCATATGGATCTTATCCACATTTTGTTAGATTTATATATAAGTATTTCATTATCATTTTTCAATTTTTGTGCTTATGTAAATAGTGTATTTTATATTCTAATTACAATTTGTTATACTAATTCCTTGCTGGTAATAGGAAAATAGTTGACTTCTGTGTAGTGTCCTTGTATACTGTAACTTTGCTATAATCACTTATAAGTTTCTGGATGTTCTTTGTTGTTGCTATTGTTTTAATCAATTGTTTTGGATTTTCTACATAGGCAATCATGTCATCTGTGAACAAAAGCAGCTTTATTTATTATTTATTTCCAACCTGTATACCTTTTATAGCTTTTTTTTTCTTGGTATTATATTGCATTAGCTAGGACTTCCAGTATGATGCTCCATAGGAATGATGGGACAGGACATCCTTGCCTTGCTCTCCATCATTAAGTGAAATGCACCTACCTTCTCACCATTAGGAATGATGTTAGCTGTAGGTTTTTTGTAGATGACTTTTATTTTCAAGTTGAAGAAGTTCTCTTCCATTCCTAATTGCTGAGGGTTTTTGTCATGAATGGGTGTTCAATTTTGTCAAATGCTTTTTCTGCATCTGTTGATATGATCATATAATTTTCCTTCTTTAGCCTCTTGAAGTAATGGATTCCATTAATTGATTTTTGAATGTTGATCCATTCTTACATGCCTGGAATAAATCCCACATGGTCACGGGATATACTTATTTTTGTACATTGATGTATTCTATTTGGTAATATTTTTTGAGGTTCTTGTATGTATATTTATGAGGGATATTGGTGTGTACTTTTCCTTTCTTGTGCTCTCTTTGTCTTTTTGGGCATTAAGTTAATGTTGGTCTCCTAGAATGAGTTAGGGAGTATTTCTTTTGCTTCTATCCTCTGAAAGAGATTGTAGATAATTGATATAATTTCTTCCTGAACTGTTTAGGAGAAATCATCAGTGAAACCATCTGGCCCTGTTGTTTTCTGTTTTACAAAGTTATTTATTATTGATTCAATTAATAGATATAAGCTCATTCAGATTACTTCTCCCTGTGAGAGTTTTCATAGATTGCATCTTTCAAAGGATTGGTCCATTTCATCAAAATTATATTGGTAGATATACAGTTGCTCAGAATATTCCTTTCTCATTCTTTCAATATCCATGTGATTGGTAGTGACAGCCCCTCTTTGTGATATTAGTACTTTGTACCTTCTCTTTTTGTCTTGGTTAGTCTGGGTGGAGTTTAATCAATTTTATTGATCTTTACAAATAATTGACTTTCTGTGAGCAGTGTCCCTGGGCTGTGCCTTTCACAAGTGTTGCTAAGCTTGCCTCCCACTTCCTTTGGTAATACAGGAAGGCTACAGGGGGCTAGAGTAGGGTACAGACATATGTCATTTTATTCTGCTTTGCTTTATTGTGCATTCACAGACATTGTATTTTTTACAAGTTGAAGGTTTCAGGCAATTACATGGAGCAAGTCTATCAGCACCATTTTTCCAACAGCATTCACTCACTTTGTGTCTTGGTGTCACATTTTGGTAATTCTCAGAATAGTTCAAACCTTTCTTTATTATACTTGTTGAGATGATCTGTGATCAGTGATTGCAACTTGCTGAAAGCTCAGATGATAGTTAATATTTTTTTGCAATTAAATACTTTTTAAATTACCGTATATACATTTTTAAAGACATAATGTTATTGCACACTTAATAAGCTATAGTATAGTGTAAACAAAACTTTTATGTGCACTGGGAAGCCAAAAAATTAATTTGGCTCACACTATTGTCATATTTGCTTTATTGCAGTGGTCTGGAACCAAACCCACAAGATCTCTGAGGTCTGCCTGTATTTCTCTTCTACAGCTGGTGAAACCCAGGTCAGTCAGGCTCTGGTAAATATTTCCCTTGAGCGCAGGCCTTTGGTAAGGAGACATGTGTACCCTGGGCATATTTCAAGTACTTACTTATATTCTTTCCGTTCTAGAAGCATGAGGGGATTTTTCTTTGCTCTTCCAAAGCTTTGTATATGTTGAATTCAGAACTAGAGGTCCTCAAAAAATATTTGAGGAAAAATTAAAATTGAGAACCACTGTCTTGCTGGATAAATTCTAAACTCTTTACCATGAATTCTAGGTTCTGCCTAATCTGGCTACACCAGGATTCTAATATTATTTTCTACACTATGCTCTTAATACTAACCATGGAATTTGTTCTGTGTTCTACTTTTACTCCAATCTTTCCTTAGTCCCTCTTCTTGCTCTTGTCCTTCTGCCCTTGGACTGCAGTGCTCTTTTCTCACTCCCCACTCTCTTCCTCTGTATACAGATATATGTGAGTCTATAATAATACACACACACGCACACACACACACACACACACACACACACACACACACCTTGAGAGTATCAAGCATTCTAATTTTTCAACAAATATCTTTAAATCGTTGTTGAGTGACAGTAGAGGATGGAAGGGTAAGTACAATACTTTTCCTGCCCTCCAGGAAGTGATTAACTACCAGGGGAGATAAAAAACACTATACAATGCATGCTTTACATTTCACAGGAGTAGCAGTATACTTACCCATGTAACATTCTGTGTCAGATGTACCTGATAGAGAAAAAATATACCTGTCACTTTCTGATAATTTATTTCATTTTTGTGACTTGCAACCCAACCAATATCACTGAAAAACCTGAGTTATGTAAGCATTATATTTTATAATTTCACATAAACTCTTAATTCCCAGAAAATAGCTGCCTATGGTAAAATCATTTAACTTATCTCATGTAGCTTTCTTCTTAATTCTGTTTAAATATGTTTTAAAATTCTATCCTGGACTGCACTTATTTGTAATCCTATATATTTTAGGGAAGCAGTTTGTGTCATAAAAGAGAAGTAGCCAAATCAACTTACAGGTGATAGTTTCTCTGTCAATGGTCAAGCAGACATTTGATTTATCACTGCACTCAGCTGAAGCATCTTGCAGAAAGGGGATGTGCAAGTAATTCCACAAAGCAGCCAAGATGCCTCAAGATTCTGGTTTACCACATCACATGGTAACACACAGGATGGTGGAATCACTTGCTTTCAGTGCTCAGTGATTACATTTTCTTCTCCTTATGGTTGGAGAGGCACAGACTTCAGGAGACAAACCTGAGGTCCTTCTTCAGCTTTACCAGTCAGTATCATGATGGTTTGCTTATAATTGAAGCATTCATTCAAAAATACTGCAATGATAACTAGACAAATTGTTTCTCTTCCCAGATCAGAAGCAAAGAAAAGCCTTGCATAGGAGGTAGTAAAGCTTCCAGTAGGGCTTTTGATGCTAATTACAGCCAAAGCATCCTCTAAAGCAGCAGTCTTAACTTTAATGTGCATGGGTATGATTTGGGGCCTTGTTAAAATGCATTGTGATTCAGCACGTCTGAGGAATGAACTGAGATTCTGCATTTCTATAAAGCTCCCAAGTAATGCTTCCATTTGCTAAAGTTTGAGTAGCAACACTAATATACCATAAGATTCTTAAGAGTAGGGACTCTAAACTCATGTTTATTTTTAAGTCTATATCTGTCTTACTTAATTTTTATTTATCACTCTGCACCTACTGATTGATTGATTGACCTCATTGTTAAAAGAAGAATATAGTGTTATTTATTGAGACATATTCAATAGTTAAAAACATATTTTAAAAATTTACATATACAAATGAGGAGAAAGATGAAGGTGTGAGAAGTAAGGCAGAGATCTCCCAAAACCATATATAATATGAAAACACAGCAAAAACAACTATTCCTAAAAGAGTGACTAGAAATAAGATTGCACCAGTCAGTCTACATCTGGGAAAAGAGAACATGTCAAGGAAAAGGGTAAAGTAATAAAACTGCAACCTGGCAGGACCTGAGCACTGCCCCCACCCCAGCTCACTGGAGGGAGGAAGAGAATCAGAGGGAGAGAGTGTAGAAGCCCAGGAATGCTAAACACCCAGCCCTAAAATCTACTTTGGGAGCACAAACCCACATTGCATAGTGCTCTGGAGATTACAGAGGTTGAAAGCCAAAGTCAGAGACAGAGAATATAGCTGCTTCTGGTGAACAGGTTCCCACAACTGGCTGTTCTGGGACAAAAGAAAGACAGCCGCTTTGAAAGATTTCCCAACAGTGAGAGGGGTGCTAAAGGGGAAAGGATTCAGGAGAAGGAAAAGGTGGAAAAATCATCCAGCACTCAAGCCAGTAGGTTTGGAACTTTCAGGAGCTTCAGGCTCTGCATCCCCCAGGCTGGCAACACAGCCCTAAGGTACGCCACTGCCATAAGCAGCCTGACGCTCCTTCATCCCAGCTGGCACCTGCGAGCAATCCTGCTGCCCTGACCATTGCTCCAGACGAGTTGGAGGACAGCCCCACCTACAACAACAGCAGAGGCTGCTCCCTGTGCATAGCTTGCTGGTCCTGACAGTGGAGGCAGGCACTGTGGCTAGACAGGAAAAGGCTCTGTCCTCCCGGTAGGCACCAGCAACACATGCCTGCAACCCCTGCCATTGTACCAGGCCACAGGAGGGCAGCCCCACCTACAGCAACTTAGGGACTTAACGCAGAGGTTGCTCCCTATGTATGATTCAGTGGGCCTGACAATGGAGGCAGGCACAGCAGCCAGAAAGCAGGAAAGAGTTCACTCTTTAGGGTAGGCACTGACACTGCTGGCCTGTGACCACTGCCATTGCTCTAGGTATGGGGCAGCTCTGAAGAGCAGAGCTTCTGGGCACCAGACTGGAACCAACAAAAAACTAATATTTCTCACTATCCAATAGGATTATAAAAAGGCAGAAAATATTTGTTCAATCCAAAATCCCTCAAATACTAGAAAGAGGGCTCAGTGAACCTGAAATCACCAATCTTCCTGAAAAATAATTAAACATAAAAGTCATAAACATGATAATGGAGCTACACAAAAATATTCAAGAGCTAAGGGACGAACTCAGGAGGGAGATAGAAAACTTGAAAAAGACAGTAGCTGAAATGAAAGAAACAATGAAGGGACTTAAAAGCAGATTAGATGAGGTAGAGGAGGCAGCAAATGGAATAGAAATTAGAGAAGAGGAATACAAAGAAGCTGAGGCAGAGAGAGAAAAAAGGATATCTAGGAATGGAAGAATATTAAGAGAACTCTGTGACCAATACAAATGGAGCAATATTCACATTATAGGCATACCAGAAGAATAAGAAGAGAGAAAAAGGGACATAAAGTGTCATTGAAGAAATAATTGCACAAAAGTTCCCCAATCTGGGGAAGGGAATAGTCTCTCAGGCCATGGAAGTGCACAGATGTCCCAACACAAGGGACCCAAGGAAGACAACACCAAGACATATAATAATTAAAATGGCAAAGAGCAGGAATAAGGACAGACTATTAAAAGCAGCCAGAGACAGAAAAAAAATCACCTACAAAGGAAAACCAATCATGCTATCAACAGACCTCTCAGCAGAAACATTACAGGCCAGAAGAAAGTGGCATGATAGATTCAATGCAATGAAACAGAAAGGGCTCAAACAAATAATATTCTACCCAGCAACTCTATCACTTAAATTTGAAGGAGGGATTACACAATTCCCAGATAAGCAAAAGTTGAAGGAATTTACTTCCCACAAACCATCTCTACAATGTATTTGAAGTGACTGCTTTAGATGGAAGTGCTCCTAAGGCTAAATAGTTGTCACCAGAGAAAATAAAACCACTGTAAAGGAAGCAGATAAATTAATTACTAACCAAATGCAAAATTAAATCAGCTACCCACAAAGTCAGTCAAGAGATACACAAAAAGTACAGAATATTACACCTAACATATAAAGAGTGGAGGTGGAAGAGAAAGAAGAAAAACAGTGTTCATATTGTGTTCATAATAGTCTAATAAGTGAGTTAAGTTAGACTGTTAGATAGCAAAGAAGTTTCCCTTGAACCTGTGGTAACCATGAATCCAAAACCTACAATGGCAATAAGTACATATCTATCAATAATAACCCTAAATGTAAATGGTCTGAATGCACTGATCAAAACACATAGAGTTACAGAATGGATAAAAAAGTAAGTCCTATATATATGCTGCCAACAAGAGACTCACTTCAAACCCAAAGACATACACAGACTAAAAGTGAAGGGATGGAAAAAGATATTTCATGCAAACAATTCATAGAAAAAAGCAGGAGTTGCAATACTTATATCAAATAAAATAGACTTCAAAACAGTGAAAGTAATAAGAGACAAAGTAGGACATTATATAATGATAAAGGGGTCAGTAAAACAAGAGGATATAACCATTATAAATATCTATGCACCCAAAATTGGAGAACCCAAATATCTGCAACAAATACTAACAGAATTAAAGGGGAAAATAGAATACAATGCATTCATTTTAGGAGACTCCAATACAACACAACAAAGGACAGATCAACCAGACAAAAAATAAGTAAGGAAACAGAAGCACTGAACAAGACATTAGAATGGATGGACCTAACAGACATCTACAGAAGACTCCACCCAAAAGCAGCAGGATACACATTTTTCTCAAGTGCACATGGAACATTTTCCAGAATAGACCACACAATAGGC
This sequence comes from Phataginus tricuspis, assembly GCA_029783875.1. NCBI lineage: Eukaryota > Metazoa > Chordata > Mammalia > Pholidota > Manidae > Phataginus > Phataginus tricuspis. The sequence continues at coordinate 26,797,251 of JAQQAC010016209.1, forward strand.
CACAAAAAGAGCCTCAGCAAAGTCAAAAAGATTAAAATTGTGTGAACCAACTTCTCAGATCACAAAGGTATGAAACTAGAAATAAATTGACAAAGAAAACAAAAGGGCTTACAAACACATGGAGGCTTAACAACATGCTCCTAAATAATCAATGGATCAATGACCAAATTAAAACAGAGATCAAGCAATATATGGAGACAAATGAAAACAATAGCTTAATGCCCCAACATCTGTGGGATGCAGCAAAGGAAGTTCTAAGAGGAAAGTATATAGCAATTCAGGCCTATTTAAAGAAGGAAGAATAATCCCAAATGAACAGTCTAAATTCACAATTTATGAAACTGGAAAAAGAAGAACAAATGAGGCCCAAAGTCAGTAGAAGGAGAGATATAATAAAGATCAGATAAGAAATAAATAAAATTGAGAAGAATAGAATAGTAGAAAGAACTAATGAAACCAAGAGCTGGTTCTTTGAGAAAATAAACAAAATAGATAAACCCCTAGACAGACTTACCAAGAAAAAAAGAGAATCTGCACACATAAACAGAATCAGAAATGAGAAACGAAAAATCACTACAGACACCACTGAAATACAAAGAATTATTAGAGAATACTATGAAAAATTATATGATAACAAATTGGATAAACTAGAAGAAATGGACAACTTTCTAGAAAAATAAAACCTTCAAAGCCTGACCAGGAAGAAACAGAAAATCTGAACAGACCAGTTACCAGCAATGAAATTGAACTGGTAGTCAAAAAACTACCCAAGAATAAAATGGCCAGAATCAAATAGCTTTACCACTGAATTTTATCAGACATTTAAAGAATACCTAGTACCCACCATCCTTAAAGTTTTCCAAAAAGTAGAAGAGGAGCGAATACTTCCAAGCTCATTCTATGAAGCCAGCACCACTCCAATACCAAAACCAGGCAAATACAACACACAAAAAAGAAAATTACAGACCAATATCCCTGATGAGCATAGATGAAAAAATACTCAACAAAATATTAGCAAACCAAATTAAAAAATACATAAAAAAGTCATACATCATGATCAAGTGGGATTTATTCCAGGGATGCAAGGATGGTACAACATTCGAAAATCCATCAACATCATCCACTACATCAATAAAAAGAAGAACTAAAATCACAGAATCATCTCCATAGATGCTGAAAAAGCATTTGGCAAAATTCAACATCCATTCATGATAAAAACTCTCCACAAAATGGGAATAGAGGTCAAGTACCTCAATGTAATAAAGGCCATATTCAACAAACCCACATCTGACATAATACTTAACAGTGAAAAGCTGAAAGCTTTTCCTCTAATATCAGGAACAAGACAAGGATGCCCACTCTCCCCACTTTTATTCAACATAGTACTGGAGTTCCCAGCCATGGCAATCAGAAAACACAAAGAAATAAAAGGCATCCAGATTAGTAAGGAAGAAATTAAACAGCAACTGTTTGCAGATGACATGATATTGTACATAAGAAACCCTAAAGAATCCACTCCAAAACTACTAGAACTAATATCTGAATTCAGCAAAGTTGCAGGATACAAAATCAATACAGAGAAATCTGTTTTATTCCTATACACTAATGATGAACTAGCAGAAAGAGAAATCAGGAAAATAACTCCATTCACAATTGCAACAAAAAGCATAAAATACCTAGGAATAAACCTAACCAAGGAAGTGAAAGACCTATACCCGGAAAAGTACAAGAGACTCTTGAGAGACATTAAAGAGGACAATAATATATGGAAATACATCCCATGCTCTTCAGTAGGAAGAATTAATATTGTCAAAATAGCCATCCTGCCTAAAGCAATCTACAGATTCAATGCAATCCCTATCGAAATACCAACAGCATTCTTCAACAAACTAGAACAAATAGTTCTAAAATTCATATGGAACCACAAAAGACCCTGAAGAGCCAAAACAATCCTCAGAAGGAAGAATAACGCAGGGGTGATTACGTTCCCCAACTTCAAGCTCTACTACAAAGCCACAGTATTTAAGAAAATTTGGTACTGGCAAAAGCACAGACCCATAGATCAATGGAATAGAATAGAGAGCCAGATATAAACCCACACATATATGGCCAATCAATATATTATAAAGGAGTCATGGACATACAATGGGGAAATGACAGCCTCTTCAACAACTGGTGTTGGCAAGACTGGACAGGTACATGTAAGAAAATGAAACTGGATTACTGTCTAACTCCATACACAAAAATAAACTCAAAATGGATCAAAGACCTGAATGTAAGTCATGAAACCATAAAATTCTTAGAAGAAAACAGGCAAAACTCTCTTGAATATAAACATGAAGAAGTTTTTCATGAACATATCTCCTCGGCCAGGGAAACAAAAGCAAAATTGAACAAGTGGGACTATATCAAACTAAAAAGCTACTGTACAGTCAAGGACACCATCAGCAGAATGAAAAGGCATCCTACAGTATGGGAGGATATATTCGTAAATGACATATCTGACAAGGGGTTAACATCCAAAATATATAAAGACCTTACACACCTCTACACCCAAAAAGCAAATAACCCGATTAAAAAATGGGCAGCAGATATGAAGAGACAGTTCTCCAAAGAAAGAAGAAATTCAGATGGCCAACAAACACATGAAAAGATGCTCCACATCACTAATCATCAGGGAAATGCAAATTAAAACCACAATGAGATATCACCTCTCATCAGTAAGGATGGCCAGCATCGAAAGCACCAAGAACAACAAATGTTGGCGAGGATGTGGAGAAAGGGGAAGCCTCCTACACTGCTGGTGGGAATGTAAGCTACTTCCGCCATTGTGGAAAGCAGTACGGAGGTTCCTCAAAAATCTAAAAATAGAAATACCATTTGATCCAGGAATTCCACTCCTAGGAATTTATCCTAAGAATGCAGGATCTCAGATTCATAAAAAGACATATGCATCCTTATGTTTATCGCAGCTCTATTTACAATAGCCAAGACATGAAAGCAACCTAAGCGTCCATCAGTAGATGAATGACTAAATAAGATGTGGTACATATACACAATGGAATACTATTCAACCATAAGAAGAAAACAAATCCTATGTTTTGAAACAACATGGATGGAGCTAGAGGGTATTATGCTCAGTGAAATAAGCCAGGCAGAGAAAAACAAGTACCAAATGATTTCACTCATCTGTGAAGTATAACAACAAAGCAAAAACTGAAGGAACAAAACAGCAGCAGACTCACCGAACCCAAGAATGGAGTAGAGGTTACCAAAGTGAAAGGGGTTGAGGAGGGTGGGTGGGAAGGGAGGGATAAGGGGATTAAGGGGTATTTTGATTAGCACACATAATATAGGGTGGGCACAGGGAAGGAAGTATAGCACAGAGAAGACAAGTAGTCACTCTGTAGCATCTTACCATGCTGATGGACAGTGACCGCAATGGGATGTGTGTGGTGGGACTTGATAATATGGGTGAATGTAGTAACCACAACGTTGCTCTTGTAAAACCTGAGCATAAGATTGTATATCAATGATACCTTATAAAAAATATATACATATATATGTGCATATATATATATATATATGTGTGTGTGTATGTATGTGTATGAATTAGGGAAAAAGGAAGAAAGAGTAAAATGAAGGAAGTAGCCAAGTTTAGTAAAATGCTGAATGTAAGCCTAAACTGAGGCTCCCAACTTGGTGACCACAAGTCTCAGTTTGTGGAAGACAGTCCTGGTTTATGCCTATTGCATCAATGTAACAATTGATACCACTATATATTCTAGATTACATGAAAAACTACATGGATACCCTATTGTTAACCATTTTAAACAACTTTTACCTGAAATAATATAGACCTTTCATTGACCATTGAACTGCTTGAAGCAGGAGTGGGAAAAGTCTTTATGCAAATGTCCAAGCATTGGAAAGATAAGATAAATACTACATACTATTCTTAAAACATTTATTCATTTTATCACAATGAGTAATGGCAGGACATTGATATTAAACTATAGTTTTTATGTAGATGATTGCAGTGAAAGTTCTTAAAACTTATTTTTATTATGTATCAATACAAATATCTTGATTTTTTTAATATAATATAAATGACTTATTTGGTGATATATATGAAATCTTATCACTAGGAATCTTGATAATTGGTATTGCAGAGAGAAGATACCTTAAAGGTACTTTCAGTTTCTAAGACTGCACATGTAAATACATAGAATGACTATTAATCTTATACTCCCCAAAGGGACCCACAAAAATAATGAGGTACTTTCTCTTAGATGGATGACATTTCACTTTGCAATTAAAGTAGGATAAGGAGGCCCTTCATCAAACTTTTATTTAGGGGCAAGGGGTGTCATGAAAGAACTTAAGGCCATAACTAATTAATAGTATGAAGTTACAAAGCAGAAAAAAATCAAACTTCCATTGACTTCTGCAGATTTTAAGTAGCTTCATTGATTAGATCTTGATAGTGATAAGATTTCCTGGAAATACAAAAGAGAATTTATAATGTGCTTTGATCTTTATTCTTTTTATTGTTATTTATATGCATGATTGTTTTTGAAACTATATAAATTAAATATGTCTTATTTTAGCAAGCAGACTGTTTACAGTAAAAAAATACATTTTGCAATTATTAAAACTCTATTGATTGCAAGGCCGTTAAAAAATGTCTTGTTTGCTAGCCTAAGAGAAACTTTATTTTATAAAGAAATTCAATTCCAGAGTTTCTCTTTGTTCTGGAATAAACAACTTTAAGATGTTTTTTCCAAGTCTGTGGGACTGGATTGGAAGCCTCTATGGTGGACTTCCTTCACACCCTGTCCCTCTTTCAAAGCACTTGTCACATTTATTTTAATTACTTGTTTAAATGTATATCTTCCTCACCAGTCTATTCATTCTATGAGGACAGGTGACGGATTTTCTTATGTTTTTGATAACTAGCATACAGCATTATACCTTGAATATAATAGGAGCTCAATAAATAAGTACATATGAGGGAAAAGTTGATAATGTTTTAAACATTATATATAGTAAGAACCCAATATTTGTGATGCAGAAAGTGGTAGATGAGAGAAAATTTCTTAACCTGGAGTAAATCTGATCTGGACTTGCTAAAAATATTAAAATAATAATTAAGTCTACAAAAAATTGCATTGCAAATGTGAAACTGCTTTAGTCTACTTAACTGTTTTATTCTCTGCTCCTTGCAATTGCCTAACATTTTCTATTATTTCTTTTCATGGTTCATCCTCCTTTTTCAAGTCTCAATTCAAATGTCATATCCTCAGAGAACATCCCTGACTGCTCTATTACTCTGTATTTCAACATCCCTTTTATTACCTTTGTAGATAATATCAGCAAGTCCAGTCATCTTGTATATTGGTTTGCTATCTATTTCCCTCTCATTAGTTTAAAATAAACAAAGGTAGAGACCTTGCCAATTTATACCACCATATCCTTAACATCTACCTGAATGCCTGACAGAGTTAATGAAGGAATGAGTGGAGAGATGGATGGATGGATGGGTATGCAAATACAAATATATGTCATAGGAAGTTCAGTAAAGCAATGTTTATGAAAACATGGACAAAGTTTAAAAAAAAAAAGAGAGATGGAACTATTGTGTTTGCCACAAAATAAGCCTTGATATATTTTCATTCTTGAGCCCATGATCTACTGTTTGAGTCTAAAACTTGTCAAATCCATCTTTTGGTAATCTAGGATCATATAATAGTCTAAAGCTAGATGTTTTTGAAAAGCTAGCTCTAATTTGAATGCAGTTTAGGCCTTGGTGCTTTAAAGTTTACTTCTTGCTCTAAGAAGAATTTACCATTTAATCTCTTATTTCGTTAGAAATCACTTAAACTATGCACACTTCCTTAGTTAATTTCAAGATTTAAGGGCTGTTGTTTGTATATATGTAAGAATATTTAATTTGACATTACAACTTAAGGTTTATCAGAAAACGTACTAAATCTGACAGATACTTTAAATTAGATAAGTGTTGTTCTTTGAAACAAATTTTCTGTACTTTTATGTAGCCACAAGACTTTATTTGGTAGGCTATAACAGCACTCATTTTAAATAACAGTTTGTCCACATGTGTAATACTTCATATAAACACATTTATTATCAGGGTTCTGGCAAAAAATAAATAGGTAGCGAAAATGAGTTTAATAAAAAGAGATCCATTTTTAAGTTGTGGACAGGGTTTAGGAAAGCAGCAAGTAGTAATACAGGACATGAACAGAGGTCAACCTCCCAGGACAGAGTAATGAAATGTAGAGAATGGAGTAGAAGGGATAAATGGACAAATTGGGCACAGCAAAACCCTACATATGTAAATAAGTTCTAGAAAAGCTTGGCATTGATACCAAAGCTTGATAAATTTTGAGAAAAAAATCAGTACTTTATTTTTATGTCTCTCTCCCTAAGAAAAATATGTTGTATCTAAAAAGAAAGTTGAGTTCGAAAAGAGAGCAGGTACTCCTATACAAATCTGCCCCTGCTAACATCCTTTTATTTTGAGCACGTTAAATATAATAGTATAAATTAAGCTCAAGAATGATATAGTCTGCAATCCTGTAGTCAAAGAGATGACTCAGATTGGTTTTACAGTGAAAGAAATACAGACAAAATGCTAAATAGAGTTTGAGAACTTTTATGACAGGAAGTTAAATATGACTTGGAAAGTTTTCTTTCCTACAGAGTAAGTTTCCTGATTCACTTTGTTTTTAATATGTTACATATGCAATTTGAATGTTAGGTAGGCAGTTGGGGAGTTTTACCTAGAGATCCAGTAAAAGTATGTAAAAGGAATAATACAGAGTATCATAAAATCACAGTGGTTTCAAGGTAACTCCTAGCCCAGCATATCCAGAAGGTTTCAACATTCTGTTCCTTTGTGTAGTCAACTAGCTGTTGAAGATGTTTTCTACATTATAAATCTTATTCAGTTCACCTTTGTGGAATTCCCTCCAGCTTTTGAATAATTTTCCATATAATGGGATGAAATGATAGTAATAGTAATAATGCACAGTTAACCATCTTGAGTAAGATGTGTGGAAGCCAGCATTTATATAATGGGCAAATAGGTAGATGGTAAGATAGGCTCAAATCCCTTTATTAGGGAACTGAGTGGAAAGGAAATTACTTATGAATTTTCTTTTCTTCCTTTTCTTTCCCTTCCTTTCTTCCTTCCTTCTTTATTCTCTCTCTTTCCTTCACTTCCTCTTTCTCTCTTTCTCATGTTTTCTCTTTTTCTTTCTTCTTAAATAGACTATTATTCCTTTTCACTAGGCAATGCCCTGAATTCCTCTAGGAAATGAAATTGACTCATGTTTGAAATATGTATCCTACTATAACATTTGACACTGAAGTGTAAGTCAAGCTCACATCAAATAATTGTAGAGTTCAGGTTAATTTAAGTTGCATTACAGAAAGCTTTTAATCAGCACATTTCACAGAAATCTGTGAAACAGTTAATTTTTTTGAAATGGATCTAATATTTGTAATATTTCTACTTAGGTATTTTCACTTCCCCTTAATTCATCTTCCTTTTTATCCACCTTCAAGGTTTAACTACAAAACTTATCCAATTGACCAATATGGTCAATTAGTATGTGACAAAGGAGGCAAGAATATACAATGGGGAAAATGCAGTTACTTCAATAAATAGTGCTTGGAAAACTGGACAGCTACATGCAAAAAAATGAAACTGGATCATTATCTTATGCCATACTCAAAAACATACTCAAGCTGGATTAAATACCTCAATATATGACCTGAAACCATAAAATTCCTAGAAGGAAACAGAAGCGGTGCCCTCTTGAACACAGGCATTAGTAAGTTTTATTTCTATATGTGTCTGCAGGTAAGGGAAAGAAAAGCAAAAATAAACAAATGAAACTACATTAAACTAAAAATCTTCTGCACAGCAGGGGAAACCATCAACAAAATGAAGGGCAATATGTTGAATGGGAGAATATATTTGCAAATGATATATCCAATATGGAGCTAATATTCAAAATACATAAAGAACTCACACAACACCAAAAAAATCCCCAAATAACCCAATTAAAAATTGGGTGGATGACCTGAGTAGATATTTTTCCAAAGAGGACATATAGATAGCCAAGAGGCACATGAGAAGATGCTCAATAACACTAAACATCAGGGAAATACAAATCAAAATGTCAATGAGATATCACCTCACACTCTTCTCAGTGTGGCTAATATCAACAAGAAAAGAAATATCAAGTGCTGGCAAGGATGTGGAGAAAAGGGAACCCTCATTCATTGCTGGTGGAGTTGTAAACTGGTGCAGCCACTACAGAAAGCGGTATGGAGGTTCCTCAAAAGACTAAAAATAGAAATACTATATGAACTAGCAAGTCCACTTCTGGGAGTTTGCCCAAAGAAAGCAAAATCACTATTTCAAAAAAATATATGCACCCTTATGTTTATCACACCATTATTTACAATAACTAAGATATGGAAACAACCTAAACATCAACCAACAAATGAATAGATTTAAAAAAATGTGGTACATATATACAATGGACTATTACTCAGCCACAAAAAGAATAAAATTCATTTGTAACATAATGGATGAACTTAGAGGGTATTATGCTAAGTGAAATAAGTCACACAAAGAAAGAAAAATACATGATTTCACTTATATGTGAAATCTAAAAACAAACCCAACCAACCAACAAACAAAACACAGAGAACAGGCTGGTGGTTGCCATAGGGAGGTGAATGGGGGATGGGTGAAATAGGTGAAAGGGAAAAAATAATTAGTGAGAATGTTTGATATCTTGATCTGGGTGATGGTTACATGAGTGGATACGCATGTCAACATTTATCAAGGTGTACCCTAAGATTTGTGCATTTTATGGTATGCACCTTAATTTTTAAAAATTAAAAAAAGTCATCCAAGGGAACAAGAGAATATATGCCATCAAGACTGAAGAGGTCAAATAGTAACTTCAAATCTAAAATTTGCCTCTTCTCATAAAATTGGGATAAAAATTGACTTTATGAAAAGAGAATAGATTTCTCATTCTCACAAACACACTTTTAACAAGTCAAAAGTCAGGCCTGTGAACTAACTAGAACTTAAATGTTTCTTTCATCATATAGTTAGACTATGCCTTCCAACATTAATGATGAACCACTAAACTTGGTGGTTTCAGAAGAAAAGAAGAAAATGGTATGAGAGGAGTCCTCACCATAAAGGAAAACAAGGGGAAAGCATGGGAAAGTCCACACTTTCCTCTTTGGATGTCAGTTAGAAAGAAATGGAAGAGAAACAAAAGAGAGAAGGAGAGGAAGCTAACAATGAGCTACATATTTTTTGTCCTCCTCTCTCTGCCCAAGTCCCTGAAGAAATATGGCTCAGGATAGGGAAAAGAAAAATAGACATTCTCCTTTGTTAGACATTGCTGTATAGAGAGAGCCCCCTATTGCACACTATCCTGGAGCCAACTTGGGCATTGGGTGAGGGTAGCAGAGTAAAACTTGTATCACAGAACAGTTGACAAAGAAAGAGTCTGACTAGGTACTCATGGAACACACTTGATTTGGGGAGGGATGACAAAGGTAGGAAGAAACAGGGATGAAGAAATTCCCACAAGCCTCCAAGTGAGTCAGAGAAGTCTCAGCTATTTGCCTGGCTAATCAGAAATTAGGGGGTCTGGAACTCCAGGTGCTGCAAGATTAAGCCTTGTGTGTAACGTAATGGAAAATGAACAGGGCCAAAATTGCCTGTGCTATGAAAAAAGTGCTTCTATGTGTGGATGAAATCATGAGGAAGATTAAATAAGGAAGCCATGTTTTCTTTGCACTTCTGAGTGTAGTGATATTGCATTTATGACTCTACAACATGTCAGGGCTAGCCTGGAATGTCTAAGAATCTGGATGTAGCAAGAATTCATATGCACCACAGTTAGATGAAACTTTTAAACTAAAATTAGTGAGAGAAACCATGTTGAGGCCTTGGCTATGCTTGCGAAACAGATGGTTTCATTTGCAGAGTTGCATATGGATAGAAATAGTGCAAGAAAGGGTCATCTTTAAGAGTCTCTGCAATTTTGAAAAGAGTGAACTCATTTTTCAGAAAGGAAAGTCCAATTCAAGCAGCAGAAGCTCTCCCATTAGTACAAGGTTTGAAGTAGATTTGTGCTTGGAAGGGAAAGCAGAGTATAATACTTACTTGAAAGTTTACAGGAAGCTGGAAAAACAGGCCTGAGCAGAGCTTATCTCTGTAAGTGACTATTTTGTCTTCTAGCCAGAAAGCAGAGGTGAGAGACTATGCAATGACTCTTGGGGAAAGTAGGTATTGACAGGGAATTATGTTGGTGGGGAAGTTTTCACTTACTCCTCGTGCCCCAATGACACAGACCCACTTGAGGCTCATTTTCAAACAAGGGACACTATCTGATATTTGAGGTTAGATTAGATTAAGCATTAACAAAGTTGTGCTTCATCTGTCCATCTGAGTACAGTGAATTAGCTGGGCCCCAACGAGTTGTCATTAGTGGCTTCTTTCTTCCACATATGGCACTTTTTGCATCATGATCTTTCCTCCTACTTACTGTTGACTCTGATCCCAGTGTGAAGGCCAGAGTTTGAAATAGATAGGATGCAGGACTATCACTGGAAAATATAACTGGAACTTAATTAATCATAATGGATGAAGACAGAGTTTTTCTTAAGGATATGGCATGCCTTATGAAATCACTCAGGAATAAGTTGCAGGCAAAAAAGAGGGAGAGAGAAAAATGGGTTTGGATGATTTTCCAAAGCCTGGATCTGTAGGAATATCCAAGAAGGGCCAAGTACCTGAACCCAACATCAGTAAAGAATTGCTTGAAACCTAAGTGGACAACTGAAGTTCCGAGAGGCACCCATCTCACTCAGTGGGCAAGGACCCAGAGGGGCTAAGGTACCAAAGCAGAGAACAGCTGAGGGCTAGTGTAGACAGCATGGAAACTACAGCTGAAAGAAAACACTAAGTAGATTCTAATGGGGGCCAAACTTTTTGTAAGAGGCACAGAAGTACAGCAAATCTGAGTCTATTTTAGGCTAAGAATCTGAATAGCTGGATAAAGCCCAGGCAAGGGTGAGTCAAGGAGAGAAACTGCACTGCCATGTTCAGTAATCTGTATCAGCCAAATCAAACTCTGGCCAGATTTTTGTTCCTTTAGGAACAGGCACTTTTTCTCAATGTATTAGTTTCATTATTTTTATCTTTTTCCTTTCTATTTTGATTATTTCATTTTTGTCTCATTTTTTGGATAAGTTCTTTTTGCAAAAATGTCTCCACTTTTTAGCTAACCTGTAAAGAAATGAGGCATGTCCTCACATAAGGTAAGATGTTTAGAGAAAGTGAAGTGGCAAACCGAGATGCTACATTGGAAGAGGTAAGAGTAAATGGCATCTCTTTTCATAGATGAAGGAGGGCCTGCATTCAGATGCTACAATTTGCATTCATATATGAAACAGGAATCTAGAGTTAGCCATCCATTATCTGATTTCAGAGATAAATAAGTCTTGTTTGCCTGGCACAATGCTTAAAAAATGGGATTTAAATATCTTGAGTAGGGACACGCACTTTCTAGTCAGCCATAGGTCCACCACTGACTGTACCTTAACACTGAATTCTATTTTTAATTGTCTCTTTTCTACATGTTTCCTGTAGGGACTTGAATGTACAACTCTGAGAGTGGTAACAGTGTATTACTACTCTTTTCCCCCACTAAAATGAAAGCTGCACAAGGGAAAAGCTTTTTTTTAGGTTTGTTCACTGCTGTACTTGAGCAAGTAGGACATTAGATATTCAGTACACATTTATTGAATGAATGAATTAATAACAGGGGACAATATCCTAGAATTAATTTCCAGTGGCTCAACTTCTAGCACTATAAACAAGATCCTTATATTACATCTCAGGGGCTGCTGTATTCTGAAAAATTTGATCCTAATGAATATGACATACTGCCTTTACACTCACAAATATGCCCTCCTTACTTGTTTGTCAAGTAAAATAAAAGCCATGAGTTTTATAAAAGTGTACTGGCGTTTTAATATTTTAATTAGGCATGGATATTATATTAAGCACAGTCAGAAAGTAATATTATCTGAAAGTTAGGATACTTAGGCTGAAGAGATATAAATAAGAATCTTTTAAAACTGAAAATTAGAGTATAATGAATCAATTATTCTGCTTGCAAGAGCAAATAGACCTCGTATACAGCTGGATTAAAGAAACTGAATACCTGTCAACATGACGGATACTTTTGCCTGGTGAAATTTAACTGGTAAAATTATATCACAGATTCAGGGTTTTATAATTATAAAGAACATTAGCAGTTGTTTAGTTTACTGTACATCCTTTTTTGTTTTGTCTGTTTTTATTCTTTTTTTTAAAAAACTCTCACCCTTCCCTGTGGCTACAAATTACAATAAACTGCCCCTTGATCACTGAGATAACCATACGGCACAGACTTGGTCACCCACACTCATCAACATGAATGCTGAGAAAGAGTCCCGATAATACAGTTTTAGTTTGATGAATACTCTACATGGCTTTGTACAGCTGCATGAACTAATAAATTACCTTCTTTGTATAAGTTAACCATAGTTGATTTTCTATCATATATAAGTGAAAGATTCCAGATTAGTGAGCAATATTAATACCTTCACTATACAGAAGACAAAATTGTGCTAAGAAAAGTTAAGGAAATTAGCCCATACCACTCTACTAGTTAGTGAATGATCCAAGAATAGCCAGACAGCCTAATATGCAGTCTTCTTTCTTTATCTTTTAAATGTCCCTGCCTCTTTTCTTGTCTCTATTTCTTCTTCCTTTGTGAAAATGTCAACTTTTGTACTATTTGTGTGTTCAGATATTGATACTACTGGGTCCTTTTGCTTAAGCACAACTGCTGTCAGTTCTGCAATTTCATGACTACTTAGTGTAGCACCAAACCTCTCCAACCATCTGTTTGAAGCTTATAATAGAAATGGGATTAATTTGCCTTTGGGAATTCATAATTGAGCTCCAGGAAACCCTACATGTCCTCTCCACTTGAAGCTTTATACCAGTTCTCTCTTCTCATATATTTTCTATTTATTCAGTTGTTAGAACAGGAAAGTAGAGGATGTCCATAGCCATCATCAATACGACTTTGCCACTCTTCTGTTTCCCTACTTCTGCTTTTCCCATTTTTTAATATTAACAACTTTTTAGGAGAAAAATCTATAAATTATTTTTAGTCAAGTGTAATAGAGACTTCTACTGGCCAATAAAATCAATTCCAGCTTCCACAGTGTACAGCCCTGAGATGCAGCTGGCCAGAATAAGTCTATATTTGCATGCAACCATACAGGTGTGACCATATGAATAGTTTTCATCAAACAAATTCAAATGGAAAAATGAGGGCCACTACTGGGTCAAGGCTTTGAAAAAAGAAATGTGCCTCTTCCTTCCCTTTTTTCTCTTCCCATTAGCTGGATATTTAAAATTATAAGGTGTACAGAACTGTACTGTCTGATACAGTAGCCATTAGCCATATGTGGCTATTTAAATATAAAATTAAAATAAATACAATTAAAAATTACATGCCTCATTCATGCTAGCCACATTTCAAAATTTTAGTAGCTATAGTCTCATCACTGCAGATCATGCTAGTGAGCAGCCCTGGCTCAGAAAATGTAGAAAGACAAGATGGAAAGAGCCTTGTTTATTGGATCTGAGTGAGGAAAATCACCTATCTATTGCACACTTATAAGAGTGTAAAATAAACCTCTGGTTTGATCAAGTATGCATTTACATATTTTAGGATCCATACTTCGTAATACTTTGGCCTATTCTACTTAATCTAGAAGGCGAATGATTATTTTTAAAACACTTTTAACATCTTGTCAGACATCTGGAACATCTCCTACCTCCTTTTGTATTTTCTTTGACTCTTTATAAATTCAATATAAAAACAAAATAGCACACGCATTTTAAAGCAAAAGGTTTAAGAAATAGCATACTCAAGAAAAAAATAGTCTAAAAGAAGTTTCTTGTGAAAATTCATTCACAGTGTAGGAGCTATTATAATGAAACTTCAGGTTTCTGCTAACTCCTGTTTTGATTGGAAAATAATATCCTTAAAAGCATGAGGCCATGAAGGACACAGTCTTTGGGCCTGAGTATTGGTTCTGCTAGTTGACATCTGTAAATTTTGTAGTTTTATGAGTATCCAGGTATAGCAACGATTGAGAGAGTCAGAGAAGTTAGGCAGATGGTAATCAATATATAAGCTTAATTACTGATAAAAGCTGGGCTGCAGAATATGGATTAAGTGTTTGGCAATAATGAGCTTATGATCCTCCTGACCACACCACTTTAGATCTTGACATAGCCCACTTAAAGAAAGGTTGAGTCTTCAGGGAGTACTCACTCATGATTGTTGCCTCTCCCTGAAGGTGGACGTTGAGAAAGAGGGCAGAAAGACTGTGAATTCCCAAAGTTCAGGAATTTGGACAGATTAGCATCACACAATTTATAAATTGGAACTAAGGTCTGTTTTTCCCAACATGACAGCTCATTTCCCCACTGTGGAGAGGCAAAAAAGTAGAGCAGAGGACCAGAAGGATATAGGGAAATTTTCTCTTCAAGAAAACACAAGAAAAAAGAGAAGGTTTTGCATTGTGAACCTGTTTCTGTCTATGAAAAAGGGAAATGGTAATAATACTTGGGATCACTACTACTGTTAAAATGAGGTAATTTGTGTAAAGAATTTAACACAATGCCTTATAAATAGCAAACTCTTACTAATTATATTATTAGTAACAAAAATAGTAATGCTTTTACAATTATTATTAGTATCACTTTCTGTCACCTCAACTCCCATAATTGGCAATTAATTATTTAGTAAACTTACTGGAAAAGTTATGGCATTTTATTTAGTCATAAATATTTCATTTTTCATGAAATAGAGGGGTTTTTGTTTTTGTTTTTAACAAAGCCAGTTGGAAAGAGAACTATGCTAGATTTCTAAGAGAGGGCAATTAAAAAAAGTTTAATGGAAACTCTTGGCATTTTGAGTATTTCATGTTCTTTACAGATTTGTCTGGTCCAGCACTGAAACAGTTACTTACATACATTAAGAGGAAAATTACAGATTTCAATCAAAAAAAGAAAGGGTGTGTATTCTTTGAAATAAAAAAATACAAGAAGCATATATTCTTATAATTAGCATTTGCAATGGAAAACTATTAGGGAACATCGAGATTTAATGGATGGAATCATTCATCCATTTGTTGAGTTGTACTGATGCATTAAATAATTCTTTAGTGTCAGTACGTGACAGTATACTATGGTGCTGTTGGGAATACACATGAGTTCAACATTGATTCTGTCTTGAAAAATATACAGACGAATATAGAATATGTGCCTCAATATTATAACTCTGCATAGGAAGTAATGTCCATAATAAAAAGCAAGGATGAGGGCTTTGAGAGCTCACAGGAAAAGTATTTTCAGTGATAGAGTTCAGAGAATGTATTCTTTTCACCTGGGGCATGGTTATGGTGGGAAGCGAAGCATCAAGGAAAGCTCGAAGGAAGGAGATAGCATATGGACTAAGTAATTTTTGAACAGAAGTCATGGTGCAGACGGTTCCATGCTGATGAAATACGTGGTGTAACTATGAGAACCACACTGTTTCCATTTGGATAAACTGAGGATACATGAAGAAATCAGAAACAATACACAAGCTTGTAATAAAATAAGTGATTTGCCAAATAATTTATAGGTTTACTTGGTAAAATTATCAGAAAAATAGCTGAAACTCATGTTATAATAGATACACATAAACTTTTCAAAACTAAAATGTTTAGGATTGACTTGAATTTTAAAAGATTTGAATTGGTTTAACAAAGAAAGGATATGAACGACTTGGATGTAGTTTCTGAAGAAGGGTTATATGTTAACAGTGAGACAGCTTAAATGTGATTACTTCTTCATAGACATACTGAAATAAAAGTCAGTTACACAGATACATACTGAAGAAGAGAGAACCTTGCAGTGAAGATAAAAAAGAAATGAGTTACATTAGTCTCTCACATGAGCACGTAGTTTATTAAAAAATAACTTGAAATATAGTAAATTCTATTGTCAAGTTTAAAATACATGAAGATTTGGGATACTGTGTTCAGTTTCAAGTATGAATTTTAAAAAACATATGAAAACCAAGGAAATTTATAAATAGTGAAAAAAAGTCTCCAGTTTTTGTTCTTTTATATTGGATAGATAAAATAGACATTATAGGTAGGCACATGTATACACGCACACAGACACACATGCACACAGATTCACAAAGGCACATATAAGCAGTATAGCACATGCAAATTACTTATGTATGGAAATTTTAAAAAGTAAACTGTTATAATTCCATTTGTTTGTTCTCTTTCTCTAAATGAAAGATTTCTACATTGAAAAATATTCCAGTAAGTTTCAGTAAGTCCATTGTATTTCAACTTCTTTTAATTTGTATACTGTTTAGCTTTATCTGCAATATTGACTCATGTTTAAAATATCACAAGAAGGAAATGTCTATTTCCTCACTAGGCTGAACATATACTGAAATTGAATAGTAAACAATGAATTCTATTAAGCAAAATAGAAAATATGCTAGCAGAATAGGCTGAAGTATTTTAATGGCTCTTCAAACACTTCCAATTAAATGGAGGCATGCTTTTTTTTCTTTGATGGCTTAGCCCCTCTCTTTCAAACCTTTTGTTCATCTTCCCTCTAAAGGGATTTTGAAAACATTTTAGTCACTGAACGTTTATAATGTGATTTTTTTTTAATCTAAATCTAAGCAGTTGCAAAACATGTAATTTCTGGTATATTACATACATTGACATTTTAAAATAAAACTGTTACATCTATCTTTTAATATATATCATCCAAATACCTAATGACCTAATACAACCATATTTTTGTGAAAAATAATGCACAAGGCTCTTATTTCACAATAAGAAATTCTGATTCTGTATTATTCATTTTCTCCTTGAAATTATATTAACATTTTACTCCCTCCATATAATATTAGCATGATAGGAGATATTTTAGATTTGAAAGTCTTTTATTAATTACAGTAACTTATTCTTTTGCAACAAAATAGTATTTATCTAAACTGACATTATTTCTATAAATGTCAAGTCACCACTAAAGCTCTAAATGCTAAATTTTCTTAAGTTTCATTACAAATATTAAATATTGGTAGTAAATATTCAATCAAAGTAATATTCATATTTTATAAATCTTGAGGAAGAAAAATCAACCAACCTAAAGTGTAAACACTTATTGGAAATGTGCTCCTAAATGAGATGGATGAATCATGTTTTTTGCTTCAGTTGGTTTTGGAATCTGTACATGGATATTACTTATTGCTAGCGTTAGTCAAAATATGATATCAATTCTATTTCTTTTTTTCATTTTGCAGGTGTAAGTACAGAGTAAACTTGATAAACTTAAATAGATGATAATCGAGTTATGTTATAGCAGTATCTCTCAAGTCTTTGTATTCCTTTAAAAGTTAAAGGAATACAAAACTTAAAGTTATTTGGTAACTAAATTATACCATCTTTTCTTTTGTTGAAAGCAAAGAATTGGAAATCAACTGAACTGCAAAACTTCACACCTAGTCATTAACAGTATTAATTTTCTCAACATTGACAGCAGTATTGTAAAGTGTTCTACAGTCAAGCCTAAAGGTATTTACACCACTGGACAAACCTAATATGATAAGTGAAGTAAGAGAAGGGTGAGAGTGAACAGGAAGTGGGGAACCGAGGTGATGCCTTGACTTTGATACTCTTCCTCACCTATACAAATTAGTACACACAATAGTTGAGGCTGTGGAAATTGTTGTGCTTAAAATTTATAGTAAAATCTATACCCCTATATTCTTTGAAAGTCCTTAGGTACTTCCAAGATTCCACTTTTTAAGTTATCTTTTCCAGTACCATCTGTGGGGAAATGGAAATTCCTATGGCCGGGATCCTCACTTGACCCTAAAATACTTGATGATGTAATTGGCCTACTGCTAGGCTCATGCTCCCACACCTGCTGAGAGTGAGCTATTGTTGACTGAGTCACTATGTAAAGAGCAGAAGCAGAGACAGAGGTGGACCACGGACCTGCACAGAGACGGAGGTGAACCATGGATCTGCAGACTGCTGGATGCAGACGTGATTCTAGTGCTCGACCTACTGCTGTGAGAATAAAGCCAGGTATAAACTCTTTTACCCTAGGAACAATCTGTTGTCATTTCTCGCTCTCACAGAATCCATAGTAAACTTGCCCAGGGCTGAAACCCTCAAGCAAGACACCATTCCATATTTAGCTGGGTTTTCCCCTCATTTTTTTTTATTGTTACAGACATGACTGGAATGGGAACAATAAAGTCAGGTGGCGGCACTTAACTGCCATAAACCAGATGGGTGTGATTATCATATGACAGAGGGTGGTAGTGGCAACCAAGGAGGTCTGACTGAACTTCAGAGATGGTTAATAGAGTATGAGTATCTGGTGGCAAAAATATATGGGCAACCAATTACAATAGTACTTATTTTGTACTATTAAAAGAAATACATTATCAAGATCCATTGCCTACTCCCCAAATATGAGCTAGTTTTCAGACTTGTGACACACTGACTGAAAATGAGTCATGACCTCCAGGAAAAAGGAAAAAAAAACTTCCCTACCTTGGGAAGGAATACACAGTAATGGTTCCATTAGTTTTTCCCCCAAAACAACTTACATCCATTTGCTCAATTACAGTGGGAAGAAAAATACCCAAACATTTCAAGAAGTTGACAATGATAGCAAGAGGCCCTAAGTATCATTATGCACACACCCCCATTAGAGTGAAGGCAAATGGGGAATAGGTAATAAATAGCATCCTGCCTGAGGTTTGGCTTACAAAGGGTGTGCTTTTGGGTCTATAAACTCACCTGGTGGTCACCTCCCTTGTACCTGAATGCATAAATGGAATCGACATACTTGGGAGATAGCGCAGTTCCCATACTGGGTGCTTGACCTGTGGGAATAGGGCTAATATAGTGAGGAAAGCTTAGTGGAAGCCTCAGAAACTGCTCTACATCACCCAACATACTAAATCAAAACCGATCTTGGTGTGTGGCAGAAACCAACATCACCTTTCAAAATATAAAGGATTCAGAGTGGTTGTCTCTATAATATCTCCATTTAACTTACCAGTCTATCCCCTGCAGAAACTGTGTGATAATAATGACAGAATGCCACAAACTCAACCAAATAGCAATGTAAATTTCAGCCAGTATGTAAGAGCAGATAATGAGCCTCAGGTACATGGTTTGTGGCCAGTGATATAGCAAATGTATTATTTTCTAGTAGTTTGCACTTATAAGGATCGAACAAAAATATTCATAGTTTTGCTCCAGGGTTATGTTAATTAATTTGCCATCTGTCACAATATAGTGCAAAGAGAGCTGAACTATCTGGACATCCTGCAGAACATGACATTGATCCGCTATGCTGTTTTACTAATAAATCTAGATGAGCAAAAAGCGGCTAGCATGCAGAAAGCCTTGGTGATAAGCATGTACTCAAGAGGGTAAATAATAAACTCAGTGAAGTTTCAGGGGCTTTATATCCCACAAGCTATCCAGGGACGTACTTGGATGTCTCCTCCAAAGTAAAAGAAAACTCATTAAATTTTTCACCTCCTGTCACACAAAATGAAGTACCACACTGGTGAGCATTTTTAGGCTCTGAGACAGCACATGCCACCCCTACAGATAGTGCTCTGGCCCTTACCATGAATGTGACTGCAGCCGGTCCAAGTTGTGATGGAAACAGCCCTACCTCTTGTACAACATGGTAACTCCTAGGATAGTAGAGGTATTGGTATTGGTGGGGGAAAACAATGCCATGGATAAATTATAACAAAGTCCAGTGGAAGAATCACCTTGCAGGCTTCTTCCACTGCTCAATCCTGCTTCTTCCCTCTCCCTACACAGGGGTTGAGCATTCATAAATACCATTCACTCTGAACACTCTCTCAGGGTCTGCTTCTGGAGAATCCAACCTGCAGCAGAAGGCAGCAAAATATAATTTTGTCTTTGCCCAGGGGAAAAAGAAAATGGTTTTATGAACACACAGCAAAGGAGGTACTGCACCAAGTATTCATTCTTATCCCCCACTTTTCAGGACCCACTTCCCCCACCCCCAGTGTATTTTGGGAAAACAGAGTTTGTCTCATCAGGTCTACTCTTCAGTCATTTGTCCCTTCACTCTTGTTCTGCTGTCTTGTTTTCCTTCATTGCTCATAACTCTAGCAATAATGGTAATAGCTATCACTTAATAGATGTTTTCTATGTGACAGCACTTTCTAAATTCTTTGTATGAATTAACTTACACAATATTCACAACAGTTTTATTATTACCCCCATTTTACAGATGAGGAAACTGAGCACATTGAGTTGCGTAACTTGTTTGACAAGTTGAGTAATTTTTGACAAGCAAAAATCTGGGATTTGATCCCAAGTAGTTCATTAATAGAGTCAATGTTCTCAACACTGTGTTTTCATTAACTGGAAGCATCTATGATCCATTATTGTCCCATTTTGATCTATGCTAGATGTTACCCTGGTCTTTCCTACAAAATGCCACTAACCAAACAACCAATGTTATCTGGGTTTTAATGAACATTTTGGGTATTACAGTGTGATTACTTACTTGGTAGTAGGAATGTACAATGTGAGTCTTCAGTTTTCATAGATAATTAGCAACCTTAACATTCCATGGAAGTTCCCTTGTTGGCTGTGTCCATTCCTAAGTATCTAACTTCTTATTGTGATCTAAGATCTTCTTCTCTCACTGTAAATTAACCATCCTTGATATCATAACTCTCTGCTTATGGAGATATTTCTCTTCAGTCACTCAAGATACAACTCTCTAGTTTCTATTATTTTCTAAAATATACCACTTTAACCCTTTCTTTGTGTGACTCTTTTTTTACACAATATGCCATTGTAGGTTGAGAAGGAGAAGAGGTGTTCTCTTTTTAGCAGAAAAGATCCAGCAAGATATTAGCTCAAACTAAAAAACAAAGCAAACTTTCCACTAAGAATATACTCCCCATTTTCCAAAAAGTTTAAGATACCTGAATTTAGTCTCTTTGTAAAGCAGTTTTCTCATACTCAATGTAGCAAATATGCATAAAAATATTCAACTAAATATACACGTAAAATCTCACCCATATATGATTTTTTTGTTATTTCACTGTTTAATTTATATTACTATTAATTCATTTGGCCCTAACACAATGTTGTAATTATTTTATTTTTATAAACATTTATTGCTTTAAAGGAAACATCTTATTCATTATTGTTCTTTTCCTAAATAACAGCAGCTTTTTGTACCTATTTATTCTGCCATATGAATACAGAATAATCTGTTCATTTAAAAAATCTGTTGTGATTTCACATGAATAGCTTTATAATTCAATTCAAAGACAACAGACATTATGAAGAGACAGAGTCTATTGCAGTCTTTTACAATTTTTCTTGTGAAATATTCCTTATTTAATAGAAGTGCAAAAAGAATATTTGACTAAGAGAGCTGTTAAGAGTGTGGTTTGTGGATTCAAATACCCAAGATTCAAACTCCTCTTGACCCTCCCTCAAGTGCAAGTTATATGACTTTATGCAAATTTTTAACATTAATGAATTTTTCTTTCCTCATCTGTAAGACAGACTAATAACAGTACTATAACTCCAGGGGGAAAATATGTTTCTGGGGCAAATAAACCTTTGAAGCTGAAATCAGTCAAATGGAGAAATAAAGTGAGACAAATCTGTTTATTGCTTACAAGCAGTCGTCTACTCCTGCTCTCCCATGCGCCTCATGACCTGGCTACCTAGGCCTCACCAAACGTCCCTGTCCTGGTGCTCACTCACTCTCCCCCCACTTTGTAATCCTATTCATATGGAGATGAACTACGTCTCTCCACCCCTTGGAAACACCTACTGATATGGAGATGTACTAAGGCCAGGAGAGAGATTCTGGAAATATTGCAATTTTACCCACAAATACCTATCTCATAAGGTTGTTGTAAGAATTAAGTAAGGCAATAAGTGTAACTCAGCATAATGCTTGCCTGAGGTGTTTGGTAAACATTATTTATTATTATTATTAATTCCATCATCCTTAGAATAAACACTAAAGTTCTTAAATTGTCTTATGAGTCCTTAACTAATCTCACCTGTATCTTTTAATAAAACAAATGGGAATTTCTGCACAGTAGAAAAAGACCTATATTTGCAGGATAGAGAGGAGCAAATTTAAACTATGTAGTTGCTTGAAAAGATTTTTGCTTTTGAAATACAGAATACAGGTTTGAAAGGACAGAAAAATCTATGAGAAGAGCTTTTGACAGATTTTGACTTAGTTGCCTGACCACATTAGACCAAGCCAAAAAGTTTGGAAGAAATCCACTGTAAAGTTACATCTTAGAGGGTAAATGTCCTGAACTTAGATTAATTTCACTTTAAAGGCCTCTTGGACCTTTGCCTTTGCTAATATTATCTTGAATGGCATTTCTGTCTAATATTGGTGTTTATTATTTTAATTTTATTTGTTTCTAGGTCAATCCCTGGATGAGGTGCATCCCTGTGGCTTTTTGGGGATTAATCTCAAGTCATATGAATTTATTAACAAATCCACAATCTTAAGTAAATGATTGATTAGTTTAAGTGTTATAGTTACTTATTTAATAAGTGTTAAGTATCATTAACCTGAAAAGATACACCTTAAGAGAAACACAAATTTCTCACAGAATTAATATGGTTTTTCCACAAAATGCTTCATTTCCTGGGATCAGATTCAGAAATGCATGCTCTTCCATCTCCATGATCAAATTAGACCATAAGTTACATGCTGGGCTGCTTTTTTTTGCTGTGGGTTGCTGGTAGGCTATTATTATCTCACTGCTAATAGTAGCCTTAGGGGCTTCCCACGGTGTTCCTTCTGAAGGTTCCAGGCCATTGTTTTAAAAATATGTTTAGGTCTTTTATAGCAAATGGTTGTTAATGCATTGTTTGCAGAATAGAGGAGAAGTGGAACACTACAATCTATGCTGGTGGAGAGCCATTTTCAGTTGCTCTTTGCTATTAACATGAAAAGATCTTAACAGTTTCTCAGAAAACTCAGTCAGTTTTACTCGACTTATAGTCTCTGTGGGGTTTATAAAAACTTCTACAGAGGATAAAGTTCTGTGTTTGAAAGACTGAAAAGAGGTTATCTGTGGGATTACAAATGATACTTATATGTATATTATATGTGTTCTTGCATTTACATATATAAAGACTTAAAAATGATGCATTCAGTTTGTTGTATCCCATTGAAATATTAATTCCTTTATGATTAATTGTAGTTACACACATGAGTTTATAGCTTAGAAAGTTAAAAATGGATGAATAATGCCGTACTAATTTTAAACATATATCAGAAGTATTAGGTCATGGAGAAATATATTTAGAGTACTTTCTTGACTTAGCTAACAATTCAGTATGGATAAATTCTTGTAACCAAATGTATGAATCTTTTATATATCACTGCAGAATCATTTGAATTCTTTTGCACTGTATCTGCAAGAAGTATTCTGACAAAGATTATGATAACTAGGTATAGATTAATAGTGCTTTATATGGAGCAAAAAAATTAGGAGAGAAGATATAAGTGATTACATCATTGATAACTTTAAGAAATGGCATAATCCACTTTATTAATTTATTTAATCTTTTATGGCATACCTGTTATGTGTAAGGTACTGGGCATACCTAAGAAAAGGGAAAATAAATCCAGAAGATTTTGATACCAGGAAAACTCAAGAAAAGCTGGTTAAGGAAGCATGGGTTGATAAATGGTGTCAAAATGCTGCTAAAACATCAAGATTTCAAGTAAGAGAAAAATTTAAATATATCTATCATATGCATCCATAATTAGTCATTATAAGCTTGATGAAAGCTGTGGATTGAAGTGTAAATGAGAGAAAATAAAATGTACCAGGGAATATTCACAATTTACTTAAGAAATGTGTCTATAGAGGAGGAAGAGAAATGAGACATTGACTAGAAAACATAGGAGAAAAATTATCTCAAGGCCCTGATAGGTTTGTAGGGTGGCAGAAGCCACAGAGGTGGAGGGCTTTGGTCTAATAGAAGGACACTTTATCTCAATCATCAAGAGTGAATTCCAAGATGCATCAGTGAATCCCAAGATTTCAGATATAACACTCTTTGTCCCACTGTGTATTACTGTGGTCTTAATGGTTATCAAGGTCAATTACCTAAGCCAGTATAGTAAATCCTTCCTTGTGTATGCTGATTTGTTGGCATGAAAATACCAAATGGTCAGGTATTAGTCATAGGTTTCATTAAAAAATAATCCTCTGAATGAAATATTCCATGCTTCTTTGCTCCTAGAAATCAGAATCTCTACCTCAGATTGGATTCTCAGCAGCAGAAGGTATTATCAGCTATGCTCATACTTTGGGGCTTATGCAAAGCCTCCATCTTTATTTTCATGGTCAAGTACACACTGAAAACCAAAGGCCAAGGAGAGTAGGATGCATTATACTGTTTACCTTGTTTCTGAGTAGCTTTTCTGTGGTGGCTTTTCTCTGGTTAGAATGTATGTGAGATCGAAAAATCATCTTACTATGTAGCCACTCCCAGATACATTCACATTCTTTGAACCAGGTAAAAAACATCATTCTCTAACAGATGGTTAAGTTATCCATCCAACACTTCCTTGAGGCAATAGGTGTGGATTATGAGACACCGGTGGAGCAAAGTTTAGGGCCATGGGAGTCTGGGCTACTTGTTCATGGGTCTTCTTTTCTTTCTCAATCCAAGTCCAGAATGTAAAATTTCCATCTTACAATGGATCAGGATTTCAGTGCTTTACCTTATGCCTTAGTAAGGGTATCAGAATTTTTATCTTTCTGCAAAGGGTCAGAGAGTAAAGATTTTAGATTTTGTGGGCTATAAGGTCTTGGTTGCAACTACTCAACTGGTGTTGTAGTGTGAAAACAGACATAGACAATATGTAAATGAATGTGTATGGTTTATTTCTAATAAAACTTTATTTGCATAAACAAGTAGAAGGCTAGATTTGGTCCATGGGGCCATAGTTTATCATCTGCATTGTGAAGCAGGAAACACCCACCTTTGGATGGATAAATGAGGTTGCTTAGTTATTTGGTGTTCCATGGTTAGGCACTATATCTTTCCTGTGGGCAATTTTTCAAATGGAGGTTAGTTCCCTGTTACAGAAGGTATAGAAATTATTCTAGAAATGTACTACATCTCTCTGATATAGGCCATCAAGGAAATGTATATATCCATATACATCCAGCACTATTGGGATAGCTGGGTCATGTGGCCAATAGTAGGACAGCTTACAACTATATCCTTTACCTGCAGCAGAGTCCTCTCTTTCCCTGGATCCCATGCAAAATTAACAACCTTTCAGGTGACCACAAAAAAAACAGAGAAGTATTTCCAAATGTGATATGTATTACCTTAAAAATCCAAATAGGCCCACCAAGTACTGAGTCTCTTTGGTATTGGTAAAATATGGGGAATTTAACTTCTTTTTCCTTAGAGGGGATGCTTTGGTATGTCATAGAGTACTGAAATGCCCAAATATACCAAAGTGACTGGATACTGAATGTACGGGGGATGTACCTCTCACTCCATGAGATACATTTAACTGATTATGGAATATGGGGTCTACATATTGAATGTGCACCAGATTTGGTTACCATGATGTTATCAATATAGTGGACTTGCTTGATGTTTTATAGAATATCTTCTCTTTTAAGAATCATCATGATACCACAAGAAAAGAAAGTTATAGTCCAATATCCATGAAGAATATAGATGTAAAAATTGTCAACAAACTATTAGCAAACCAAATTCAACAACACATTAAAAGGATCACACAACACCATCAACTGAGATTTATTCCAGGGATGCAAGGATGGTTCAATCCCTGCAAATCAATCAACATGATATACCAGATTAACAAAAGGAAGGATGAAAATCATATGATCACCCAAGGAGATGTAGAAAAGCATTTGACAAAATTCAACACCCATTTATGATAAAACTGAACAAAGTATGTATATAGTGACTGTACCTCAACATGGAGGCCATATATGGTAAGCTCACAGCTAACATTATGTTCAATGGTGAAAAGTTGAAATTTTTTCCTGTAAAATCAGGAAAAATACTTTTATTCAATATAGTATTGAGAGTCCTGTCCAGAGCAATTAGGCAAGAAAAATAAATAAAAGGCATCCTAATTAGAAAAAAGAATAAAAACTATCACTATTTGCAATATTATATATAAAAAACCCTAAATACTCCACCAAAAACCTGTTAGAATAAATTAACTCAGTATAGTAACAGGATACAAAATCAATATGCAGAAATCTGTTGTGTTTCAATGTACTAATAATGCACTAACATAAAGAGAAATTAAGAAAGCAATTCCATTTATAGTTGCATCATAAGAATAAAATACCTAGGAATAAATTTAACCAAAGAGGCGAAAGACCTATATACTGAGAACTATAAGACATTGGTGAAAAAAATTTTAAAAGACAAAAAAAGTAGGAAGATATGCCATGCTCATGGATTGGAATTAATATTGTTAAAAATGTCCATACTATGTTAAGCAATCCACAGATTCAATGCAATCCCTATCAAAATACCAGTATAGTTTTCACAAGACTAAAACAAACAATCCTAAAATTTGTACGGAATCTGCAAAAGACTCTGAATAGACAAAACAACCTTGAGAAGTAAGAACAAAGCTGGAGGTATCACACCCCCTGATTCCAAACTATACTAAAAAGCTATAGTAATCAAAACAGTGTGTTACTGGCATGAAAACAGACACATACATCAGTAGAACAGATAGAGAGAAGAGAAATAAACCCACACTTGTATAGTCAGTTAATTTACAACAAAGGAGGCAAAAATATACAGTGAGGAAAAGCCAATGTCTTCAATCAATGGTGTTGGGAAAACTGGACAGCCACATGCAAAAGGATGAAAATGGACCACTGTCTTACACCATACACAAAAACTAATTCAAAATAGATTAAATAATTAAATGTAAGACATGAAATCATAGAACTCCTAGAAGAAAACTCAGGCAGTAAGCTCTTTGACAGCAGTCTTGGTGATGTTTTTTGGGATTTGGCATTAAAAGCAAAGGCAGCAAAAGCAAAGATAAACAAGTATCAAACTAAAAAGCTCTGCACAGCAAAGGAAAACATCAACAAAATGAAAAAGAATACACTGAATGGGAGAAAATATTTGAATTCACATATCTCATAAGGGGTTTATAATACAAATATATAAAGAACTTGCATGACTCAATAGCAGAAAAACAGACAATCCAATTTAAAAATGGGCAGAGAAGCTGAATAGACATTTTTCCAAAGAAGACATGCCGATGGCCAACGGGTATGTGAAAAGATGCTCAACATCACTAATCATCAGGGAAATGCAAATCAAAACTACAATGAGATATCACCTCACACCTGTTAGAATGGCTAATATCAAAAATACAAGAAATAACAAGTGTTACCAAGGATGTGGAGAAAAGGGAGCCCTCATGCACTGTTAGTGAGAATGTAAATTAGTGCAGCCACTATGGAAAGCAGTATAGAGGTTCCTCAAAGAGTTAAAAAATAGAACTACCATATGATCCAGCAATTCCAATTCTGGGTATTTATATGAGGAAAACAAAAATACTAATTTGAAAAGATATATGCATACCCATGTTCACTGAAGTCTTATTTACCACAGCCAAAATATGGAAACAACCTAAGTGTCCATTGATGGATGAATTGGATAAAGAAAATGTGGTGTGTGTGTGTGTGTGTGTGTGTGTGTGTGTGTGTGTGTGTAATGGAATATTATTCAGTCATTAAAAAACAAACCAAGGAAATCCTGCAATTTGTGACAACATGGATAGCCCTTGAAGACATTATGCTGAGTGAAATAAGTCACACAGAGAAAGACAAATAGCATATGATCTCACTTGTATGTGGGAACTAGAAAAACAAACAAAAACCAAGCTCATAGATACAGAGAACGATTTGGTGTTTGCTAGAGACAGATTGTAAGTGGTGTGCCAAATGAGTGAAGGCAGTCAAAAGGTACAAACTTCCAGTTATATAATAAACAGGTCATTGGAACGTAATATACTGTCTGGTGACCATAGTCAATAATACTGTATTTCATATGAGAGTTGCTCAGAGAACAGAAATTAAAAATTCTCATCACACACACAAAATAAATTCTGTGACTATGTATGGTTAACTAGATTATTGTAGTGATCATTTTGCAATACATGCAAATATTGAATCAGGTTTCACACCTGAAAGTAACAATATGTTGTATATCAATTATACTTCAAAAAAATTCATCATGCAATCACACCTCTATTTAAAGACTCAACTAGTTTCAATTGACTATATCTGATTTAATTTATCTCTTTACTTAGATGTTCAGCTTTTCATCATCTATCCAATGGGAATAGTTTTCAACATGCTTCTTTGAATGCTTTAGCATGGAAACATAATTTTTAAAAAGTTTGTTAGTCACTTTTGAATCAAAATGTTCAGCTTTAAGCAGACGATTTTTAAGACAAAAAGAGAGGGAAAATATTCCTTATTCCTAGTTGATGGTAATTTCTCCCTAATCTCAACTGCCTAGACTAAAAACTTCCCCAATAGTACTTCAACATGTTATTTTAACCTTCTGAAATAAAGTTTGATAGAAATATCAGAAGCACTGCAATATTCTTGCAATAATGTTAAGAGTGCAAACATCCCTAAAGATCCCAATGGCATGTAACAAAACCTCAATTCAGATAGCTTCCCAATTCAATTGCAGAACCTTATACAACTTTACCACAGAAGTATTCCTTTTATCCTACAGAATAAAACCCTTGACTAAGGATTAATTTCCAATGGTCAGTACCTAAATTGGTCAATTCTATTTTATTCATCTCTAAAACTATAGTTGCTCTGTGAAAATAACTAGGTGTCCTGAACAATACTGATTTTCAATTCCCCCCAGAAATAGCACCAGCTTGGTTCTGAGGTGTTATGGGTTGAATTGTCTCCCCAAAAAGTGATGTTGGAGTCCTATTGCCCAGTACCTCACAATGTGACCTTATTTGGAGGTAGAACCTTTAAAGAGGTAATCAAGTTCAAATGAAGTCATTAGAGAAAACCCTAATCCAGTATGATGGGGGTCCTTCTAAAAAGGGGAACTTTGAAAGCAGAGACAAACACACACGAAGAACCCATGTGAAAATGAACACACAGACTGAGGTGGCGCTTCCACACACAAGAGAAAACGAACAATTGTGAGAAAACTACCAACAGCTAGGAGAGAAGCATGGAGCCGATTCTCCCTCGCTGTCCTCAGGTGCAAACAGCCCTGCTGACATCTTAATCTCAGACTTCTGGCCTCCAGAACTGTGAGAGAAAATTATCTCTCTGTTGAAGCCACTCTGTGGACACTTTGTTCCAACAGCCCTAGAAAGTTAATATACAAGAAGTCTATTTCGTTTTAGAAAATCTAGTGAGGGGAAGATATTATGTGCTAGTGGTACTCAACAGGTTACTTCATACGAATACTTGTCTGGGCAGAAAAAATGTAGGTCATTATAATGGCTGTGAGGTCGCCCTTTTAAACCACCAGCTAAGCATGGTATTTTCATTTAAGACTAACTATACTAAATGTTTTCTTATTTTATTTTTATATAAAAGCTTTAAAACACTTTTTTTTTCTTCCCTAGCTACTACATTTTCTTCTTTGTCTGATGCAGCAATAAAGTGTGCTCTACAACCTATTAAAAAAAGAGTCTGCTGCAATTTAGGTTTCATTCATCTCTGCTTTTCTTTTTTCACCAATATAAATACTGAATATTTCCAAAGCATGGGGATTCTTTTTCTCTCTGTACAAGCCCATCCTTTGATTCTTTTTAATCAAAAAGAGGTAGAAATTTCAGGATGCTGAGACCAGTTAAAGTCCTTTACAGAGTCTCTAATGTGAACCTAATTTGTGAAAAACAATATTCAGAGTCTGTACTCCATAAATAGTCCCCCCCGTTGGTGGGAATCTTTAATAATCACAATACTTTGGATCCTCAGAGCTGCTTGCCTCATTGAATGACCAGGTGTCAGTGATGAAATGTTCTGGCGCATAGACAAATTTCTGTAGAGAAAACACAGGACATGTTTCACCAAAGGGTGGGAGGATTCTCTCCCCTTTTTATTTACTTTTTTCTAACGCAGGAGTAATAGATCCATGATTAAATTCAGTGACAGTTCCTTTTACCTTATTTGAAACACAGGAAGACACCTGTTTCCATGATCCCTTTACGGAGATAGTTCTACCATAGATAATAAGGTTCTGGATTCCCAGACTAAGCAAATTTGCAAATGTCAATTATTTTTACTCAGTCTAGATGCAGCCTAATTTTCAAGAAATAACCCAGCAAATTCTATTAAGAATGGTTCTCACTTATTAGGCCAATCTAGTATCACCAAAAGGATTATTATATGGAAATTCCAGGAATCTCAGGCCCGACTTAAGGAATACACATTAGAAAAAATAGCAGTTTGCAAATTTTATTCAGTTATTTTTCTATAAAAATAGAATCATCTGTATGCCAATAGCTAAGACAAAAGTATTCATATGAAGTAAAAAAAAGCTACATGTAATTTTATGATATATATTTAGAAACAATTTTATATTTTCTATGTATTTTCCACAACTTTTTCACAAATTAACACTAGTTTATGTCTTTTGGATTTTAATTGTTTTTTATACTTTATTTTGGTATCATTAATCTACAAGTACATGTGCAATATTATGGTGCTTAAACTACCCCCTTCATCAGGTACCCCCCACCAAACCCATTACAGTCACTGTCTATCAGCATAGTGACATGCTATAGAATCACTACTTGTCTTCTCTGAGTTGTACAGCCCTCCCCGTGCCCCTCCAACACTATATCTGCTAATTATAATGCCCCTTTTTCCTCCTTGTACCTCCCTTCCCACCCATCCTCCCCAGTCCCTTTCCTTTTGGTAACTATTAGTCCGTTTAGGGTTCTGGGAGTCTGCTGCTGTTTTGTTCCTTCAGTTTTTTCTCTGTCCTTATACTCCACATATGAGTGAAATCATTTCATAATTGTCTTTTTTGGCTTGGCTTATTTCACTGAGCATAAGACTCTTTAGCTCCATCCATGTTGTTGCAAATGGTAGGATTTGTATTCCTCTTATGGCTGTATAATATTCCATTGTGTATATGTACCACCTCTTCTTTATCCATTCATCTACTGATGGACACTTAGGTTGCTTCCATTTCTTGGCTATTGTAAATACTGCTGTGATAAACATAGGGGTGCATATGTCTTTTTCAAACTGCACTGCTCCATTCTTAGGATAAATTCCTAGGAGTGGGATTCCTGGGTCAAATGGTATTTCTATTTTGAGTCTTTTGAGGAACCTCCATACTGCTTTCCACAATGGTTGAACTAATTTGCATTCCCACCAGCAGTGTAGGAGGGTTCCCTTTTCTCCACATCCTCACCAACATTTGTTGTTTGTGTTTTGGATGTTGGCCATCCTCACTGGTGATATCTCATTGTGGTTTTAATCTGCATTTCTCTGATGATTAGTGATGTGGAGCATCTCTTCATGTGCCTGTTGACCATCTGAGTTTCTTCTTTGGAGAAGTGTCTATTCATGTCCTCTGCCCATTTCTTAATTGGATTATTTACTTTATGTTTGTTGAGGTGCATGAGTTCTTTATATATTTTGGATGCCAACCCCTTATCGGATATGTCATTTATGAATATATTCTCCCATACTGTAGGATCTCTTTTTGTTCTACTGATGGTGTCCTTTGCTGTACAGAAGCTTTTCAGCTTGAAATAGTCCCACTTGTTCATTTTTGCTTTTGTTTCCCTTGCTCGGGGAAATATGTTCACAAAGAAGTCACTCATGTTTATGTCCAAGAAATTTTTGCCCATGTTTTTTTCTAAGAGTTTTATGGTTTCATGACTTACATTCAGGTCTTTGATCCACCTTGAGTTTACCTTTGTGTACGGGGTTAGACAGTAGTCCAGTTTCATTCTGTTACATGCAGCTGTCCAGTTTTTCCAACACCAGCTGCTGAAGAGGCTGTCATCTCCCCATTGTATATCCGAGGCTCCTTTATCAAATATTAATTGACTGTATATGTTTGGGTTAATGTTTCGATTTTCTATTTTGTTCCACTGGTCTGCGGGGCTGTTTTTGTGCCAATACCATATTGTCTTGATTACTGTGGCTTTGTAGTAGAGCTTGAAGCCAGGGAGTGTAATTCCCCCTGTTTTTTTCCTCCTTCTCAGGATTGCTTTGGCTATTCGGGATCGTTTGTGGTTCCATATGAATTTTAGAATTATTTGTTCCAGTTCATTGAAGAAAGCTGTTGGTATTTTGATAGGGATTACACTGAATCTATAGATTGCTTTAGGTAGTATAGCCATTTTGACAATATTTATTCTTCCTAGCCAAGAGCATGGGATGCATTTCCATTTGTTAGTGTCCTCTTTAATTTCTCTTAGGAGTATCTTGTAGTTTTCAGAGTACATGTCTTTCCCTTCCTTCATTAGGTTTATTCCTAGGTATTTCATTCTTTTAGATGCAATTGTGAATGGAATTGTTTTTCTGATTTCTCTTTCTGTTAGTTCATCGTTAGTGTATAGGAAAGCAACAGATTTCTGTGTGTTAATTTTGTATCCTGCAACTTTGCTGAATTCAGATATTAGTTCTAGTAGTTTTGGAGTGGAGTCTTTAGGGTTTTTTATGTACAATATCATGTCATCTGCAAATAGTGACAATTTGACTTCTTCTTTACCAATCTGGATGCCTTGTATTTCTTTGTTTTGTCTGATTGCTGTGGCTAGGACCTCCAGTACTATGTTGAATAACAGTGGAGAGAGTGGGCATCCCTGTCTTATTCCTGATCTTAGATGAAAAGCTTTCCGCTTCTCACTGTTAAGTATGATGTTAGCTGTGGGTTTGTCATATATGGCCTTTATGATGTTGAGGTTCTTGCCCTCTATACCCATTTTGTTGAGAGTTTTAATCATGAATGGATGCTGAATTTTTTCAAATGCTTTTTCAGCAT
Source organism: Phataginus tricuspis (assembly GCA_029783875.1). NCBI lineage: Eukaryota > Metazoa > Chordata > Mammalia > Pholidota > Manidae > Phataginus > Phataginus tricuspis. Next base: position 26,830,596 of record JAQQAC010016209.1, read on the forward strand.
CTATGGAGATGATAATGTGGTTTTTGTTCTTCTTTTTGTTGATGTGGTGGATGATGCTGATGGATTTTCGAATGTTGTGCGATTCTTGCATCACTGGGACGAATACCACCTGATCATGGTGTATGATCCTCTTGATGTATTTTTGAATTCGGTTTGCTAATATTTTGTTGAGGATTTTTGCATCTATGTTCATCAGGGATATTGATCTGTAATTTTCTTTTTTAGTGAAGTCTTTGCCCGGTTTTGGTATTTGAGTGATGCTGGCTTCATAGAAAGAGTTTGGAAGTATTCCTTCCTCTTCTATTTTTTGGAAAACTTTAAGGAGAATGGGTGTTATTTCTTCTCTATATGTCTGGTAAAATTCAGAGGTGAATCCATCTGGTCTGGGGGTTTGTTCTTGGTTAGTTTTTGATTACCGCTTCAATTTCGTTGCTGGTGATTGGTCTGTTTAGTTTTTCTCTTTCTTGTTTGGTCAGTCTTGGAAGGTTGTATTTTTCTAAGAAGTTGTCCATTTCTTCTAGGTTTTCCAGCTTGTTAGCATATAGATTCTCATAATATTCTCTTATAATTCTTTGTATTTCTGTGGGGTCTCTTGTGGTTTTTCCTTTCTCATTTCTGATTCTGTTTGTGCGTGTAGATTCTCTTTTTCTCTTAATAAGTCTGGCTAGGGATTTATCTATTTTGTTTATTTTTTCAAAGAATCATCTCTTGGTTTCATTGATTTTTTTCTATTGTTTTATTCTTCTCAATTTTATTTATTTCTTCTCTGATCTTTATTATGTCCCTCCTTCTGGTGACTTTGGGCCTCCTTTGTTCTTCTTTTTCCAATTTCAATACTTGTGTCCTTAGACTGTTCATTTGGGAATGTTCTTCCTTCATTAAATAGGCCTGGATTGCAATATACTTTCCTCTTAGAACTGCCTTTGCTGCGTCCCACAGAAGTTGGGGCTTTGTGGTGTTGTTGTAATAAGTCTCCATATATTCTTTGATTTCTGCTTTGATTTGGTCATTAACCCATTGATTAATTAGGAGAATGTTGTTAAGTCTCCATGTATTTGTGAGCCTTTTTCTTTTCTATATAAAATTTATTTCTAGTTTTATACCTTTGTGATCTGAGAAGTTGGTTGGTAGAATTTCAATATTTTTTACTTTACTGAGGTTCTTTTTGTGGCCTATGATGTGGTCTCTTCTGGAAAATGTCCCATGTGCACTTGAGAAGAATGTGTATCCTGTTGCTTTTGGGTGTAGAGTTCTGTAGATGTCTGTTAGGTCCATCTGTTCTAGTGTGTTATTCAGTGCCTCTGTGTCTTTACTTATTTTCTGTCTGGTTGATCTGTCCTTTGGAGTGAGTGGTGTGTTGAAGTCACCTAAAATGAATGCATTGCTGTCTATTTCCTCCTTTAATTCTGTTAGTATTTGTTTCACATATGCTGGCGCTCCTGTGTTGGGTGCATATATATTTATAATGGTTATATCCTCTTGTTGGATTGACCCCTTTATCATTATGTAGTGTCCTTTTTAACTCTTGCTACTTTCTTCGTTTTGAAGTCTATTTTATCTGATACAAGTACTGCAACACCTGCTTTTTTCTCCTTGTTGTTTGCATGAAATATCTTTTTTCCATCCCTTCAATATTAGTCTGTGTATATCTTTGGGTTTGAGGTGAGTTTCTTGTAGGCAGCATATAGATGGGTCTTGCTTTTTTTATCCATTCTGTTACTCTGTGTCTTTTGATTGGTGCATTCAGTCCATTTACATTTAGGGTGATTATCGATAGATATGTACTTATTGCCATTGCTGGCTTTAGATTCGTGGTTACCAAAGGTTCAAGGGTTGCTTCTTTACTATCTAACAATCTAACTTAACTTTCTTTTCAAGTTATTATAAACACAGTCTGATGATTCTTTATTTCTCTCCCTTCTTATTCTTCCTCCTCCATTCTTTATATACTAGGTGTTTTATTCTTTGCCTTTAGTTAGTATTTGGATGGTCTGCTTTCTTTGCTATGATTTTATTTTCTCTGGTGACACCTTTTTAACCTTAGGAGTGCTTCCGTCTAGAGCAGTTCCTTTAAGATGTCCTGTAGAGGTGGTTTATGGGAGGCAAATTCCTCAGCTTTGGCTTGTCGCAAATTGTTTAATCTCTCTGTCATATTTAAATGATAATCGTGCTGGATACAATATTCTTCGTTCGAGGCCCTTATGTTTCATTACATTAAATATATCATGCCATTCTCTTCTGGCCTGTAAAGTTTCTGTTGAGAAGTCTGATGATAGTCTGATGGGTTTTCCTTTGTAGGTGATCTTTTTTCTCTCTCTAGCTCCCTTTAATACTCTGTCCTTATCTTTGACCTTTGCCATTTTAATTATTATGTGTCTTGGTGTTGTCTTCCTTGGTTCCCTTGTGTTGGGAGATCTGTGGGCTTCCATGGACTGCAAGACTATTTCCTTCCCCAGCATGGGGAAGTTTTCAGCAATTATTTCTTCAAAGACACTTTCTATCCCATTTTCTCTCTCTTCTTCCTCTGGTACTCGTATAATGCGAATATTGTTCCGTTTGGATTGGTCACACAGTTCTCTTAATATTCTTTCCTTCCTAGAGATTCTTTTATCTCTCTCTGCCTCAGCTTCTCTGTATTCCTGTTCTCTGATTTCTATTCCATTAACAGTCTCTTGCATCTCGTCCAGTCTGCTGCTAAGCCCGTTGATGGCTTGTCTCATTTCTGCATTGTCTTTCCTGACTTCCTTCACTTTCTCCCTCAGCTCTTGCATATTTCTCTGTAGATCCATCAGTATGGTTATGACTTTTATTCTGAATTCTTTTTCAGGAAGATTGTGCGTTTCCATCCCTTCAGGCTCCCTCTGTGGTGTTGTCTGGGTCTGGGTGAGCTTGGTCTGTATCATATTCTTCTGTCTTTTCATGGCAATAGAAGTGGTAGCTGGTAGGTGCCACTTATGTCAGCTGGGCTCTTTAAGACTTTTTAAAAAAAGAAGGAAGAGAAAGAAAAGAGAAAAAAGGAAAGAAAGAAAAGTAAAGAAAAGAAAAGAAAAAAAACGCCCACCAGGAGTAGATTCTGTAAGCATGCTGTAGGTGGCGTTATTGCTCCACTATTGCGCAGCTACGCAGGGCCCTTTGTGGCTCTGGCTGGGGGGGAACGAATGGGAGGCTGTCGTTCTCTATGTGAAGTTTCAGTGTGGCTACTTTTTCCCAGTCGCCAACCAATGGGTCTGAAATTCCTCAGGACTCCCAGCCCACTGGGCCAAGTGTGCTGGGACGATCCTAGGCCCTTGCCTCTTTAAGACCGCCAAAAAAAGCACGCGCTTTTCTTTTGTCCTGAGGAGCTTGCTGCAAGGACCCAGGTGCGTTCCCAGCTCAAAACCTGCACCTTCTGCGTCTCCAATATCCGATACACCGTGCGATGTGTATCAGTGCTCCCGGCACAGATCACCAGGGCTGGTTATTTCGTGGGCCTGTAGTTCCACTCTCTCCTGGCTCTGAATCCTCTCCTCCTGCCAGTGTGCTGGGGTGGGAGAGTGCTCGGGTCCCCTCCGTATGTTACCCGCCTCGTGAGATGCCGAGTCCTCTCAGGTGCAGATGCAGGCTGTGTGCTGTCCTGTATATTCTGGTCTCTCTTTTATGAATAGTTGTATTTGCTGTATTTTCATAGATATGTATGGTTTTGGGAGGAGATTTCCGCCGCTCTGCTCACACCGCCATCTTCCCAGAACTCTCGGATTTCACTTTTTAAACTAGTTTACCTTTATTTAAAGTTTATTGTTTTCAAGACCCTGTTAGATTTGTTTGTCACCTCAGGAAGGCCTTTTCAGTTTGTGTCAGCTTGATGGTAAACGTTCTTATAGACTCTTAAATTATTATTCTTTATCTCAGTAAGAAATATGAATAAGTCACTGTTTACCAAGTGCTTATGTATGCCTGTCACCTCTATTGTCATATGGGTTCCTTACAATATCAGTATACATAGGTTTCATTTTTATTCCCATTTGAGAGATGAGAAAAATAAGACATAGGGCAGTTAAGCGATTTGTCCGAATTTATATAGTAATGCTACGGTAAGGGAAAGCTACAAAGCCAAATTTGTATGGCTCCAATAACCAGGGAAATCCTGCTCCCGTGTTACTTGATAAATAACCTTAGGGAAGTTACTTTACTTCTTTAGTCGTCAATTTCTTCATCTGTGAACGGGATAGTGAGGTAGATGAATTGTGTTTAAGGTTGAATAAAACAAAGAAGACTTTAAAACACTGCTTGATGCACAGAAAATGCTTATGAAATGCTAGCTATTATTTTCATGATTATTAAATCACCTAATTGTCTATTATCCTGGTTCCCTAAATCGTTGACTCTATTCTTTGACTATGCTGAGAACCTCTCTACAGAGTAGTTGCTAAATGTGTCTATGTGTTCTGCTATTATATTTAACTCCTATTAAGTGTTTCTCTTTGAACTTGTTCCTAAGTAATTCCAGAATTCCTGCCCTCCCATACTCCATTACTAGTTTTCTATGTTATGGTATTAAGATTAAAGATTAGCATTAAATAATTACATCTACTCACTTAAAGTAGTGTGTAGACTAAAGCAGCCGCCATCTAATGCTTCAGCAGCCACACAGCCAAACTTTGTATTTTGTATTAATATTCATGGGGGGAGTCCCATTTTAATTATTTTCTTTTTATCTTCAGTTTAGTTCAGATAAAAGCATTTCCTTTATATTGCCTTTTATAACATTTGATTCAACAACACCTTTTATCTTGTTGTATTAGGACACACTTTTTCTTTAACATTCTAGTTCAATGGTAAGAGCTATGTGTATTTATTTCATTATTTGGAATCAAAGAAAAGATTTCTAGTGAGTTACCAGTAAATGCCTTAGCTTTCTTTTTGTCTATACAAGAAATTTTCTTGTACATTTCTTTTTTGTAATTTCTGTCTGAATTTTACTCTAAAGAAAATCTGTCTAAACATATCAAAATTTCCAGAAGGGTATGAAGGAAAAAGGGAAAATATAAATTGCTGCGACCACTCTTGCCATAGCTCACACCATAGAAATATCCAGCAGAAGTAGTCTGTGTGCATACCACATATACATAGTATTATTTTACTTTTTTTTATTTGGGCAAAGAAACACACAACATAAAATTTACCTTCCCAGCAATTTCCATGTGTACAGCACAATAATTTCAGTTGCATTCACATTGTTGTTGCAAGATTCCCAACTCCCCCTCATCGTACATGAAGGAAACTCGACACCCACCAAGTAACAAATTGCCACCTCCCTTACCCCTCAGCCCCTGGGGGGCAACCACCATTCTACTGTCCATGATTTTGAAAACTTTAGATGCCTCATACAAGTGCTGTCATGCAGTATGTGTCTTGCTGTGACTAGCTATTTCACTTGGCATAAAATCCACAAGTTCCATCCATGTTGCAGCATAAAAAATTTCTTTCCTTTTTAAGGCTGAATAATATTTCATTGATATATATACTGCATTATTTTTTTATTCATGCTTCCATCAATAGCCATTTGGGTTACTTTCATCTTTTGGCTACTGGGACTAATGCTGGAATGAACATGGGTGTACTAATATCTCTGATATTTTGCTTACAGAGATTTATGAAAAATACTCTTGTATTTCCTTTATAATTTTTTATAGTTCACATTCCTTTATACTTTCCTTCTTTAAATTACTAACCAATGATTTCTAATACACAAATCAATCTGCTAAGGCAGATTTTTATCCTTACATTTACTGTGAAACTATCCATTTTTTTATGTTAACATATACATAGCAACTATGTATATGAAGTTGTTAGTATTCTTATATGTCGCATTTTTTAGCACTTGGCTCTTAAAATCAATTTAATAAAAGAGGTTTACAAATACATTTAATTGTACTTAGATTCACAAGAATTCACCTGGCTTCAGTGTAAGTATTTGTACTAATTATTTGAAGAGTGAATCAAAGCAAGAAGAATTAATGTTATCTAATTGATTGTAGAGAATCCTGTCTGGAACATTTTCTGGTGTAATAAACCTTTGTTTATGCAGTTTTAAGGGAAGTGCAAATAATTTCACTGTTTACCTCTCCTTAGTACTCCAAAAGTCACGCAAATAAATTTGGAATGAAATGGTAAAAACAAAAGAACAGCTAAAATTGAGTACTATTTTTTTCTTAGGATCACTTAAATTCAATAAAGTTTACAAAAACACCATGCTATCAATGTAAGCCTGTAATCCAACCCAACAAAACTATGTTTCTGTGGCACCTTTTAAAGGCCTTTGCATTAGTTTATTCTCAGGACAGTGCCATTAGGCATATTTCTACCTTTGCAAGGGAATTATCCTTACATCTTTGACATCTCCCAATCAGATAACATTTCAGTTCTCTGGAAATTAGGGCAATTGACAATCAGATTTTGTTGTCCGAAGTGTCTTCACATGAAAGACATTTAAACAAGCTTCCAAGTGGTTTGCCCAAGAGAAAAAGTTTCCTTGCAATTAGTAAGAACATTCACCATACTGCCATCTGTGCCTTCTGTCAGGTTTTTATGTATAGTGTTTTGGATATGTATTTTTCATTTCTAATTTTATATTTTTACTATTTTATTGAATACAGATTTTATCACAGTGAATATTATCCATATAGCAAATAAAGAAGAAATTTTAACATCTTGATTGTTTATAATATACTTTAAATATTTATCACTTTATAAAAATCTGTCAGAGGCGCAAACATCCATATTTGTTGCACAAGAGACAAGTTTAAATTAATTAAATTAACAAAAATTCAAACATATATATATATATATATATATAAATATAATTCTAATAAAGACATCCAAGGTGGAGATTTTGGAATCTTTCACATCATCTGAACTTCATTTTTTGCTTTATAATTTGAACAGAGAATTATTTCAATGCGAATGACAGTGTGCCAGATCTGACTTTTTTCCTAGGATTTGGAAGTAATTAATGTTTATTTAATAGCCATTTACATTATTTTAATACTTTATAATTTTTAAAACTCAAAGTGCCTGGTTCAAATTTTTTTGTGAATGGTTTTCTAATGCATGTTTCCCACATAGGATCCTTCAGACCACAGACATTGACATACACTCTTTCTGAAACATGGATTTATGGGTTCAGCTTTTATGTAAAAGTGCTACTCATTGGAAACAAGAGGTCACATAGACAAAGTGCCCATGACTTACTCAGTAGTAGTTCTTTAAGCCTAGTAGCATAAATATACATCTCTACAGTATCTCACCTTCCAAAAACAAAACTAAATTAAACCTTAATCTCCTGAAGAATCATATTTACAACCTTCTAATGTTAATCAATTTGTTTTCTTTAAAACTTCCATTATAAAATAATCTACAGCATAGAAATAAGTTCACACATCCATGGAAACTTGTTATTTGACAGAGTGGCCACAGCCAATCATTAAAGGACAGACAGGTTACGCAATAAATTATGCCAGAACAACTGGCTATTGAAATAAAAGAACTGTAATTGATTCCTTATCTCATATGATAAACAAAACTCAATTCCAGATATATTATGAATTAGTCATGAAAAGTAGGACTTGTAAATGTTTAATATATAATGATAAACAATGTATCCTTCACTTCAAGGACTCTTAAACAAAACACACAAAAATGTGTGGTATGTGTGTGTGTATTTGTATTTATACATAAAAAATGTCAAAAGTTACTTTAAAAAATTGGAAATATAAACTGCAGACTTGAAGAACAATTTTCAATATATATGATCCACAACGAATTAGTACAGCAAATACTGAAGAAATTCTAGAAATAAAAAATTACATAAACAAATGGGAAAATGTGAAATCAAGTTGAATAGTAATTCACAGAATAGGGAAAAGAAAAATGCCATACACACAAGAAAATATCATCAAACTTTCTAATAATCAGAGGTATGCAAATTAAAAGTACAGTGAGATACTATTTCACACCTATTGAAATGGCAACATTTGAAAGTCTAATATCAGGTTTAGGCAAGGATGTGGAACAATAGGAAATCTTATAAACTATTTGCTGGGATATAAACTGAACAACTCTTTTGGGGGAAAAAATCTTGATATTACCCAGTAGATATAATACCAGTAATTCCAATCCTAAATGTGTACCTTTATAAAACTTCTAATTTTTAAATAAATTTTGGTTTATGAACTAGAGTTAAGTCTAATAATTTGGGTAAAATTCCACAAACATTTTTTTTGAAGTTGCAGAAGAATGCAAACTGTATGATACTATTTAAATTTTTATTTTTCCCTATTATATTGTTTGAATTTATGAAAACAAGATAATATCCGTGTGTGTATGTGTGCATGCATACATTCATGGATACATGCCTGTAAAAGATAAAGGCATTCATGGGAATACAAAATGAAAAACACCCATTCAGGTTAGTGATAGAATTCATAGTGCTTATTTCATGTAAGGCTAGTTTAAGTGCTCTATATACATATAATCTTTCAATTTTCATCCAACTCAATGAATTGAACACCATTACCATTTGCATTTTATAGATAAGGAAACTGAGGCACAAAAGAGAAACTAAGGTCACAGATAGAGTGGTGTAAGAACTTGCATTTGAACCCAGGAATGCTGACTTCACACCACACTAGCAAGCACAGGGAGGGGAGAGGAGACAAAAGGAGAGGAGAGGAGAAAGGCTGATACTTTCAGGAAGAAGAGCACAGGAGTTTCTTCTACTGTGGGTATAGTGTTTTATATCTTAAACTAGTTGGTGAGTGTTTGGTAGTTTTACAAGTATTTTTAGATTTGTTTCAATTCTTTTTGAAAAATGTGCATGACTCATAAGTGTACTGCTAATAAGTATATTCTTGACCTATTTTTACAAACAGAACACCCATGATATGATCACCATGATTAAGAAACAGAGTATTACCAGCAGCCCGGAAGCTTCCCTAAGCTCCCTTCCATTCACTACTCCCCCAGAAATAACCACTATTTTCTAACTATTAAACCCATAGACTAGTTTTATCTGTTAACTGAACATCATATAAATAGATTCATGCAGTTTCTGTTCTTTTGTGTCTAGATTCTTTAGAAACAAGAAAACAGATTCTTTAGAAACAAGGAAACAGTATTTAAGAAGTATTTGTTGAGAGCTTTTTCTATGCCAGATACTTCTTTATTCTGAGGCAGAGAAGTGAATTAAAATGTTGAAAATACCCTGCCCTTATGGAGCTTACACTTCAATGGGAGAAAGGAATAATAAACAAACAAATATGCTAAATACACAGATGTTGGAGGGTGATAAGTAAGAAACAGAAAATGAAGCATGGAAGGGTTTCCAGGAAGCGTTATTATGGGAGTGAAATAAAGCTCATCCACATTGTCTGGCATTAAAGTAAGTTTTTCTGTTGCTGTGTGTTTTCTCTTGTCTAGAAATACCACAACTTAGTTATCCATTCATCCTTGGTAGGCACCTGGGTAATTTCCAATTTGTGGCTACTATGAATAGTGCTGCCATGAACATTCTGGTACATTTCTTTTGATGAATATATGCACACTGTTATATATAGAGAGAGGAGTAGAATTGTGAGTCACAGCATGTGTATATAGTCATCTTTAACAAATACGACCAGCTCTCCAAATTCCTTGTACTGATTTCAACCACCACCAGCAGTATATGAAGGTTCTGCTTGCTTTACATCCTCACCAACATCTGTTATTTTTAAAATACTTTTCATTTTAGGCATTGATGAGTATATAGTGCCTTGATATTTTTAATGTCAAAACTATACAATATTTTAAAATAAAAGAAAAATTGATTAAATCTGCCAACTTATTATATTATACTGCATGCACTTTTCTTGTGGATTTCTTAATTTTAGCAGAGAAGAGTTATATTTAGGTCCATGACAACTCATTCTGTCAGCTGGTGCTGCAAAAAAAAAAAATCTAGATGCCAATTTTCAAGACTGGAGAAATTATTCAAATGGAAAAACCTTTCACCAATTCCTAGAGATGGAAATTGCTAGATGCTAGCTAGTATAACGAGGCATTTATCTGTCAAGGAGAGATCACCCATTCTGTCAGTTTCTTCATTTATTTACTATAACAATTTCTAAATGCACAGCTCTAGAAGTTCTCTAATTGCCTTCTGGGCAATTGCACACTGATATTCTACCACCACCAAAAGCTGATCACTATAGGGAGAAAAAAGCATTGCACTGGGAATCTAAGGACTGCAAAAGAATGAAATTGGACCCCTGTCTTACACCATTCACAAATGTTAAGTCAAAATGGATTAAGAATTTAAATGTAAGACCTGAAACCATAAAACTCCTAAAATAAAACATAGGGAAAATATTCCTTGATATTCATCTTGACAATTGTGTTTTTTTGGTTTTTTTCTTGATATGACACCAAAAGCACAAGCAGCAAAGGCAGAAATACACAAGTGGGACTACATCAAACTAAGAAGCTCATGCATGGCAAAGGAAATAATTAACCTACAGAATGGGAGAAAAATATTTGCTAACCATGTATCTCATAAGAGGCTAATATCCAAATACATAAGTAACTCACAGAACTCAATAACATAAAGACAAACAATTCAAAACCTTAACCTGAATTGTGATGGTAGTTGGAGTCGAATGTTTGGGAGGTAATAAGATTTAGATGATGGTGTGACGGTGGTGATCCCCAAGAAGGGATTAGTATCCTTATTAGAAGAGGAAGAAACTAGAGTTGGGTCTCTTCCTGCCAAATGAAGACATTGTGAGGAGAAGGCCTTCTGAACACCAAGAAGGCTCTCATCAGACACCAAATCCACTGGCACCTTGATCTTGGGCTTCCCAGCCTTTAGAACTGGAAGAAGTAAATGTATGTTTAAGCTACCTATTATATTTTTTTACAGCAGCCTGAGCTAAGACAGGACCTATGGGAAACTAGCCCTAAAGAGTTTAACTGGACAGTGTAAGAATAAAGGCATATTTTGAAAAAACAAGTAAAAATGGGCAGAGGAACTGAATAGACATTTTTCCAAGAGGACAGACAAATGGCCAACTGGTACATGAAAAGGTACTCAACACCACTAATCATCAGGGAAATTAAATCAAACTACAATAGGATATCACTGCACACCTGTTAGAATGGCTAGTATCAAAAAGGCAAGATAAAAAGTGTTGGCCAGGATATGGAGAAAAGGGTAACTCCCTGCACTGTTGGTGGGCAAGTAAATTGGTGCAACCACTATGGAAAACAGTATTGAAGTTTTTCAAAAAAGTAAAACTAGAAGTACTTTGCAATTCAGCAATCCTACTTCTGTGTATATATCTGAAGGAAGTGAAATTACTCTCTTAAAGAGATAGCTGCACCCCATGTTCACTGCATTATTTACAATATTATTCACAATAGCCAAGACATGGAAACAACCTAGGTGTCCATGTAAAAATGAATGGATAAAGAAGATGTGGTATATATATATACATACACACACACACACACACACACACACACACACACACACACACACACATATATACACAATGGCATATTACTCAGCGATTAAGTAAGGACATCTTGCCATTTGCAACGACATGGATGAACCTTAAGGGCATTATGCTAAGTGAAATAATGACAAAGATGGAGAAAGAGAAATACTGTATGATCTCACTTATATGTGGAATCTAACAAAAAAAAAATCCTAGAAAGAGAATAGAATGATGGTTGCCAGGGATGGTGGGTGCAAAAAATGGGTGAAAGTGTTCAAAGGGTTCAAACTTCCAGTTATAAGATTAGTGAGTCCTGGGGATCTAAAGTACATCATGAAGACTACAGGTAATAATACTGTATTGCATATACTTGAAAGTTGCTAAGAGATTAGATCTTCAAAGACCTCACCACACACACAAAAAAGGTAACTATGTGAAGTGATGGATGTGTTAACTAACCTTAATCATTTTGCAATATATATGTATATTAAATATCACATGGTATACCTTAAATTTACAGAATGTTATGTGAATATGACAATTATATTTCAATAAAGCTAGTAAAAAAGATTCTATATATTATGTGTTCCATTATTAAAAATGTTACCAGGAGCAGGGAGCTGGGAGAAATTGGGAGATGCTGATCAAAGGGTACAAGATTGCAATAACACAGGATGAATGAGTCTAGAGATCCAGTGCACAGCATGATGGCTATAGCTAATAATACTGTACTGAATACTGGAAATTTACTGAGAGAGTGAACTTCAGGTGTTCTCATTACACACAAAATAAATGATAATTTGGTAAGGAGATGATATGTTAATTAGTTTGACTATAGTAATCATTTCACTGTATGTGCGTACAACTTCAACATTTTTAGTTGAAAATTAAAAATAAAAATAAATAAGAGTAATGTGGAGCAATAAAAACTATGAGCCTGCATCTCTCATTGTCATACTTTATTTTAGACTATTTTGTATTGTATTTACTGACTATGTGTGTGTGTAATGTTTTTTCAATACCATACATTTCTCGAAACTTATAATTGGTGGAAAAATCATCTGGAGTTTTAAATTACACTCTTCAAGGAATAGGGAATATATTCCAGATACATACTTCAGAGCATATAACTTAGGTGGACAATCTTTCTTTCTGTTTTTGTAATTTGTAGTTATCTCTTTGTTGAGTCCCTCCTCAACTCAGTAGGACACAACTGAACCCAGTCATTTCTGTAAGTCAGTATTTTGTTTTTCATTTAATTCAGGATTTTCTATGTTAGGGAAGCATTTACTTTCCTTCTCCTTTTCCCTGGAGTTGTATTTAATTAAGGGTGTATATGGGACGCTCATATAAAATTACAAATATGTTAGGGGAGGGGTAATCTGGTTCTAGATTCTCATGTGTCCATCTCATGCATACTTTGGAATATATATTGTTCTGTCTTGCTCTCAGCTGTAATCATTATCCATTCTGACATTTACTAAGGTAAAGGCAGATTCTCTCTAAATTCCTAGTTATAAGATTTGTTCCATTTTCTGCTACACCACCCCCTTATTTCAACAATGAGACACTTAGGATCTGCTAGCTAGATCTCTTTCTTGTTTGCAATCTCCATGTTTTTTAGCTTACCTTTGTGCCCTTCCTGATAGCAGAGGAAAATCTGGCTTCTCTCCCTTACCATTCTGGAACCACAAAAACTCCATGGACTATCTAAGACCAGATTGACCTGCACAGCCAATCCTCATCTCCTTGTCTACTTTACATTCTCTTGAACCATGCTGAAGTCTAAAAAATGCTGGGATCTTGAAGATCTCTAGGTCATAGGATTAAAGAATCACATTCTGATTACTTCAAAAAAATTTTAACCTGTTTTGTAGTTCTAGTCCACTTCCACCCACACCGACACGTGGATATAACTCGAGTGAGGCATACTGGAAGACCCCTTCTCAGAAACTCACTCTGGCATCTACTGTGTGTATTTCTTTTTTGACTCTGTCCCCTTTGACATCAAAATAATAAAGATTTTTGAGTGAGGAGGTAACATAGTAAGACTGTATTTTGAAGACAGCTCTTTCAAACGTATGAATAAAAGATTGGAGAGTATAAATACTTCCTCATCAAGGAGTAAAAACTAGATGTTATGTGCATCTTGATTGAAAATCGACACTGAGAATTATATACTTTAATAATGTTCTGAATCCCTATAATTTAAGCTAGTTCTATAAAACGAGAGCCTGACTATATACCAGTGCTCAAAGGTACAGGGCACTTAGAAGACAATGACATCTATGTTCTCCAAAAAAAAATGGATCCTTGAATGTCTATTGCTACCACACACATAAAAGTTTCAAGAATGCCATTATTTGAAGAGTTCCATTGTATCAGTGAATTAATGGCATCTACTGGCAACTACTTAAAGACTATTTTTCAGTCTTTGAAGAAAAATAAACAGCGATTGACATCTAACAAAGTGATGTATTGACCTAATCAAATGGGGCCTCTCTGTTTAACCAACAATAAAATTATTCATGGGCTTGCGGTGGGCTATACATAAGGTATTACTTTTGTTACCTCAGCATGGTTACCAATGTGCTAACATATAAGAAACAACAAATGAGCAAATATTAAAGAGATAACACATTTTGGTGGTCTAGATCTTTTATCTGAGTGTAAAATCAAATTTTTTAAAGGACTCTTTTAAACAATGTCATTTTCCAATGTAGCCAATAGATTTAATAATTAATTACTAATATCTTAAAGGTTTTGCATGATTGGTAAGATTATGGGTCTAATGAAATCAAGATTACAGCTTTCATAATTGTATAGGTGAGTTCACTTTCCACAGATAAACATACATATTTTTTCATCACTATTAACGAGGATTATGTTCAACACAACACTGATTTCACTGGCTATCAAACAGAACTATGTTATAAAGAGTTTCCCTGGAAGACAAACAGACTTTTATTTTGTTTTATTTTTACTGTAAACTGTCTTTACCTTTAATATGCTCACATGAACTGCAAATCTCTAAGTAAAGAATATAATTTGTAGTATTTCTCAACAATAGTATGATCACAGAATCCTTTACCACCTTAACATTCACCAGACTATTATACTGTAAAATATACTCTGAGTATTCTACTGTATACCATGTAACAAAGCTCCTTGTAAAATGTGTTGTTTTTATACTCAGATTCATATAACCAAGGTACGTAAGGGAAAATGCACGACTACCTTGTTTGTGCATATCTGGCTTACTACTTCAATCGGAGATGGAGGTTACCTGGACACATTTCATAAGACAATGGTTCTTTGGTGCCTTGTGATTGCTTGGTTTCCACAAAAATTTAGGTACATGTAGTTTATTCGGAAGGACAAGGAATGCCAGCAGGAGCAGAGATGTGAGACAGGGAAGGGAAGGCAGCTGATCTTGGGGGTATAGACTAATGGGAGTTTAGAACAAGATGGTAAAGTGGCATACATTTCCAACTTCCCACTCAGATGAATTTTCAAAAAATGGGAAAGAAGGTCATGCAGGGGGAAAAAAGTCATTAAAGCACTGGTAATTAAGGAAAAGTACATCACTGGTCCAGAAATTTTTGAGAGAGTACTAAAAGATGGCAAGTATATAGAATAGTATTGACTGAAGAAACCAGATCTCAATATATGTAAAAAGGCTGCTTATAGGCAAGACTGGCTCTGTAGCAGCTGCACTCTGAGAGTCAGTTCATACAGGAGTGAAAGGAGGTCTTGAAGGTACATCAGGATGATTAATTAGGGAACTTGTTTGGAGAAGTTCTTTTTTTTGTTCTCTCCCTCCTCTTTTATTTTTGCTAAGCACCTGTCAGAAAGCTGTAGGCTAAAGCAGTGGGTCTGAAAACTGAGGCTGGAGAAGAAAAGCAGAGCTCAGGTTGCCATCAGACAACCAGGAGAGGCATGGGATCCATCTCAGCCAGAAGACACCCCCATGAGAAGCATCTTCTTTTTCCCTTCATTCAGCCACAACAGAGATTATGGCAAACAGATTAGGCAGGAAGACAGAGGTGCTCAAAAACAATGCTGAGCACGCAAACAGGAGTTAGCAAATACTGAAAGTAAACAAACATCACAGAGAATAAAATGTTAAAATCCAGCAAGAGTAGATTTAACACCCCCCACCTTCTCCAAAGGGGTGAAAGGCATTGAATAACTGAACAGTGGAATCAACTCTGCTTAGGAGTGAATTATCAAATAACAATGAACTAAAAAATTCTTTGTCAAGGTACATTGAATGAGTACATGCTGGCAAGAGAAAAAGGAAAAATTGAACATTGGCAACACAGGTCCCTATATAACAATATTTTTGTATTTGGATTTCCAGAGGGAGAGTTTAGAGGAAATGTGAGGGGGAAAAAAAATCACTAAATTATGGAAGAAAATTTCCCAGGCTTGAAAAAAGGCCTGTACCTTAAGACTTAACTATCCAACAGCCAGTTGAATGGCAAGCAGGATGAATGAAAACTATCTGCAATGAGACACATAGTGATGAAACATTAGAACAGTAAGAATAAAGATAAAATCTTTAAATAGCTCCATACAGAAAAGAGAAGAAAAAAAAAACATGCAGGGCCCCCACAAAAGAAAATTAATCACATTGCCATCACTTCTCATCTACATCAGATACCAGAAACTGTAGAGTGGGAATACTTGGCACTAAGCAAACATCAAGTAAAGCTCATGAACATTAAATCCAGTCAATTTAATAGGAAGGAACTGAAATTCATCAAATGCCTGATGGATTTTAAATTCTGCAGTATAATTTAAACTCACTGGAATTCATGAGGTAGATAAGACATGGAGATATTACCAAAAGTAACACAGAAACTATGGGCAGATTTATAATGCAAACTCTTATTTATCAGATGCCATAAGCTTTCACCCTATTCATCGCTATGTTCAACATACCTCACTATATCCAGGAATATTGATTCTTTGATGACTTCAGAACACAATTTAAAAGGCAAAAGGGTCAGTAAAAAGTACTAGGCGTCAGCAACTTAAAGAGGGCCCTTAACAGTACTAATGGTTTTTCAGCCTATCCAGCTCTGTGGGCCCTAAATGTATTTCACCTAGGGTCTGAACTCAC
The DNA here is from genome assembly GCA_029783875.1 of Phataginus tricuspis. Classification (NCBI taxonomy): domain Eukaryota; kingdom Metazoa; phylum Chordata; class Mammalia; order Pholidota; family Manidae; genus Phataginus; species Phataginus tricuspis. Next base: position 26,847,234 of record JAQQAC010016209.1, read on the forward strand.
TTATAATAACCTGGCATTAGAAATAAAAATGACCTCACTTCAGAAACTGATAATAGTCAATACTTTCCTAGGGTAAGGATGGGGAAATTAATAATTATCTAATGCCCCACTCTTTGATAATATCAACACTATGACTAGAATCCAGTCTTTTGTTTCTCAGAATGGACAACTACAGGGAGATTCTCATTTTTAGAGAGAAAGAGCCACAAGGAGATTTAGAAGAAAAAATGACACAAGCACTGCTATGAAAAATAACTTTGTAAAAATTATACAAGCCATGGAGCGTGCTGTCATGACAATTCTAGACTGAAATCTGAGATTAAAATAACACAGTTCTATCAGAGATGACATGGTTCAGATTTCAAATTTGTAGATGTTGAATTTTCCCTGCTTTCATTAACATCATATATTAAAGTATAATACATATTCTACACTTACTGATACATACAGTTGTACTCAAGACAAGAAAAAGGAATGGAAAAGCATTTCTATAGACACAATAAAACAACAAAAGCAACATAGAAACTGAAGTAGTTAGGATAGCAGGGATTGATGTCCCCCAGAGAACCAGGGTCAATGTGAGTGCCATAACGCTGGAGCTGATACAAATAACATGGCTGGGAGGCAATGACAATCCAGGAGGCATTAAAGGAAGCATGAGAGGAATTCTCACTCACTGAAAAGTGAGTGCTTAAGCCTGAAACACCAACTATTTAAATAAGACCAATGTCATTAGGTGAAACACCCCAATAGAAGATAACACTTACCCTGGAATATTAGAGTAATTTGTACAGGCCTAAAAATAAATACATTTAATACCCTCAATAAGCAAAGGCATAATATCCATTATATTAGTTAGAAATTTTTAAAAGGAAGTCATGAGACAATAAATGAACAGTTTATGAAGATAAACAAATTTGTCACTTTCAAAAGAAATTGTGTTGAAATAAAGTAAAAATCTTAGCACAGGCTTTTACCTAAACGAACACCGGATCACCTAAATGAACACAGTGAAAGAATAAGTGAGTAGGCTAAAAAGTCAGGTAGCAGTTATCTGGAACAGATCAAAAAAATTAAAAAAAGGAAAACCATAGAAGAAAAGTTTGGAGACATACATAGATCCAGCAGTCCCAATATTTCTCTATTAAGATTTCTGAATGAGGACTTCCGGGAATATGGCGTCTTGAACGGACTAGCAGAAAAATTCCTCCCAACATTATATTTATTCACGAAAATACAGCAAATACAACTATCCCTAAAAGAGAGACCAGAATACACAGGAAAGTGCACAGCGTACAGTTACACCTGTGAGAACTTGGCAGCCGGTGAGGTGGACGGGCGGCGATCCGGTGGGACCAAGTGCTCCCCCCCCCAGAGCTCCAGCGGCCAGACACGCCGGACAGAGGACTCGGCACTCGGCGAGGCGGGACGGAAACACGATCCAGCGAGACGAGAGTGCCCCTGCACCCCAGCACTCCGGCGGGAGTCTTGGCAAGGCGGGTAAGGTCCGGAGTCGCGAGCAGACCGAGCGCTCCTCTCCCCCAGCGCTCCGGCGGGAGGAGAGGATTCAGAGCCGGGAGGCAGGGGAAGTCTGCGCCCAGAGCGCCCCTCCACCCCAGCACTCCGGCGGGAGTTCCGGCAAGGCGGGTAAGGTACGGAGCCGCGAGCGGACCGAGTGCCCCTCTCCCCCAGCGCTCCGGCGGGAGGAGAGGATTCAGAGCCAGGAGGGAGTGGAGGTCTGCGGTGTAGCGGAGATTGGAGGGACAGAGGGCACAGGGTCCCAGCCGGGAACGTGCAAGTTGCCCGCGGCAGGCTCCGGGAAGGAAAAAGAAAGGAGAAAAAGGGGAAGAAAAGCGCGCGCTCTAACTCAGCGGTCTTAAAGAGACAGGAGCTCAGTAGAGGGGCCGGATAGCCCCACGAAGTGAGCCCAGCAAGCTGGGAGTCCTGGGGAGCTTTGGACCCCGTAGCTGGCGACTGGGAAAGAGTGCCCGCCATTGAGACCCTCACGGAGATCAACAGCTTCCCATTGTTTCCAACCCAGCCAGAACTATAGTGGCGCTGGAATAGTGGAGCAACAGCGCCACCTACAGCACATGCGCAGAACCCACGCCCGGTGGCTTTTTTTTTTTTTTTTTTTTCCTTTCTTTTCTTTTCCCTTCTCTCTCTCTCTCCTTATACTTTTATATTATTAGTAGAAATCTCTTTTTTTCTTGTCTCTC
>JAQQAC010016209.1:26854452-26912412 GCA_029783875.1 Phataginus tricuspis
GGGGGGGCACGGGGGGTACTGTACAGCTCAGAGAAGACAAGTAGCGATTCTCATCTCACTACGCTGATGGACAGTGACTGTGGTGGGGTTGGTGGGGGGGACCTGGTGATGGGGGGAGTTCAATCATCACGGTATTGCTTATGTAATTGTAGGTTAATGATACTAAAATAAAATAAAATATTAAAAAAAAAAAAAAGATTTCTGAATGAGAGGGTGGAATAACGTTGGGTTGAATATATTTGAAGACATAATGCATGAAAATTTCCCAGAATTGGAAGTATACATTGATCCTCATACTGGAAGAACCCATTGAGTATAGAACAGGACAAATGAAAAAATGAAACTTGCCTAGAATCTTGTAGTTTAAATTCAGATCAAGGGTAAGGAGAAATTCCTAGAGCTAACCAGTGGTAGAGATTCTCAAATTCCCCTACAGAATTATCTTAAATATTCTCAACAAATGTATCAATATTTAACATACACAAGTAAGATATGTTGGGCTTTTAATACATGTGAAAGCTTACACTGGTTCTTTTACTCTTTTTTTCAGAGTGGAAAGTAATGTTTAAACACTTTAATCACATTTAGATTTCTTTTGGATTATTACCTTAAAATTGCTGTAGCAATTAAAGAATGAGTGACTGGGATCTTGTGTCATAAATTTGGAGATTATTGCCATAAGGGTTTAACAGTAATTTATTTTAATGAATGAGGAGCATTGTCTAAATATATTCTGAATTCTTATAGACTTGCTGCTCATTTATATTAAATTGTATGAGTTATTGATGGGAGAAAAATCTCATAAATAAACAGGAAAACCAAGACAATGTTCCCATCAGAACTCTGATACTGTTTTTCTCCTTGCTTTAAACTACATTCGTTCATTTGGTAAAATGTTTCATGTTCATAGTTTATGAAATGTCTATCTATCTGTGAATATATATATGTATGTATATATATAATCTATATGTATATTTGAATATATAAAGCCACCTCCATAGTTACTGATTTATATAATTATGCCATATATTTCAAATGATTTTATCTATGGTTTTCAATAGTTGAGACTGACATTGAATTTCAAAATGCTGGAGATTTTACATTCAACTTAATGGAATATCCTAGCAGAGGTCAATGGGATGATCTATTTATGAATATATATTTTAATAAAATATTACATATACTAGTTTACACAGAATTATGTCCTTTGGAATTTATATAACTGCTTTCAAAGGTAACTAACATGAATTTTCTTTACTTAAAGTATCTTATAATATCTTAAAAATCCTAAAATATCTTTGTAAGATATCTCTCCTCTTTATCATATATTGAACCAACCAAAATGAAATTAACCACTCTAATAAAAAGATGTACATCAACGTCTAAGCTGAATATGTAAAAAAAAAAATGCCTTCTATCTCTGCCAAGTTTAAAGGCTGAGAAGATCTGTTGAAGCAATATGGATAGTGATTTAATAGTTTTACTCTTCCCCATATCTGAACATCCAGCCACCTTATTTACCATGAGATTTTCTGCTGTTTTTAATGCACAAAAGATTGATATTAAGGTAAAAAACAAATTACCTAACAAAAAAACCCCACACTATAAGAATTGTGCATCTCCTCCTCAGAAGTGGGAGGAGAAAAGAGATATTATATAAGGCAGTAGAAATATACTTGTGTATATACTCAAGGGCAGCAAACATGTTTTAATGAAATTACTACCTTTGATACCTATGGCAGAATACCTGTCACATGATAGGCACACCATAAAATTTTGCGGCACAGTTGAATAAACTGCCTATATAAACCAAGCCTTAAAGGAAAGTTCACAGATATTACACTAACAGAATTGATAATAAAAGTCTAAATAAGATTTTATGGGCCTATCTTATAATACTTTAAAGTATTGGAATAAAAGACATGAAGGACATTCTACAAAATTTTTGGTCTGCCCACTCCAAAAAACTCAATGTCGTGAAAGACAGAAAGACAGAGGAGCTCTTTCCAGTTAAAGGAAACTTAACAAACATAACACATAAATGTATGTGATTTGGATTCTGACACAGGGGGAAAAAAAGACTGTTTTCAGGTTCTTTTGCTATAATGAACACGAGGTCAATTGATGAAATTTTTAAAAGTCTAGATATTAGTTAAGAGTAGTGTATCAATGTTAATTATCTGATTTAGATAAGGTACTATGGTTGTATGAGAGAATGTCCTTATTTCTTTAAAGGAAACACCGAGACATTTAGAAATACAGAGGCATCACGTCCACAAGAGATTGAGAAGAAGAGGATGTGGCAATATATTAACATTTGAGGAATTTAGGTGAAGGGTATATATATAAGAATTCTTTGTACTTTCTTGCAGCATTTCTGTAAGTCTGAACTTATTTTTTCCAAATTATCTAATGTTCTTTTTTAATAATTTTATGATTTTTTTATTCAAGTATAATTGGAATACATTATATGAGTTTTAGGTGTACAACATAATGATTTTATATTTGTATACCTTGAAAAATGATCAGCACAGTAGAGCTAGTTGTCATCTGTCACTGTACAAAGTTAAAAACATTTTTTTCTTATCATAAGAACTTTTAGGATTTACTCTCTTGGTGCCTTCCAAGTGTGTATTACAGTATTATTGACTATACTCACTAGCTTAACATTACATCCTGATGACTTATTTAATTTATAATTAGAAGTTTGTACCTTTTGACCCACTTCGTCTGTTTCACCCAACCACCACCCCACCCCCTAGAAAACACCATTTGGTTCTCTGTGTCTTTGAGTTTTCTTTTGTTTCATTTCTTTTGTGTTTTAGATTACACATATAAGTGAAATCATGTGGTATTTGTCTTTGACTTATTTCACTTAGCATAATTTCCTCAAAATCCATCAATGTTATTACAAATGGCAAGATTTCACTTGTTTTTATGGCTGAGTAGAACTCCCTGTATACATATATGCACATATTCTTTATCCATTCACCCACCAATGAACACTTGAGTTGTTTCCATATGTTGGCTATTGTAAATAATGTTGTAATGAACACGAAAGTGCATATACCTTTTCAAATCGGTGTTTTTTTCTTCAAATAAATGTCAAGTAATGGGATTGCTAGATCATATGGTAGTTCTGTTCTTAAATTTTTGAGGAGCCTTATACTGTTTTCCATAGTGGTTGCACCAATTTACATTCCCACCAACAATGCACAAGGGTTCCCTTTTCTCTGCATCCTTGTCAGTATTTGTTACTTCTTGCCTTTTTGATACTAGCCATTCTAACAGGTGTGAGGCAGTTTCTCATTGTGGTTTTGATTTAAATTCCCTAATGATTAGTGATGTGGAGTATCTTTTCATGTACCTGTTGGTCATGTTGGCCATCTGTATGACTTCTTTGGAAAAATGTCTATTCATGTCCTCTGCCTATTTTGTAATCAGATTATTTTTCTTTCTGTTATTTTCTTTTTTTGCTACTGAGATGGATGAATTCTATATATTTTTGGTATATTAACTCCTTATTGGACATATGAATAGCAAATATTTTCTCCAACTCAGTAGGTTGCCATTTCATTTTGTTGATTTTTTTACTTTGCTGTGCATAAACTTTTTAGTTTGATGTAGTCCTATTTGTTTATTTTTGCTTTTGTTTTCTTTGCTTTTTGGGTCAGGCCCAAAAAATCATAGCCAACACTGATGTTCAGGAGCTTACTGCCTATGTTTTCTTCTCTAAGTTTTATGGTTTCAGGTCTTAGACTCAATTTTTTAATCCATTTAGAGTTAATTTGTGTATATGGTGTAAGATAGTAGTCTAGATTCATTCTTTTGCATGGAGCTGTCCAGTTTTCCCAAAACCATTTATTGAAGAGATTGTCCTCTCCCCATGGTACATCGTTGCCCCCTTTATTGTAAATTAATTGACCATATATGTGTGGCTTTATTTCTGGGTTCTAAATTCTGTTCCTTTGGTCTGTTTCCCTGTTTTTATGCAAATTCCATACTGTTGTGACTACAACAGCTTCATAATATAGTTTGAAATCAGGCAGCATGATGCCTCCAGCTTTGTTCTTTTGCAAGATTGCATTGGCTATTTGGGGTCTTTTTGTAGTTCCACACACATTTTAGGAATTTTATAGTTCTATTAAAAAATTTTATTGGCACTTTGATAGGGATTGGAATGAATCTGTAGATTGCTTTAGGTGGTATAGACATTTAAAAATATTAATTATTCCAATCCATAAGCAGAGTATATCTTTCCATTTTTTGTTGTCTTCTTTAATTTCTTTAACTAATGTGCTTTTCCTGCATCTATTCAGATAATATTATTTTTATCCTTCCTTTTGTTAACGTGTTATATCATGTTGATTTGTGGAGGAACTGTTCAGCTAATTTTCAGGTCTTTTTCAGAAAGAATTTTTCCATATGTAGCTACATCTTTGGTGTGTCCATGGGAGAAACTGAGTTCAGGATCTTCCTATGCCACCATCTTGAACACCTCCCCCCCCTCCACCAAATCATTTTGTGATCTTCACAGGTTATACTAAAAGCATATACTTGACAGAAAATCTATTATTAAGGTATTCAGTTATTTTTAAGGAGTCTTTCAGAATTTTAGTGTGTAAAGAGAAAAAATTCACAAGAGTAAAAAATGATAATGTTCACATACATAATTCAAAAAATAATAATAACTTAGCAGAAAGCAATTGTAGTTTTGAGATACATGTTTCTCACTTTCCTACCTCCAATAACAGGAAAAAATGTTTATAGTTTTAGGGCAAGAAATGTCCTACTATTTTCAATGAACAAGAGTCCTGGAGAGATGAATTAAGGTGCAGACTAAAAATACATTTCCAAAATGGCAATAATGTATAGCTGAATTCAATAAATTGGGGAGGAAGGAAACAAGGAAACAACAGAAAGAATGCTTGGAAGATTTTCAAAATAACTGTCTGTGCTGTAGAAAAAATCTGTAGCTGTTGCTTTTCCCCCTAATGCTGTGGTATTCTTTCAGTGGGTCTTCAAGGGGAAGAAATGGCTACTTGCCAGTTTCTGTGTTCTCTTCAGCTGTTCAGACAGTTAAAGGATTTAAGTTGTAAAGGCTGAGGTTTGGGCAATCATGCAGTCTGCCTCTGAGATGCAAGTAAGCATCTTACCGGACTATTTATAAATTTATTTAATACTGGCACTTATAAATTTATTTAAAACTGGTACAGACAGGGAGGAAATATAATTTTCTTGCTTATATAAAAAAAATTATCAATAAACCAAATACCCAAGAGGTTTGCTGGTACTTTTCTTTTCCAATTCCATTTTTTCTTGCTACTACAACTCCCTGAATACTCAAAACTCAGAATTTGACAAAGTAGAAAAACATTAGGTAAGTTTAATGAAAGTTTTAAAAAACAAACACAAATAGTTCTGCATAGTACATGTATAAAGTCCTCACATGGTCCCTATAGATTAAATGACTTTCCACCTTTTAAAAATCAATGGACAATAGGAATTGGATTTTTTTTGTTTTTTTTCAACTTGAAACATATTTAATATACAATAAAGGCATAATTTTAATGTACATATTTTGTTGAGTTTAGACATATGCATATACTCTTGATATCACCACCACAATCAAGGTAAAAACACATCACCTCCAAAAGATTCCCTAGCTTTATTTTTTCCTTTGTGGTAAGAACACTTAACATGAAAACTATCCTCTTAACAATATATGGTGCACTGTATTGTATTATCAATTGGAGGCACTGTTTTACAGTAGATATTAAAAAATATTTACTCATTGAACAATAATTCCTCAAATCCTCCTCCTTGTATCCCCTGGCAACCATCATTCTATTCTTTGCTTCTATGAATTTGATTATTTTAGATACCTCAATGTAAGTTGAATCATTTAGTATTTATATAGTATTTATCCTTCTGTGACTGACTTATTTCACTTAGCATACTGTCTTCCAACTCCAACCATTTTGCAGCAAATAGTGGGATTTCCTTCTTCTTTAAGGCTAAATAAGATTCCATTGTATGTATATACCACATTTTCTTTATCCATTCATCTGTCAGTAGATATTTAGGTTGTTTCTGTTTTGGCTATTGTGAATAATGCTGCAATGAACATAGAAGTATGCATATCTGTTCAAGATCCTGATTTCAATTATTTAGAATAGAAATCCAGGAGTTCAATTATTGATCATATGGTAGTCCTACTTTTAATTTATCAAGGAATCTCTATGCAGTTTTTGATAATGGTTGCAGCATTTTACATTCCTACCAACAGTGTACAAGGGTTCCAATTTGTTTATATGCTCACCAGCACTTATCTTTTATTTTTTGTTAATAACCATTTCTACAGGTCTGAGGTGATCTATCTTGAGGTATTTAATTTCATTTCTCTTATAATTAATGATGTTGAGCACCTTTTCATATACTTGATGGCCACTAGTATATCTTCTTTGAAGAAATGTCTTTTCAAGTTCTTTGCCATTTTTTTAAATTAAAAATATTTGCTATTGGGTTATAGGAATTCTTTATATATTTTAGAAATTAACCCCTTATCAGATATATGGTTTTAAAAAATGTTTTCCCATCCCATAGGCTGCCTTTTAACTGTTGGTGGTTTACTTTTCTTTGTAAAAACTTTTTAGTTTGATGTAGTCCCACCTGTCTAATTTTGAAACATATGAAATTAAGACTAGAAAAACAATAGAAAAGATCAATGAAACAGTCATTTTTCTAAAAAAGATAAAACTGACAAGCCATTAGCTAGATTAACTAAGAAAAAATAGATTCAAATAAATAAAATTAAAAGTGAAAGAGAAAATATTAAAATTGTTGCAACAGAAATAAAGAATCCTAAGAGACTACTATGAAAATTACATACCAACAAATTGGATAACCTAGAAGAAATAGATTAATTCCTAGAAACTTATCAAGCCTGAATCCTGAAAACATAGTAAAACTATACACACTACTAATGAGTAAGGGGACTGAAGCAGTAATCAAAACTTTAGAGAATCCCAAAACCAGATGGTTTTACCAGTGGAGTCTACCAAACATTTAAAGAAGAATTAATGCCAATCCTTAAGCTTTTCCCAAAAAAGTAAAGAAGAGATACGTATTCCAAATTCATTGTTATGAAATGAGCATTACTCAGGTACCAAAGCTAGACAAGGATGCTATAAGAAAGAAAATTGGAGGGCAATAACTCTGATGAATACAGAGGTAGCAATCCTCAACAAAATTCTCGTAAACCAAGTTCAACAGCACATTAAAGTAACCATATATAGCATGATCAAGTGGGATTTATCCCTGGAATAAAAGATTGATTCAACAAACACAAACTGATTAATGTGATACATCACATTAACAACATGAAGGATAAAAATGATATTATCATCTCAATAAACACAGAAAAAAAAAGCATTTAGCAGAATCCAACAGCCTTTCATGATGAAAATTTTTAACAAATTGGGTATAGGAGAACATATCCCAACATAATAAGGGCCATACATGACAAGCCCACAGCTAATATGATACTCAATGGTGAAAAGCTGAAAGCTTTTCCTGTAAGATCAGGATCAGGACAAGGATGTGCACTATTGTGCCTGCTAATCAGTTAGCACTAGAAATCCTGGCCAAAGCAGTTAGGAAAACGGAAGAAATAACTGGCATCCAAATTAGAAAGGAAGAAATAAAATTGTTTTCTGCTTGCAGATTACATGATTTCATATATAGAAAACTCTAAAGGCTTCACCACAATATTAGATATGGTATTACAACTAATACTATTAGAACTAATAAATTCAGTACAGTTGCAGGATTCAAAATCAACATACAAAAATCAATGGCATTTATATGCACTAATAAACTATCTGAAAAGAAAATTAATAAAACAGTCCCACTACAATAGTATCAAAAAGAATATAATACTTAGAAATAAACAACAGGGAGGTGAAAGATTTGTACATTGAAAACTACAATATATTGATGAAAGAAATCAAAGAAGACACAAATAAATTTTCATAGACTAGAAGAGTTAATATTGTTAAAATGTCCATCCTAGCCAAAGTAATATACAGAATGAATGCTATTCCCATCAAAATCCCAATGGAATGTACATAAAAATAGAAAAACAATCATTAACTTCATATAAAACAACAAAACACCCCACAATAGCCAAAATGATCTTGGAAAAGAACAAAACTGGAAGCCTAACACTTCAAGGTTTCAAAATATATTACAAAACTATAGTAATTAAAGCACTATGATACTGACATAAAGACAGACAAATAACAGAAAGGAACAGAACAGAAAGCCCAGAAATAAACCCACGCATAGACAGGGAATTGATCTTTGACAAAGGCTGCAAGAATACGCAATGGAGAAAGCACTCTTCACCAATGTTGTTGGGAAAATTGTATATCTACATTAAAATATTAAATTGGACCCTTATCGTACACCATACACAGAAATCAACTCAAAATGAATTAAAGGCTTATAGTTAAGACCTGAAACTATAAAACTAGAGGAAAAACACAGGGGCATAGAGGAAAATGTTCATAACGTTGGTCTTGGCAATGACTTCATGGATATGACATCAAAAACACAGGTAATGAAAGAAAATGAATTAGAATTTGTAGAACACATTTAACCCTGTCAAGATCTTGCAACAAAAATATACATTAACAGGTTATTAAAGATAAAAATTCAGGAGAATATGGGACTTTATGAAAAAGTGTGAAAGCAAATAGGAGCACTTAAAAGCTATTTTACTATTTTGTGTACATTACAATTTGATAAATAAGGAGAAAGAACATTGCCTCTATTTTTCTAAATAGATATATGCTATACTTGAGAATGGCTGTAATCCACTTGTTTTAAAGACTTGCTTTGGGATTTAACATGCAAACAGACCATACATTTGAAAAACTAAAATAAGCTAAATCATTACATTATTGTATAAATAACATACCATGTGAATATTTAAAGTATTGTTTCTTAGTTACAAAGATAGCAGGTAAGGCATATACCATATTGTTCTGAGTAAATGTGGTAGAAAATCAATGTTTCAAGCAGTCCATCTAATCCACCCTGAGCTTCTTTAACTCAAAGAGTAAACAAACAAACAAAAACCCCTCAAATCTCGTTATGCATATATTTGCTAATGATTCTAAACAATTCATATTTAGTTGACCAAAAAAGATCATCTATACTTTATTAACTGAAATATTACACAGGAAAATTATTTCAAAGGTAAATAAAAAACTACTAAGAATTTTCAAAATGTGATTAAAAAGCTAAATATCTACCCAAATTATTTCCTTGAACAGTTATAGATACTTTAAATTAAGCAACATCATTCACCAGAACACAAAGATTTTTATAAGCAGGTTGTCTTCCTCCAAGAATGAGCTAGACAGTAAACAAAGTTGATTTCTGTCTTTTTCTGTGTGGGGGTGGGGGCGGGTGGTGACAAGGAAGGGAGTTAACTTAATTTACAGCACTGTAACAGTCCTCTGTTATTTCTGCTTTAATGGAGTGATTTTAGACTTCAGATTATTTATGTGTAAGATCTTCCATACTGTTCTGATGTCTATGATTTTCTATAAAATATTTCACCAGAGACTCTGTCATATTACACATTTACTAATTAGTTCAAGCTTCAATTCTAAGGGCAGTCACTCCTAGGAGAAAATCCATACTGAAGGGTGGCCTATCTGGCATTTTATATGAAAAGTCACACCCCAGAGCTGTACACCATCAGCACGTCTGTTAAATGTTATCTCAATCAATACCATGCATTTTTTTAAATCCTGTTCTGAATGTCAAAATTGGTTTTCAATGGGGGGAAGTAAATTTTTGATGGAATGTGGTTTGCTTAAAATTGTTTTGAGATAGTCTGCTGTTAACACAAATAGGACATAAGAATGTAACAAGGTCCATAGCAGTAAGAGATTGTACCTGAGACATGATCTCTAAATGGCCTCATACCCAAGAAGACTGTGGTTAGTTACCTAAGAGTCATCCTGCTTCTGAAATTTTGATAAATCTTTCCCAAATGAATCCTTTATGAATTGGCTGTAATTTTTAAATAAATATATTATTTGTTTAATATTTGTGTATATAAGGAAATCTGTTTGAGACACCTTTTCACTGCAGCCTAATAAAGAAATCCTCACCCACCTCCAACTCCTTTGGTGGCTATAGTTATGTACCCAAAATAACTAAGAGCCACCACACATGACCAAATTGGTTTAGGTCAGGTTGAAACAAATGGAAACTCTAAATTCATCTGTGCTATCAAATGCCTGTGGTCTGCCTGAAAGATGTTATTTACCATTTCTTAAATCAAATGGAGACCAATTAAGACAGAGGATGAACTCCTACCTTTAGTGATTAGATATGTTTATCCTTGGGGACCTTACTTGTTATTACTACCCCTAACTTATCATATTCTAAGCACATATATATCCTTTCTGAGGGCAGAGCCATATGGGAAGGTGTATCTAATACCTCTTTTCTACCTCCTGCTACTTCAGTAAAGACAATGCGAATGAAGGAAGAGAGTTAGGTGAGGAAAGTTCAGGGAGAGAGCAAGTATCTACAGTAGTTATCTGTTTACAAACTACTTTGTTATTAAACTGCCTCTAGCTTCTATCTGGAATATTGTCCATCAGTCTTTTGCTCTGACGAAGACTTTTACTTAGGCATCTGTGCTGAGAAGCTGGATCTGGAGTATTGAATTAGTAATATGTAGATTATGACCTGTTGAATGAGGGGGCACAAGCCACCCACACAGAGTCAGCAGGTCGCTCCCTCAGTATCTGAGCTCCCATTTGGGGGAAGTGAGACCCACAGGATGGTTTTGATTGAAGAAACAGTTTGAATACACACACACAAAAGAAGCAGAGTTACTTACATATCCCAGAAATGGGGAGGAGGGGTGTGCAAGGGCCAGAGGAGGGTAGTCCTCCCTCCCAGGTTACAAGCGAGCAGGAGATAGAGAGGAGGGCACATGCACATATTATTATAAGGTGGTTGGGGCAGAGGTCACTAACTTTTTGTGAGCTTAATTCTAAGTGGCTATTTTAAAAGGTACCCCAAGAAAAGCAAAGTGGGGACTTACGGTGGGCATCCTAAACTCTAGTCCTTATCCAAATGTCCGGACTCTGGATATGAGCAGAGTTATCAAACGGAATGGCAAAGACAGCAACTCAGAAAAACAAAGCTGTTTTTCTCAAAAGTTTTTTTTTCTCATCACAGCATCATCATGACCTACTATGATCTGAATGTTTGTATTCCCCACAAGTTCATATGTTGATATCCTATGTCCCAGTGAGATGGTATTAGGAGGGGCCTTGGGGGAGCTTAGTCATGAGGGTGGAGGTCTCATGAATGGGATTAGTGGCCTGGTGAAAGGGGCTCCACAGAGATCCCTTGCCCCTTTAGTCACGTGAGAACACAAGGAGTCTGTGACTGGGAAGAGACCACCCTCAAAAACTGTAAGAACTATATTTCTATTATCTATAAGGCACCCAGTTTATATTTCCTTGTAGTAGCTGGAACTGATGAAGACATAACTTAAGAGGACTTTCTTTAATCTATGCATTTTTGACAGGAGTGATGTTACTCCAAAAGGGGCAAAAATTGCTTCTTAGAGAGCAAAAAAATCTTACTCTTTTTGTGTATAATTCATATATATATATATATATACATATATATATATCTGTATGCAGGTATATATACATACACATATATATAAATGTGTGTGTGTGTGTATACACAGAATATCTGTATTATTAAAATTACATGAAGGGACATGATTGGGGAAAAAAGGCTCTTTATAGGGATAATAAATGAAAAAAAATGGTTGGAAAACACTGACTGTTGGCAGACTGATATTTGGCAACCTAACCACAAGATGAATTTGTTTGACCAATCAAGTGTTTAATTTATTCTTTTCCATTTAAATGGCACTACTCCTGGGCCTAAGAGTGTTTAAATTTACCATTTTGCCAGAAGATTTGGTGAACAGTACAGCAAGTGGACCGCCTACTGCCACATGTTTTCCCAAGACCTTAAGTTCACAGAAGCAACCTGAATTTCACTGGTCCTTCCCACACATCTTCAGGCAGAAAATTTCAGCAGTTAGAGCTGGATGTTCCCAAAAGGCCTTGTATATGTGCTTATGAAAATGTTAACTACAGAAAACCTGACCCCTGTAGCTACATTACCAATTTCCATTACATGGGGACCACCACATGGAATTGACTCCCTGGGGCTTCTGCTGAAAATGCACTCATTTGGAATTCTGACATCTATGCTAAGGGCTGCATCTCGAGATGCACATAACAGTAGGAACATCGCCACAGCATTGTCACAGAAGCACTCTTCCAGGCCTAAGTAGGAAGAAATTCACTTCTCTCCCTCCATGTCATGCTTTAGAACATGGGTAGCAAAGAAATGCTGCTCACAGGCTTTCATGAACATTGCTTCTTCATTTTCTCTCTATTCTGTCCTATCACAAATTACAGCAGTAGTGATAACAGCAATGGTAAAACCAAATGGTTACTTATTTTATGGAAATGTGGGAGGCATATTATTAAAAATTCAAATAATATTTTTAAATGATAAAAATACATGGAAGAAATTATTCTAAATCCTTCCAAAGGTGTGGGGTAACTATTTGGTGAACATCCTTTAATCATATCTTTATGCTGATACATACTTAGAAGGACTAAGAGACAAATATATTTATGGATAGAAAAACAGATAATTTTACAAGAAAGATATTTATATGCTATATAAAAATCACATTAGATTTCCTTGAATTTAATAAAAGAACAAAAAAGTGATATGAACATGAACCTGAAAAAAACTAATGAACTTCAGATAAACACTTCATTATACTTTGGGATATTCATCCAATTAAAGTTAAGAAAACATGATTATCAGTAAGATTCACTCATGGCTTTTAAAGAGATAGGTCTTTTTGTTTATGATAAATTTACACTTTTAACTGAAATTTTAGTTTCTTCAGAGTTCTACCTTAAAATGGAATCCATTCATATCACCAGGCATTTTATCCCAGCTTCTCATCCACAAGTTCTTTTTTTTATAATTTTTCCATCAACTGGGTTCCATTATACTATAGTCCCTAAATTCTGTAATGTGGAAAACTTGCTTTTTGCCTCTACTTTTGAAAGACAGTTTGGGTGAATAAATTATTTTAAGAACATATTTTACTTATTTCAGAACACTGAGGATATGTGTACATTTTCATTCAGGTTTCAGTATAGCTACAGACATTTCTATGATTCACTTTGTTATCCCCTTAGTCAGCGATTTTGCTTTTTATACTTAGATTGCAATAGAATGTCTTCTTTATCCTTGAAATTCAATAACTTAACAGTATGTGCCTTGATATTGATTGTTCTGAATGAGCTCTCCTAATATATGATCTGCAGATTCAATCCTTTCTTCATTTCAGTTAAATTTTCCTGTATTATACTTCTGCATGCCTTTTTTGTTTCATAGATAGAGATCTTTTCTTTAGGGATGCCAATTATCCTTATACTGGCTCATCTTTGACTGGTGTCCAATTATTCTCTCTAATTGGTTTATTCATTCTCCCTCTCTCTCCCTCTTTCTCTCTCTCCATTCCCTGAGGATATACAAAGGCTTTTCTCCTATTAATGGAAATTACTTTCATCCAGGTTTGATCTCTGCATTTTCTCATTTATTTATTAGTTTTGTAATAGTGTTTTGGTTTTCAATTTGTTTCATTGGCCCTCCAGTCTGTATTTTATCATATTCTCAGGATTTATCATTTCATCTTTCAACTTCTGTTCAATTACTTTCGTTTGAAATATGACAGCTTTCACAAATTTACTTCTTATGTTTTCACAAGGGTTATGCTGATAATTTACTGTATCATTCCAATTTCAGGATTTATAGTATAAATAAACAAGGAATAATAACAAAAAAAAGCTGAAATTTATCAAGTGTGTGCCAGGCATTGAAAAAAGTGATTTACATGCATTAATATATTTAATTCTCACAGTAACACTATATAGAAAAGACTATTCTTCTTCTCTATCTACAAGATGAAGAAAATAGAACTAAGAGTTTAAATAATTTGCCCAAATGTATTAAATAGCAAAAGACAGAACTAGATACAGATTCTAGCAATTTATCATAATATTATGCATATTTACTGAGTCCCATTCTTCCTCTTCATTAATTACCCAGTGAATGGGATATTTAAGAATTTCAATATTTGGCAAAACAGATTTTCTCTGTGATACCAATATACTTATTGAAGATAAGGAGACCAAGAAACTTAAATCCAGGATTAAGAGAGAGACAAACTCAGGAAAATAATGAGATTTAGAGGAAGGGAGTGAAGGTGATATGCTAAAGAAAGCATTTGGGAGAGTTTCATTTATATTATCACAACATCAGGGGAACATCATTTTATGCATTTGAGCTCTATTATTTTGTTGTTGTTGTTATTTTTCTAATATCCATGTCTCTATTTTCTGTCCCTGGGAGTATCACCAGAATATCTCAAAAGAGCTGTGTCTGTGTTGCATAAAAAGGAGACCAGTGAGCATGTAAGCTTGTGGGGTGTGTTTGTGTGTGTTCAGGAGATACCTGGGAAACTGTTCACTGTGGCCTACTGTCCAGATGAAAGAATACTCGATCAGCAACCACTGGTAGTAACAATGAAAACTGAAGCAGGTGATACCAGCACTGGAAACATAAATAAATGCATTATTAGAATAGGATAGATTAGACTAGACTAGGGAAAAAAACTGTGAGCAAGCATTGGCATGAAAATCCAGCCTTTTAAGTATAATTTAAGACTTAATCAACTTAGATCCTTTTCCATTATTTGTGCTCTACCCCTACTGACTTCCTGCAACTTAGAAGAGTGGTACAAAGCAGGAGAATTTAATCAGTGAGGGGTTCGACAATGAAATATGAAGTCTGGGACATCCTGATTTGAAATTTTGACTGAGTTTTTTGTCTTCATATTCAGATAGCACTTCAACTGACATTTAATTTCCATAGGCTGTGAAATAGTCTCAGGATAGCCTTAAAACAAACAGACAAAAACCCATTTTTTTTCTGAGGAAAGATGCAGGCTAATTACAGAAAACTGACACATCTTTGAATCTCTAACAAAAACCCAGCTCATGTATTGGTGTCTATCTGTCCCTTCTTAGATCCTTCATCTTTTTTTCTGTTGTTCTTATGACATATACCTTTGGCTATCACAAGAAAAACTAAGATGATTTTTTTGAACCTTAAGTAGCAGAGTGACTTAGAGCAAGAGGATGTTGCAATTACTATATTCACAGATATTCTGGTATCTTCAATAATCTGAATTCTTCCTGGCTGTCTTGCCAATGGGTTTCAGCCCCGGGCAAATTCGCTATGGATTCAATGCGACCAAAGAAATTGACAGCATAACGTTCTTTGGGGTGAAAGGGTTTATTACCCGACTTGGTCTCCCGGCGGTAGGTCGAGCACTAGCATCTCTGCCTCTGCCCAGAGCACTGGGCCAAGCTCTCTATACAGCACAATAATAGCTTATTGCCTAAAGGTGTGGAAGTGGTAGCCTAGCAACAGGCCAGTTACATCATCAGGTAGTTTAAGTTCAGTGAGGATCCTGGCTATTGGAACCCCAACTTCCCCACACTGGCAAAAGAAAATGATGACATTATGTCCTGCCAATGGGTTTCAGCCCCAGACAACTTCACTATGGATTCAATGTGACCAAAGAAATTAGGGTTTATACCCAACTTTATTCCCACAGGGGCAGGTCAATCACTAAAATCCTGTTCACTCAGAGGGAGTCTGCATGCAGCAAGCCAGTCTCTGGGTCTCTCTGTCCACACATCCATCCTTTGGGCCTCTCTGCCTGCACAGCCATCCTCTGGCTCTGTCCTTAGTGCTCCTACCACTCTAACCTCTGCTCTGCTCTCCTGAAGCCTTACAGCCATGCCACCATGTCTCCCAGAGCACTGGGAGATGCTCTTTGTAAGGTCAGTAACAATGTACTGCCCACACGTGTGTAGTGAGCTAGCCAACCAGGGCCAGGTGAGAATCCTGGCCACAGGAACCTTCATTTTATCCACAACTTATTTTTTAAGGATTTAAGTTTAATTCTTATCTTTATTTTACATATTTCTGGAAAAAAGTGTTTAAAATCAGTTGCAGCGCTAATAAAAGCTTGATCATGACATTTGACAAACCTTAGAAAACCAGAAACATCTTATAAATACTCTTAAAAATGCTATTACAGCAGAACAAAATGGCAGCGTAGAGACCCTGCCTCTTCATCCCCCCACAAACCTCCACAATTACACAACTATCACAAACCAAAGCAGATCTGGGCACGCTCTAGAGTCCTATTAAGAAATTTTAGCAACACAGTAGAACAAAAAAAACTTGTGAATAATCCAAAAAAAAAGAATAAAAGCTTCATTTTCCTGCGTTATCTGATCCCCTAAGTGACACTGTTCAGCAACAAGCAGGATCTTCTCAGCTTGAAAGTTTTCTTCACGAGGAAAGGAAGAGAGGCATGAGTAACCAGCTTCTCCAGCCTTTCAGGGCACCACAGCTCCTGCTCTGGTTTTACCTCACCCAGAATGGCAAAGCTGAGACATATAAGGACAGCTAGGAACAAGGATAAAAAGGAAGGCCTATTGTGGATAAAGTGAAGGTTCCTGTGGCCAGGATTCTCACCTGGCCCTGGTTGGCTTGCTCACTACACACATGTGGGCAATATATCATTATTAACTCTATATAAAGAACTCTGCCCAATACTCAGGGCAACATAGTGGCATGGCTGTAAGGCTGCAGGAGAGCAGAGACAAGACTGGAGTGGTGGCAGCACTGAGGACAGAGACTGAGATGGCTACAGGGTAGAGAGGCCCAGAGGCAGAGACTGTCTTTCTGCATGCAGACTCGCTCTGAGTGCATGGGATTGTAGTGATTGACCTGCCACCGTGGAATACAGGGACATATCATTATATTGTAGGTCTTGCTCATGCCTTCTTTTCCATTGATAAAGAACAAGAAAGTCAAGAACAGTTTGCCTTCTTGTGGGAAGGAAGGAAATGGACTTTCACTGTCCTTTCAAAGGGGTATCTCCACAGTCCCACCATCTGTCATGGACTTGTACCTCGGGACTTCACAGCATGGGAGAAACTGCCAATGGTGTGGCAGTACCATTATATTGATGATATCATGCTTACTTCTGATACTCTTACACACCTAGAAGGTGCAGCACCTAGACTGCTGCAACATCTACAAGAGAAAGGATGGGCTGTGAACAGCAACAGGTTCAGGGATCTGGTTTGTCAGTCAAATTCTTGGGGGTCGTCTGGTTGGCTAAGACTAAAGTTATCTCAGAAGCAGTCATAGATAAAGTCCAGGACTTCCCTTTCCCTACAACTGTGGCATTATTACAAGAATTTTGGGGTCTTTTAGGCTACTGGAGAATGTTTATCCCACACTTAGCACAAATTTTGAAGCCCTTATATTGTTTGGTATGGAAGGGCGTCAGGTGGGACTGGGATGAGACATGTGCATCTGCTTTTACTGCTACAAAATAAGCAGTCAAGACTGTGTAGGCCTTGAGTGTGATGGACCCATCAAGGCCCTGTGAGCTGGTTGTTCATTGACCAAAGATGGTTATGGCTGGGGTCTCTGGCAGCAGCTTGAACAAACTCATCAACCTATTGGATTCTGGTTGCAACACTGGAAAGGAGTAGAGGTACAGCACACCTTAACAGAGAAAAAATCAGCTGTCATGTACCATACCTTGCAGGCTATGGAGCCTATCACCAGAACAGCTCTGATAAAGGTAATAACCACCTATCTCATTGTGGGGCGGGTATGAGTCTGGACCCAAAAGCTGCAGAGTAGTATGGCAAAGACACCTACACTGACCAAATTGGGTGCATACCTACAGCAGCGTAGTGCCCTCTCTACTATCCCCTTGAGTGAAGAACTCCAATGCTTACTGGGGTCATTGACATATATAAGTGAAAGGCAGGAAGACTTTGTTTTAGAGCCATTAGTAGCAGAGAGCCTTTATTGGAAGGGAAGAGCCCCTATACCCAAAGATGCATGGTACACTGATGGCTCCAGCTGTGGGCAGCCCCTGAAATGGAGGTCTGTAGCTTTAAGCTGTCTAAGAGTGAGACAATATGGATGGAAGATGGTGAGGGGAAAAGCAATCAATGGACAGAGTTGCGGGCAGTGTGGATTGAGATCAGCCAGGAGTCCTCCCCAATAATTGTTTGCACTGACAACTGGGCCATCTATCGGGGTTGACCCTGTGGCTTACTGACATGGTACCATGCCAACTGATTGGTGGGCCACTGACCCTTTGGGGGCAAGAGCTGTGGCAAGATTTTGGGGCCTCTAGTCAGATTTAAACAGTTACAGTATATCATGTGACAGGCCATTTGCCACTGGCATCCCCAGGAAACAACGAAGCAGATGGATTGGCCCAGGTATGATGGCTAGAAGGAAAGCCTGCCTCTGATATGGCCCAATGGTTACATCAATGTTTGTTGCATGCAAGGCAGAAGACAATGTGGCGTGTAGCCCATTGGTGGGACCTGCCTTTGACCTTCGAAGAAGTCATCAGAACCCAGCAGGAGTACATTGTATGCTCTAAAATGGACTTATACTGAGTCCCACAGCAACATGTGACAATAGCTAAGGGGCTGATTCCCCTGTCAGGTGGCAAATAGAGCATATTGGGCCTCTGGTCATGTCAGGAGGATACCTATATGTCATGACTGATGAGGAAAAAACTACTGGACTGCACATTGTGCAGACCAGAAAATGACCAAAAGAGGCCTGGAGAGTCTCTTTGCAGCCTACAGCCAACCACAGGTGATTGAGAGTGCTCAAGGCACCCACTTATTGGACATGCACTACAAGAATGGGTGCAACAATTAGGGATAAAGTAGAAGTTTTATGTACCATATAATCCTATCAGGGAAAGCATGATAGAGAGGTACAATGGTTTGTTAGAATCTGGCTTATATTCAGACACTAATAGTCTATGGGGATGGTCAGTCTTCTTATGGACAGTGCTACACTGTTTGAACGATAAGCCTGAGAAGGGGGTATTGAGCCCTGTAGACAGGTTAATACACATTGCTGCCTCCCCTATACAACTGCAAGTACAAACCAAGGAGGAATCGCTGAAGCCAGGTTTTGGTCACCAGAATAATATATTGCTGCCAGCACCAAATGCAATAAACCCTGCAGACCCCATTCAGTGGATGTGACCTTGGACTTTTCAAGACATGGGCCAGCGATGGCTGGCCCTCTGGGAACCTTGGGGACAAGGCCTGGAGGCTGGCTCTTATGTATTCCTGGAGAGATGGTAGAGTGTCCCCCAAAGATTAGGGCACTGTACCCTAAATGTCTGGAAGGTAAGACCATCTTACCAGGTAGTTTTATCTTTATGGCCAGTGCATGCACCTCCAGTAGCACTATACATAGACCCCTTGGTAACCCTCACAGGGAGAGGGGTAAAGGTATAGTATACTAGACCCAGACAGGACCTCTTTCCTGCTGTGGCATTATTACAGGACCACTCTCTTGCATGAATCCTACCTGATAGACAAGATTTGCCTATGTTAATGCCATTAAAATGTGTGTCTTATTGCCCTTAAATTTAATCTCCTTTAATGTCTTTGTGGAGTGGACATACACCCTAGCAAAAACTGCTACTCGCTGGGTATGCACAGAGCTCCTTATCAGTACTGCTACTGGCTTCCCGTGGAAAGTGCGAATCGTGAACTGGGACTGGTTTGAATACGGCTGGGATGATCACTCAGTGGCAACTGATCTCCTTTGGCTTAAGGACGACTATTATTATTATAATTTTTTTTGTTACAAGTTTCTAGCTTTCTCATACATGGACCATAGCAGAAGATTGATTTTGACTGTGGAAAGTGTGAGTCATGAACTCATCTGAGTAGAAATGGTTTGAATACTGCTGGAATGACCACTTGGCAGCAATTGATCTCCTCAGGCTTGAGGATTATTATAATTTTTGCTGTTATCTGTATCATAATTTTTGTTATCTGTATGTTGTTATTCTCTGTTGCTCTTATGGACTCTGGTTACAATGCTCCAACTTTCTTGCACAGGGATCATCATGGAAGACTGAGGGCATGTAGATTGTGAGGCAAGAATCCTGAAGGGGTAGAGTATAGGGGAAATGGAAGTTCTTGTGGCCAGGGTCCTCAACTGACCCTAAACTACTTGATATAATTGACCTACTCCTAGGCTAATGCTTACATACCCATTGGGAATGGGCCATCATTGTCAGTGTCACTCAAAGAGCTCCACCCAGGGCCAGAGGCAGAGACTGTGAATGTAAATGCCCCAGAGGCAGACATGATTCGAGCACTTGACTTTCTACCATGAGAATAAAGCTTGGTATAAACCCTTTTACCCCTTATGTTCTGTTGTTGCTATTCCTTCTCACTGAATCCAAAGTGAACTTGCCTGGGACAATTCCCCTTAGGCAAGACTGTCTGCAACTGGCCACTGCCACCTCATAGACACCTGCAGCTGTCCCCCATAGCTCAGTGTGTGCACACCACTAGCCCAAGCTACTGCCACTACCTGTACTGGTCCCTAGGTGCAGGATCTTGAGGTACCACTTGGAGCCATAACAGGCCTGGCAGCCACTGTAGACCCCCTACTGCACTTGCCATGGACCACAAAGTTGTTGATTAAGTGGAACTCAGCAGTCTGAGCCAAAGAGACATCACATCCAACACAGACTAGGTACCACCATGTACCCCCACACTTGGCACTCTGCACCACTAGACCAGGTGTCACAGTATACTCCAGTGTGGCCACACCCACAGGTTAAAGTCAGTATATAAAGTCTAGAGGAAGTGACTGCCTCTTTAAATGTGCAGACACATATGCAAGCCTACAGAGATTATAAAGAATCAGGGAAATTTGACTCCACCAAAGAAATACAGTAAATTGCAGTACCTTATTCCAAAGAAATGGAGGTCCAGAAATTGCCTGACAAAGTACTCAACATAATTGCCTAAAGATGCTCAGAGAGCTGCAATAGAATACAGAAAAATGATTTTACCACATAAGGGAAACAATACAAGAACAAAATGAGAAATTCAACAAAGAGAAAGAAAACAGAGAAAGATCCAAACAGAAATTACAGAGCTGAAAAATACAATGACTGAACTGAGAAATTCAATAGACATTTTTAACAGCAGATTTGAACAAGTATAAGAGAGAATCAGTGAGCTAGAAGACATCAATAGAAATTATCCAATCAGAGAAGCAAAAAAATAAAAATAAAAAGGAATAAAGCCTATAGAACATAAGGGACAACTTCAAAGACAAGTAATGTACTTATCTTTGGAGTCCCAGAAGGGGAAGAGAAGGTAAAAGGGGCAGAGAGCTTATTTTAAAAAAATAATGGCTGAGAAATTGACAAACCTGGGGAGAGATTTGCACATCCAACTTCATGAAACTAAGGAGTTGCCTTAAAATTTCAATCAAAAACCATCTTTTCCAAGATACATAATAAAAAAACTGTCTAAAAGCAAAGACAGAAAATTCTAAAAATAGCAAGAGAAAAAAAGTACCTCATGCATGGGAACCCCATAAGGCTCTAAGTAGATTTCTCAACAAAGGCTTTGTAGGCCAGGAGAAAATGGGATGTTACACCCAAATTGCTGAAAGAAAGAAAATGACAACCAAGAACACTTTACCCAGCAAAGTCGTCCTTCAGGGACAAAGGTGAGATAAATATAATCCCCAGTAAACAAGAGCTAAAGGAATTGATTACAATTAAACCGATCTTACAAGAAATGCTGAAAAGAGTTCTATCTGAAATGGAAGGATGTTAATTAGTAATATAAAAACATACAATATACTGGTAAAATTAAGCATTGAGTCAGAATCAGAATACTCTAATACTATAATATGGTGATCTGTTAACTAATTCAATATAAAGATTGAAGGACAAAAGATTAAAGCCATAACTACAACAATTTATGAAAGGAAACACAATATAAAGATGTCAATGGTGACATCAAAAATATAAAAGGAGACCTAAAAGTGATCAAAGTTAATTTGTATAAATTATATATTTAAGATGTTTTATGTAATCCTCATGGTAACCGCAAAGCAAAAACCTACCGTGGATTCACAAAAGATAAAGAGGAGGGAATCAAAGCACACGACTATAGAAAATAAATTTACACAGGAAGGCAGCAACAGAGGAAGAAAGGAACAGGGGAAGTACGAAGCAACTAGAAAACGATGAGATGGCAGTAGTAACTCCTCACCTATCAATATTTACTCTAAATGTAAATGAATTGAATATTCCAATCTATAGTCACAGAGTGGCTGGATGGATATTGTATGCAAGATGACATCAAAGGACAACAGAGATAGCTTTATTTATATCAGACAAAATATACTTTAAGCCAAAAATAGTAACAATAGACAAATATGATCATTATATAATAAGGTGGTGAATTCATCAAGATTTAATAATCATAAATATATATGCACCCAGCATCAGAGCACCTAAATATATTAAGCAAATACTAACAGATCTAAAGGGAGAAAGACAATACAGTAATAGTATGGAAATTCGATACCATATCTTCACAATGGATAGATCATCCAGATAGGAAATCAAAAAGGAAATATTGGACTTGGACCATACTTTACCCTTAGTGGATCTACCAGGTATATACAGAACATCCCACCCAACATCAGCAGATTACACATTCTTCTCAAGTGTACATAAATATACTCCAGGAGAGCTTATATTATAGGTCACAAAACAAGTCTTAGCAAATTTAAGAAGACTAAAATCTTCTATACCAAGTATCATCTCCTACAACAATGGTATTGAACCAGAAATTAGTAATATGAGGAAAGCTGGAAAATTCACAGATATGTGGAAACACAGTCCTGAACAACCAAGGGTCAAAGAAGAAATCAGAAGATAAATAAAATAAGATTTATTTTAAGTTACGAGATTTGGCTTTCATTCTGTAGTCCAATCTTACAGCTGCGCAAGTTGGAACAAATTAATTAAGTATATAATATCTTAGTTGCTTATTTGAAAGAATTGAGAGGATAATATAATTAGTAACATTTACTAAGGACACTAACTTAGTGATTGTGATTTACATAAATCAAAGCCTCAGTTCTTGGGCATACAAAATGATAACTAATTTTTAACACTTACTGAAAATGTATCATGTTCAGTGTGGTTTAAAAATATTACTTTTATGTATATCTTACCAGTAACTTACTGTGTTGCTTTAAGATAGAAAGAAAATATGATATGCAAATGTACTTTACAAGCTTAGTTGCTATATTTTCTTTTAACTTCAGAAAACAACAGAATTAAGGAAATTTACAGATTAAAAGTAGTGAAACACCCTCCAAACCTAGCTGAATTATATTACAATGCTCTCATTGCCTTAATAGGAAAGACTTCTGTCTCATTGATGTCACAATTGTATGTGGCCAAAGCTGTGTCCACATTGTAGTTGGCTGTACTTTGGCCTCTTAGTTACCCTGTGATGTCTTTTCAGGCCAAAGAGAGAAGAGAGGGTGGAAAGACAAACCAGATAATTAACCACCTTAGCCCCAAAGTCTCTTTTGTTCACATTCCATTGGCCAAAATGAGTCATCTGACCTATTTAACTGCAGGAGAGGTTAGGAATTGCAAATGTGTATGGATAAAGAGATTACCAACAGTAGTCTGATGTACCAGCCTAAATCATTGTTAGGAGATTTCAATTTTTGAAATTACAGTTTCAAAATGATAAGGAAGCATTTCAGCCTGCATTTAAGAGGTGTGCCACCTGACTCAGTATTTTATCATAGGGAGTTTTTTACATAGTATCTTTTGAAGTTGTTATAATCATGATTATAATACAGTCTTCTGAGAGCAATTTTTGACTAGACAAATTTGATATTAATCACTCACAAGTGAGCTGCATAAAAATGAAACTGCATCAATATGAGTCTCAGAAAAATTAATAAGAAGCATGGAACAGAACAAAATGTGAGCACAAAAAAGGACTGTATGTTCTAAACTATCTAGAGATAAGGTCAGACATACCAATATCTACTTGGACATGGAAATAATACACATACTGCTTAAAAATTCAACAATATTTAGAACACATGCTGTATGAAGAATCTCTTGGGAAGTAGAACTTTCAAAATACATCAAAATAATATGTAATAAAGGGCACTGACATTTGCATCTGCCTGTCACTGAGTGTTCAAGGATTTTTTTACCAAGACTGAAACTATGCTTAGTCATGAAACAAATTTTAATACTTTACTAGTTTGAATTCTTAGGGCACATGTTCTCTGATCAAAGTGGAATTAAATTACAAGTCAATAAAAATAAGATGTCTAGAAAATATGTAATTGTTTATTAAACAGCTACTTTCTAAACTATTCAAGGAAAAAAATAGGAAAATACCTCTCAGTGAATTACAATGAAAGGACAAGTTAAAATTGTGAGATGAAGGCAAAAGAAAAAAAGCACCAAGAGGGAAATTTATAGCCTTGAATATCAGTTTTAGAAAAGACAAGTTTTAGCTAAATAATAAAGATGGCATTGAGCCTGAATGTAATAGAAAGAAGGAAATAATAAAGATAAGAGAAAAAGCCAATTACATAGAAAGTTGCTAGCAATGTAAATGTTCAGAGGTCCAAAATTTAGTTCTCTAAAAATTCAAATAAAATTCATAAAAACAGAAGAACATTTCAAGAAAAAAAGAGAAAAAACATATAACCAATAACAAGAAAAAATGAGACCACTATCTTTTTCAGTGTTCTCATCATATAGTTGATTGTCTGAACTGCATTCAGTTCAGGGAACTGGCAAAAGGTGGATGGGGTAAAAATAAAAGAAGAGAAGTTATATGTTGATAAGTATTCAAGTTGGATAATAAGTGCATTGGGTTCTTTAAACTAGTCCCTCAACTTTTCTGTATATTTGAAATTTTTCATATTAAAATGATTCAGAAGCAATAAATAAAAGATCTGAAAATAGGTACCAGTACAGACTATAACAAATTAAAATGATAATAAGTAAATATTACAACCTTATGCCAAAAGATTTGTCAACAGATATAAATTGGAGAAATTTAAAATACACAATTCTCAAAACTGACATGAAAAGAAATATAAAACCTTAATAGCCTTTATGTATTAAATAAATCATATATAAATAAAAATATGTATTCTCACAAGGAAAATTACAGTCCCAAATGTATTCATTGGTTATATATATTATTTAAGGCAGAAGTGATACAAATCTTAGAAACTGTCAGAAAACAGCAAAGGCAAAATCACTCTTGTACACTTTACAATGCACTCATTATTAAAGATCAAATAAGTCTGGTAATGAATTCTAATGAAGACATTAAAAGAAAATAAAATTACAAACTTTTATCCCTTATGATTATACATGAATATGCCATTAACTAAGCATTCATAGAAAAAAAAAACCAGCAATTAAAAACAGAAGATAATATGATAAAACAAAGTGAACATTTCTATACATATGTAAAGCATATGACACATTTCAACACTTGTTCACGGCAAAAACTCTCAAAATTCGTCATAGATGAAAACTTCTTCGATTTGAATAATAACAGTTATGAAAAATACACACCTAATACATTTAATAATATATGTTTCAATATTTTCTTCCTAAGAATGGCAACAAGACATTGCCATTGGCATCTTTGACTCTGGCATCTTTCAGAATTCTTTCTTTTTATTTGATCTCCTGTAATTTGAAAATGATTTGCCTGTGTATAGTTTTGTTGGTATTTATTTTGCTTGGTGTATCTGAGATTCCCAGATTTGTGATTTGTTGCCTGATATTAATTAGAATAAATTCTGATTCATTACTGTTGCAAATTATTTCCTCTGTTCCTTTCTTAATTTCTTCTCCTTGTGGTATGCCCATTTGTGTATGTCACACCTTTGCTGTTGTCTCACAGTCCTTGAATATTCTGGCATTTTTTTTTTGTCTTCATTCTCTATGCTTTTAAATTTTCAAAGTCTCTATTGCTGTATCTTCAATATTAAGTATTCTTTCCTGACTTTTGTCCATTCTTCCAATAAGCCCGTCAAAGGCATTCTTCACTTCTGTTACAGTTTTTTTTTTAATCTCTAGCATTTATTTTTGGTTCTCTCTTAGAATTTCCACTTCTCTGCTTACACTGCTCATCTGTTCTTATATCCATCAGAATCCTTAGCAAATTAGTCACAAATGTTTTAAATTACTTTTCTGATGATTCCAGCATACCTGCCACGTCTGGTTCTGATGCTTGTACTCTGTCTTCAAATTGTATTTTTTGCCTTTTAGTATCCTTTGCAATTTTTTCTTGATGGCTAAACATGATATAAAGGGGAAAAGGAACTGGTATAAATGGGCCTTTAGTTAATTGGCAGTGAGGTGTGGGGGCATGGGAAGCATTTTATAGTCCGATGATTAGGTCTCAGTGTTTTAGTGATTCCATGCCTCTGGACTGTGAACTTCACAAGAGTGTCTCAGTTTTTTTCTCCCACTCAAGGTAGGACAGGACCCTAGAGTGGGCTGCAGGTCAATGTTTCCCTTTATCAGGTCTGTTGGGCTCTGATACCCCAACAAGTTATGCTCTGATGAACTCGTTTCCCTTGAAAACAGGCTTTTTTAAGAAGAACAGAGTGCTCTGGCATATTAAAAAAAATTTTTCCCCTCCCCCTGCCAGAAGTAGGAGAGGATAATTCTCTGATATTTTCTATAGCAACCAGCTCAAGCTCCTGGACATAAAACTCATAGCTGTGGAGCCCCCTTACAACTGGGTCCTCCTGGAGTTCTTAACTCACAGAGTTGTCCACACTGAACCCCCAGCAATTTTTCAATGACACTTCAGGCTTTTGTACCCCCTGGTGGGCTGTGACTCCCTCTATTTACCTCTCTGTCTCTCCATTCTTGGAGGCAGAAATTTGCCCTGTGCCTTCCTCTCATTTATGTGCCCAAGAAGAGTTCTTGATTTCTTATCTGTTTAGCTTTTACTTGTTAGGATGGAATGGTGATTTCCAAGCTCCTTACATGTGGAACAGGAAACCCTCCCCTTGTTTTTATGTAAGTTTAAAAGATAGGAAAAAGCATAATTCTTTATGGTTAAAATATTATGATAGTGGAGAGGGTTTCTTATGTATGATCAAGTGGCATTGATATACTTGCAACCCCTTTAGTTATAACCTACTTTGAAGCAGGGGATGGGTAAGTACAAAACATTTATTTTATGAAAGGTATTAAGAGTCTTCTTTTAAATCTGTTTGCTCCTTAACAATAACAAATTGCACATTCCATTTACAAATAATATCTATTTAAATATCAACCACAACCACTCCTAATAATAATGGCTTCAACAAATATCAATACCAAATAATATAGCAAAGTAAACTAAAGTATTTTCATCTGAATTTAAAAAAACGATGTCAAATTCATCTATGTTTTATCAAATCAAACTAAAACTAGACAATAGATATTCTGGGTACTACAAAAGTATGTTGATCTAATATTTCACTGCCTTAGTTTAAATGTCCTTTGAATTTGGTTATTTAAAAAGTGGGAAAACTCAAATATTTTAAACTGGTGGTGCTGCCTCAGCTAAGGAGTACAGAATGTTTCCCCAGATAATATCTTTTACCATCAACTAGCAATAGCTTTTTTATTTGTATCACAATTACAAGGAATTTCTTGAAGTGGAATTTTAAGAAAAGCCACGAAAATGTACTGTTTTAGAGGAGCAATGGAAGAGAATAATCCTGAAGAAAATTTTCATATTGCAATTCCTGATATGCACTGCACAGTAGACATATCCCCTTTTCTTCCCCTTTCCTTTCTTTGACAAAGAGAAAGTAAATAGTACATGCTTTTTGAGATTTTCTGTTCTCCTCTGATCACTACGAAAGATGCTAAAGTTAGGTTATCATTATGAGAATCAACTATATTTGAAGTTCAATTATTTAACCAGATAAATTTTTTTTTGCCACCAAGGAACAACTCAGATTGAGCCATTCAACTAACTAGCATTAAAATAATGATTCTATAAGCCTAATTGGTACATTGCTCACTTTAAAGGAAAAAAAGTACTCTTTTTGTGACTTTTTTTTTCTGATTATGTGATTCATAGAAAGCACCTATGAAATTTAGTATATGGGGCACATAGGTGTACAGTATAATTACAGCCTTCTTTTACTTACTAGTATTTGAAGAATAACATTCATTTTTAGTGAAAGTATTTTATGTTGAAATAAGATTCATTTCAATGTCATTTTGCAAAATATCTGTTTAAGTATTTAATTTTTTTCCCTAAAACTAGTGGAATTCCTTACTATAACTACTTTTTAACTACACATTTTCTTGACATGACTAGGCACAAACTTCTAACAATTTTTACCCCTTAACCATTGTATAAATGTGATAAAACTACTTTTGTTATAGAGGAAACATAAACTTTCCCTAGTGAATGCCTTTTAACATACATGTACGAAAACTACTTTCCTTGACAGACTTAACAACAGATAATATATTAGTATTTAGTACCTAACTCCAGTGGACAAATTAGGAAAGCAAGCTCCTTTCTTGTTCTGTATCAATATAAATAATCATTTCTAATTTAAATATAGCTAGAATGTTGTTCAATCCACTCTATAAGTCAAGTTGTATCTTGGAGACATATATAGTCAAATATGAAATTTGTTTCTCAACTAGTGTCCCATGTTCAGAAACAGAGTTATTTTTAACTTTTTAAAATAAAACTAGTTTCACAGACTAAATAATATTCTATCTGAACCTAAAGTTATCAAATTCTATTGGTCTCATACCCACTCTGTGCACACACATAAACAAACATACTCACAGACTACTTATTTGTATCTGAAGCATTTTTTCTTCCAATTTGTTATAGATACAGAGAATTTTTCAGAAAAGAAAGCAAAATTCTGAATTAGGAGTTTTAGAAAAAGCTTTATCACCCACCTCCCTGCCCACCTTACATTAACTCAACTATGGTTTGGGGAATGTAAACATTAGAGAAACTGATTTCATATAAAAAAAATCAACAGCATGTCAACCACCCAAACAACACAAGTAGATCATTTCCAAGCATTTAATTATCTCCACCAATCATGCAACCAATAAACTTTCTGAAATGCCCACTTAGCAATTAGGAAAAACAGAAGGGATAACATCAGGTATCTTTTTATCTCCCTATGGTAGGCAGGCAGAACAACCTTTTTCCTAAAAAAAAAAAAAAGTTCATGCCTTAATCCCCAGAACCTGTAAATATGTCACCATAATTGACAAAAGGGATTTTAAAGCCTTTAAGAACCTTGAGATGGGAAGATAATTCTGGATTATCTGAGTGGGTCCAATGTAATCACATGAGACCTTAAAAAGAAAAAGGAAGATGAAGGAAGGGGACCACCAGCCAAGGAATATGGGAAGCTTCTCGAAGCTGGGAACAACCTTCATCTGACAACCAACAAGGAAAAGAGGAACTCAGTCCTATAATCGCATGGAATTGAAATCTGCCATGAAAACTGAATGAACAAGGAAATTGATTGTCCCTTCGAGCTGCCAGGAAAGAATGCAGCCCTGTTGAGACATAGATTTCAGCCTGATGAGAGCTGCATCGGACTTTCAAGTTACAGAACTGTAAGATAATAGACTGTTGTTTTAAGTCTAAATTTGTGGCAGCAAGAGAAAACTAATACTCTCTACTTACAAATAATTTCTGCAAAAGAAGTAAATTCGAGTGCATTTATTTTAAAACAATAAAGGACTTGTACATTTCTACTAAAGATCCTTAAATAAGTTCTATGATTTTAGAACATTCTGGAATTATATTTCTCTTTACAAAATGATTTCTTTCTTATTTAAACAAATGAAATTTATTTTATCTTCTAGTCTAGGTCATCCTAGATTTGAAACATGGTTCCATGTCTCAGCTGTATTTATTGGGCTACCCGGTAATTGCAAAAAGCATAGAAAATGAACTGCTCCTATTTCTGTGCCACTTTAACTAGATGCTCTATGTGCAAAACCAAACAGTAATTCTTCAGATTTATTTTTATAACTTAGATTTTCCCTTCACAATCTTTGCCAAATTACAGTGGGAATGGCCGTAATTTTTTCATAAGCAACAGGGTGTCTGTAACATTGATTATCAAGTGGTTCTGAAATAGTCAGGGCTCACACTTTGTTCTCACAAGACTTTGAGCATCATAAACTATTATATTCATTCATCATGGAGAGAAGAATCTACTTTGCCCCTTTAAAAAAATCACAACCTACCATTTCCTTGTCTGTTTCTGCAACAATGACTCAGGGTATAAAGCAATGACTTAGAGTCAGTTTAAACAATCACTTTCTTTTTTGCAAAAAAAATGTAAAAGGCAATCAAAGTTGAGAAAAAGAAGTCAGAGTATTTCAGTTAGCTGTTTTATGTGCTGTCCTTGATTGAGAACTTGCTCCAAAGGGAGTGGGCCTTTTACTATCTCGAATTTTGTCAAGTGAAAACAGTGATGATGAGTATAATTTTTCCTTTTCTTTTCTTTTTTGAATTTTCATATTATTCTTAACTCAGATCACTTACATTAATTTTTTAAATCACAAACTTTTGTTTATCTAGCTTCCTAAATTTGTTAGTACTTGAATTAATTTGCTTTTTCGTCTCCTAAAGCACTGAGTTTACTGAATGTCCTCAATAGAAATGCTTGTTAACTCGAATCCTTGCTCACAAAGAGTTATAATCCATGGAAAGGAGGCCTTAGATTAAAAGACAGCATTTCATGATGATAAAACACATAAGGAGAGGTGTTGAACAAACATAAAATACAGATGCAATTAATTCAGGATACAGTTGATTAGAGACAGCTTTTTGAGAAATCTGGATTGACAGGCCATCACTCTGCGCAGGAGAAATAATGGTAAAACAAGGGTAAGAGGCTTTGTAGGGACACCCAGGAAATAATCCCATTCTTTGTTGCGGACTGTCAGAGTACAATTACTACCTCTTGAGGGCAAAGGGAGCAACATGATAGCAACCCCTAGAATGCTAAATTTTTCACAAGGTATCTGAAAAACAAAATAGTTTTTTCTGAATAGAAGAGTGGTAGAAAAGAGCTCTAACATTTATTCAGCAGTTACTATAAGCCTGGCACTGTGAAACTATGTTATCTCTCTAAATTCTAATAGTAGTCTAGGATATAATATTATCTCCATTTTATTGTGAAATGAACCAAGATTCACAGAAATTGAGTCACATGAACAGTATAAATAGCAGGACTTAAACCTAGCACTGTCTCATTCAATGTGTCTGCACTTTTTCTATAATATTGGGAGATTCGACCTTCTGTCAACATTTAAAATATTCTCGAGTGAACTATGACTTTGTAGAATAGCATGAAAGATGGCTGAACTTGTTCTCCATATAAACTTATTCAACATTGAAATTCTTAATTCTCTTTTAAGAGTCTCTTAAAATCAAATATTATTTTTAACTTGATGCCATTTTTATATGTGATTATTTTAATCAGTTTGACTATTTTTATGACATATTGAATCTACACATGGAAGGACTGCCATTACATCAAGATATTCTGCATCATTGATATTGATCTTCAAATTTTGAATGATTATACTTTTGCTAAGTATGTTTTTCTTAATTGTAGAATTTCCCTAATTGGCTATATCTTCAGATCTAATTATTTCATTTAGTTATTATATGATAGGAACTAATGAACTTCACATCATCACAAGTTTTCAAATTTGAATTGTATATATGCTTATATTAGATGCTGGACAAAATGACCAATAAGTAAGAGTCTGATATATTCATCATTAAAAACGAGCATGTTTTAAACTCTACCTAGTAAAACAACTGATAATGAAAAAGGGAAAACAATTTTGATCAATCTAAGCTATCAAAATACTAAAATAAAAACAAAATGTCTAATGGTCATTAGTATTGAAATGGTGATAGTTTAGATTGTCATATACACTGAAGTGGAGAGTTTGAAATGTATATATTTTTGGAAATCAATAATTTGTACCTTAAAAAAAAGTTATAGCCATTGATGCATGAACTCAAAGTCTAAACCTAAATAAATGAAGAGATATTCAGGCAAAATTTATATGATATTAATAGTAAAATAACTGTAATAATTTTTTAATATACAGACACAGTGATCAAAGTAAAGAGATGGTCAGTATATTTTGTCACAAAATGGATATTGTATAGGCATTAGAAATTGCAGTTAAAATACTTATATTACTTAACATGATCATAATATTAGAGAAAATATATAATACAGGTAAGATAATCTAAAAGAAAAATTACTAGGAAAAAATTCTTAAAAATATTAATGTGAATTAACTCAGAAATGATAGCTTATGAGTGATTTTAAAATTTTGTTTATAATTTTTAGAGCTTTCTACAATGAACATTGTTTGCCAAAGCAGAAAGCTCATTGTCAATTAGGCAAGCGATTTTGCTTTTAACTCCCACAGACACAAAAGATATTGATTCATACCTTTTTTCCCACATAGTACCCCTCTGATTTCTCTTAGAACTTTGAAATTACTTTGTATTATTCCCAATCAATGACATAATTCAAATTGGGTTTAGATACATTACTTTCCAATTTTGGTATGAGAGTTAATTTTATGTGTCAATATGACTGGCCACAGGGTAAGAGAATATACAATGAGTAGAAGAATAAGTTAGTTACAAGTACCAGCTACACCCACATGACCAATTACAGGCAGGACTGAAATTGTCATGAGTTATTTCCTTCTTATTTTGCTATGAATACTTTTTTGTGTCTTCTTTCCACCTTTCATTTTCTTTCCTTTCTTAATCCCTTATCATGTAACATAAGATATATTGATTTCATGTCATAGTATTTAAATATTGTTAATTTTACATAACAGTATTTAAATTATGGTGAGATAGGGCAGGGAAATGGGACAAGGGTCATATCATTGTAAAATCTACTTAACCTACAAAAAAGGCCCAGTTTACTCTTTGATTTAATCTATCTGCTGTTCTTCCTTTTCTTCCAGCCTCTTCATCAATTAAGTAACTTTGTAACCAGGATAAGAGATAAACCTCTGCAGTGTAAATAAACCTATATGGGTATGCTGAGATCGAGACCAACACAGTCACCTCTCTATTCTTAAGACAAAACTTCAAAGGAATTATTAATCACCTGTATACATCATGTTTTATATCAACCCCTACCCAAAAGACTTTATAACACCCCAAACCCTAAATCCTTAAGCACACTTCCTCTCTGCAGTCTCCCGCACTCCTGAGTGTGTACTGATGTATCATATAAACTTTCTTGCTGCATAAGCCTATTGTCCTTCATCTCTGAACTCTTTTTCATGATAAAGAGAAAAACTCACTGACCTCCACCTTCGGTAGAAAGTGTTTTTGTCACTTTGCTATTACATTTAGCTTTCTAGTCTTAATTCAATACTTTCTCTCTCTCCTGTTTTAGTTCAGGCCAGTAGGTAAGTGGAAGTTCTCAGAACATAATCTCACTCCACCCAGTGCTCTGTGGCTCCTCCAAATTCTAGGGTGGTAGGGATATAATTTCCACACAGGGCTGATCAAGCAGACCCTGGACACCAGGTGACCCTGGCTTTAAGAGTTGGCAAGGGATTTGTGCTACACTGAGCAGGAGTTCAGTGTACTTCCCATTTCTCTCTTTCTTCTTCCTTACTCTCTACTGCCTGCATGGCTGCTGACATCCACTACTCTTGCTTTAATGAATTCCTTCCTTGCTGGCACTTGTTCAACCTGATTGTGAATTCTTCTCCAATCAGTGCCAAAAGCCCTCCTCCATCAGTGTTGAGGTTTCACCTAGTGCACAGGGAGAAACCTCCCAGACACAGCTGCCTTGCAATAATGGTATATGACAGAGAAGTGTAAACATCCCTCAAGGACTTTACCACTTCTAGGGAAAGGGTAAATAAGTTTTCAGTTGTGGTAGGCAGAAAAATAGACATGAGTGGAGTGGAGAGAGAATAAAGGCAGTAAATCCCAATAAGTGGGCCTCAGAGAGTTAACCAGGTAAAACCAGAGAGCCAGAAAGGACTCAGAGAGTCAATGAGTTAATTAGTTGAAGTTCCATAGGCCAGGAGAAACTTAGAATGTCTGGATATTCCCCATATAAAGAAAAATATCCGAACACAGCCAATGTCTTCATTGTATCAATTAGATCATGCCATTGTAAAATCTATTTAGGCCTGTTAAAAGGCCCAGCTTAGTCTTTAACTTAACCTATATGCTGTTTTTTCCTCTTCCTCCAGCCCCTAATCAAGTAAGATAACCAGGGCAGGAGACAGACATCAGAAGTGTAACTAAACCTATGTGGACAAAGATCCAGGCAAACGCAGTCACCTAAACAACCCTATTTTAAGACAAAACTTCAAAGGAATTATGAATCACCTGTATACATCATGCATTATGCTGACCCTTACCCAAAAGGTCCTATAAAACTGTTAAGTGCACTAAATCCTTAAGTGTGCCTCCTCTGTGAGGTTGCCTGCACCTGCTTCTCAAGTGTGTCACTCTCCTGTCCTTCTTCAGATAAGTAGAGAGGGGCTACTGAGAGCACTGATCTGAGCTTGAGAAGACTACAGCTATATGATCATGTTCCTTAGTAGCCTGCCTGAAAATATTTTTTCATTGCCTTTGGGAAGTTCTCAGAACATAATCTCACTCCATCCAGTGCTCTGTGGCTCCCCCAAATCCTGGGGTGGTAGGGATTTAGTTCCCATGCTGTGCAGATTCAAGCAGACACTGGATGCCAGGTGACACTGGCTTTAGGAGTTGTCAGGGGATGTGCCCTATTCCGAGTAGGTGTTCAATGAGCTCCTCCTTTCTCTCTTCTTTATTCAAGTAAACCTGCCTTTGTCTACCTTGACTCTTGCCTACTCCTCCCTTAGAGTGTATTCAAATAAAACTTTCATTCTGCTTCACTACTGTGTCTCTGCCCTTCAATTCTTTGTTTCAGTGGAGACAAGAACCACAGAGAATAAACTCAAACCCCAACAATTGTGTTTAGGATAGCTGTACCATGTTAGGCAGAAATATGACCTCATTATGGTCTTTTCATAGAGAGTAACCATGGTTTAAGGAGATGCATATCTAAACCATATCTTAACCAAGTTTAAGGGTGCTAAAAATGCTGACAAGGGGTGGGCTTGTGATGGTTAATTTTATGTGTCAACTTGATTGGTCACAGTGCTCAGATTAAACTTCATTTCTGGGTGTGTCTGAGAGTGATTCAGGATTAGATTAACATATGAATTAATGGGCTCAGTGAAGTTAATTGCCCTCTCCAGTATGGTTGGACATCATACAATCCATTGAGGGTCTGAATAGAACAAAAGGCTGATGAAGAGGGAGTTCCTTCCTTCCCTCCTGCACCCTCCTGCCCCACATCACTGTGCTGGGCCATCTCATCTCATATCTAGGATCCTAGTATTATAAGACCTTTCTGAGTTTCAGGAACTTCACGCAGGGCTCCCTTAGAACCAGAGATTAGCTGAAACTATTCCCTTACATTTAACTTCAGGTTATGCACAGCCCTTGCCTATTTCCAACCCTTTAAAAGCCCCTCAATCCAAACAGCATGTTGAAGATGGTTTTGGGACATGAGTCAACCCAGGCTGCTGGATTCCTGAGTAAGTAACCTTTCCTTTTCACCAACACTTCTCTCATGTCTTAGCTTTTTGAGCTACAGGCAGCTGAACTTGGATTCAGAGTCAGGCTCTGGCCTGGGTTATACTAGGAATGGGATTTACACCACCGGTTCTCCTGTTTCTCAGCCATTTGGACTATGGCTGAACTACATCATCAGCTTTCCTGGGTCTCCAGTTTGCACATGGCAGATTGTGTGGGTTTATAGCCTCCATAATTGTATGACAAATTCCTTATATTCTGCTGGTTCTGTCACTCTGGAAAAAACTAACTAATATACTTGGTTTTGAGGTAATGTAATTTTTTGTTTACAGGTCATTTTAAAAATCACCTATATGAATGTGTAATTCACATACAACATATTTCACCAATTTTAAGTGTTCAATTTCATGAGTTCTATCAAAATGTGATTTTATTTGTGCTTTCTGTTTTTATGTTCCAAGTTTAGAGTTAGGGTGTGAATAACCACCTCCACTATCATCACAATTACACCACTGGGGCCCTCAAAATCCCAGATTAGAAATAATTTGTTTCCTCCTCTATTCCATTCTCCTCTCAACGTCCTTGAAATGTATGAGACTCTCTCGGAGGTTCCCAAAGTTGTATGAAGTACAAGTCCTATTTTTTCCCTAGTCATCCCTGCAGATATAACTTGATAAATGTACTCTCCACTTCAAAGCTGAAGATCTACAGATGTCATAAGAAGTTTATTTGAAAGGAACCAGTGTGTCCAGCAAACTGGAAACCTGGGAGCCTAATCAGCTAAGGGGCATAGATAGCCAGTAATATTTTCCCAGAGGTGACAGCCACATTACAGGTAATAAAATGGATCTGCAGTATTCAGTTATTTTGAGGTTCTCTGATGTCAGTCTGCATTTGACTGGTATCCTCATAACCAGCCTCCAACCCTCACAAAATCTTTGTGTGGCCAAGCATGGAGGGGTGGTAAGACAAACCAGAAACTAAGAAGCCAAACTTAGAAACCAGAAGTCACTATGAAGATAGAAACTTTTTTGGAATTACAGAAATCTTCAGGAAAGTTTGGGGCTTATGTGGAGTAGTGAATGGGAATTGAAGCAATTTTACTGAGATAGCAACAGGGAGATTTGAAAAATGGGCCCGTTAGTAGCCTGAGAATTTGTGAAAAGGCCTGGAGCAGAGGTTATATAAGTATTTTGCTGAGACTATAAAAAATTAAACCACAGAGATTGAAAATACAACCTACAATAAAATTGAAGCAAAAAAAATCTGGTTAGAAACTTAAGCAAGAAATAATAGTTTGCATAGAAAAATCACCAAGAATTTGGCACAACAGGACAAAAATCACA
This sequence comes from Phataginus tricuspis, assembly GCA_029783875.1. Lineage (NCBI taxonomy): Eukaryota > Metazoa > Chordata > Mammalia > Pholidota > Manidae > Phataginus > Phataginus tricuspis. The sequence goes on from JAQQAC010016209.1 coordinate 26,891,654, forward strand.
AGGTTTTCTCAGTGTACAAGGTGTATCAGGAGAAAAAAGTGGAAGGGAGGATGGATTAAGGCCAATAAAACAGAATTATTTTTGAAGCTGAAGTCTTAAAGAAAGTTTATTTATAAAGATCTTTACTATAGCACTTCTGGGAAGATGGTGGCATGAGCAGGGCAGCAGAAATCTCCTCCCAAAACCATATATATTTGTGAAAATACAACAAATACAACTATTCCTAAAAGAGAGACCAGAAGATACAGTACAACAGCCAGGCTAAAGCTGCATCTGCGAGAACTCAGCACCTCACAAAGAGGGTAAGATACAAAGCCACGAGCCAGCAGCACCTGAGCACTCCCCCACCAGTGGGAGGAAAAGAATCAGAGCCGGGAGGGAGTGGAAGCACAGGCCCGGCAAATAACCAGCCCTGGTGATCTGCACTGGGAGCACAGACACACAATGCATGGTTTATCGGAGATTAGAGAAACAGAAGGGCAGGATCCGAGATGGAGACTGCAAGCGGGTCCCCTCAGCCGGCTCCCTGGGAGAAAAGAAAAGCAGCACTTTTTTAAAAGTCTTAAAAAGACAAGGGCCCAACAATGGAACAAAATTGTCCCAGCGCACTCAGCCCAGCAGGCTGGAAGTCTTTGGGAATTTCAGACTCCCTGGCCAGCGGCCGAGCAAAGCAGCCATGCCGTGGCTTTCCACAGAGATCAGCAGCCTGCCATTAGTTCCCACCCTTGCTGGTACCGCAAAGGGTCCGGCAGATCTGCCACGCCTGCAGAACAGCGGGAGAACGGCCCTGCCCACAGCAACCTCACAGAATCTCCTCCCGGTTGGTGCACAGCTAAGCAGGAAGAGCCCGAGAACCCATAACAAGGTCAGGAAGGCAGCAAGGGGACTAGAACACACCAAGCGAGACTGCAAGTGCCCACAGTAGGCTGAGGTGGCCCCGCACACAGGCAGTTCCAGGGATATCCCAGAGACTGCCTCCCGGTGTGTGGGAAACCAGCTCAGGCCCCGGAGAAGGGCAAGGAGAACAACAAGCAAGAAGGGACTTTGTTCTCCCACCTGACACATGTGGCACCTACCAGGGACCACTTATATTGCCATGAAAAGACAGAGGAATATGGTCCAGACAAGGATCACCCAGACAACTCCAGAGAGAGGGCCTGATAGGATAGATTTACACAATCTTCCTGAAAAAGAATTCAGAATAAAAGTCATAACCATGCTGATGGATTTACAAAGAAATATGCAAGATCTAAGGTAGGAAGTGAGGAAAGACAATGCAGAAATGAGAAAAGTGACGGGCTTTAGAGCAGACTGGAAGAGGAGCAAGAGACTGTTAATGGAATAGAAACAGAGAACAGGAATACAAAGAAGCTGAGGCAGACAGAGATAAAAGGATCTCTAGGAATAAAAGAATATTAAGAGAACTGTGTGACCAATCCAAATGGAACAATATTCGCATTATAGGAGTACCAGAAGAAGAAGAGAGAGAAAAAGGGATAGAAAGTGTCTTTGAAGAAATAATTGCTGAAAACTTCCCCAAGCTTGGAAAGGAAATAGTTTCTCAGACCACGGAAGCCCACAGATCTCCCAACACAAGGGACCCAAGGAAGACAACACCAAGACACATAATAATTAAAATGGCAAAGATCAAAGATAAGGACAGAGTATTAAAGGCAGTCAGAGAGAGAAAAAAGATCACCTACAAAGGAAAACCCATCAGACTATCATCAGACTTCTCAACAGAAAACTTACAGGCCAGAAGAGAATGGCACAATATATTTAACGTAATGAAACAGAAGGGCCTTGAACCAAGAATACTGTATCCAGCATGATTATCATTTAAAATTGAAGGAAGGATTAAACAATTCCCAGACAAGTGAAAGTTGAGGGCATTTGGCTCCCACAAACCACCTCAACAGGAAATCTTAAAGGGACTGCTCTAGACGGAAGCACTCCTAAGGCTAAAAAGATGTCACCAGATAAAAAAAAAATGGTGGCATGAGAGGTGAGACAGAAGCTTCCTCCTAAATGCACATATAATATGAAAATATAACTAATACAACTATTCATGAAAGAGCAACAGGAAAGAGGACTGTAAAAAACTGCATACACCTGGAGACAAGAGCAGACCTCATGGAAAATGGTAACATACTAAAGTTGTGGTCCTGCAGGATCCAAGCCCTTCCCCCACCCCAGCTCACAAGCAGGAGGAAGAGGAATGGAGCAGGGAGGAAGTGGACATCTGGGACTGTTGAATACCTAACTCCAGAGATCTGCTCTGGGAGCACAAACCTACATTTCATGGTGCTTGCATGACACTCTTGTAATTAGGGGGTTGGAAAGCAAAGTCAGGCAGAATTCCTGGAGAGACTGAGACTCCAGCTGCTTGTGGAAAGCAGGGATCCATACCCAGCTGCTCTGGAACAAAAGAAAGGTGGGCAGTCTGAGAGACTTCCTAACAAAGAAGCCCTTAGCAAGAGGGCTGCTAAAGGGGTAAGGATTGCACAGAGCTTACTGCTCAGGAGAAAGGACAGGTAGACAAAATTGTCTGGGTGCACTCTGCCCAGCAGATTGGGAGCTTTCACTATCTTCAGGTGCTCCAGCTCCCTGGCTGCCTACACAGCTCCAAGAACCCCTTCTGTGACAGGCAGACTACTGCACCTTTCTCCTGGCCAACCCCACCGGGCTTGCAAACCGGGAAACCCTACCCTGGTGTTAGGCCAGCCAGAGGGAAGATCTGTCTACAGCAACTAAAAACGCAAAGCACAGAGGCTTATACTTGTGTGCTCAGCCCACTTGTTCAGGCAGTGGAGATAGGCATAGCAGCCGGGAAGCAGGAAACAGCTCGTTCCTCCCAACAGGCACCAATACCACTCCCCTGCAACCACCAACATTATTTCCAGGGCTGAGCAGCTCCAGAGAGTAGAGCTTCTGGGCACTAGAGGGAGCCATACACAAATATGAAATGCAAAAGGAACCTGGTCCAGAGTAAAATTATTAATACAACTCCTGAAAAAGATTTGAATGATATTGAACTCTGGACTCTCCCTGAAAGGGAGTTCAAAATAAAAATCATTAACATGCTCATGGAGGTATGGAAAGATATTCAAGAACTCAGGAATGAATTACAGTCAGAGATCCAATCATTGGAGAGCACAATGGACGGTATGAAAAGCAGATTGGATACGGTGGAGTAGACGATAAATGAAATAGAAACTAAAGAAGAGGAATACAAAGAAGCTGAGTCACAGAGAGAAAAAAGGATCTCTGAGAATGAAAGAATATTGAGAGAACTGTGTGATCAATCCAAACGGAACAATATTCACATTATAGGGGTTACCAGAAGAAGAAGAGAAAGAAAAAGGGATAGAAAGTGTCTTTGAGGGGGTGATTGCTGAAAAATTCCCCAATCTGGGGAAGGAGATACTCTCTCAGGCCATGGAGATGCACAGATCTCCCAACACAAGGGACCCAAGGAAGACAACATCAAGACATATAGTAATAAAATAGCAAACATCAAGGATAAGGACAGACTATTAAAAGCAGCCAGAGAGAGAAATAAGATCATATACAAAGGAAACCCCATCAGGCTATCATCAGACTTCTCAGCAGAAACCTTACAGGCCAGAAGGGAGTGGCATAATGTATTTAATGCAATGAAGCAGAAGGGCCTTGAACCAAGATTACTTTATCTGGCAAGATTATCACTTAAATTTGAAGGAGGGATTAAACAATTCCAAGATAAGCAAAAGCTGAGAGAATTTACCTCCCAGAAACAATCTCTACAGTGTATTTTGGAGGGACTACTATAGATGGAAGTGTTCCTGTTGTTTAATAGCTGTCACCATAGGTAATAAAACCACATAAAGAAAGTAGAACAGCTAATTACTAAACAAATGCAAAATTAAATTAACTATCCCCAAGGTCATTAAGGGATAGACAAACAGTACAGAATATGATACCTAATATATAAAGAATGGAGGAGGCAGAAAAAGGAGGAGAAAAAAAAAATAAAAAAAGAACCTTTAGATTGTGTTCATAATAGCATATTAAGTGAGTTAAGTTAGACTCTTAGATAGTAAGGAAGTTAACCTTGAACCTTTGGTAACCACGAATCTGAAGGCTGCAATGCCAATAAGTACATACCTATCCATAATCACCCTAAATGTAAATGGACTGAATGCACCAGTCAAAAGACCTAGAGTCACTAAATGGATAAAAAAACAAACCATCTTTACGCTGCCTTCAGGAGACTCACTTCAAACCCAAAGACATACACGGACTAAAAGTGGAGGGATGGAGAAAGACATTTCATGCAACTAATAGGGAGAAAAAAGCAGGAGTTGCAGTACTTATATCAGACAAAATAGACTTCAAAACAAAGAAAGTTACAAGAGACAAAGAAGGACATTACATAATGATAAAGGGGTCAGTCCAACAAGAGGATATAACCATTATAAATATCTATACACCCAACACAGGATCACCTACATATGTGAAACAAATACTAACAGAATTAAAGGGGGAAATATAATGAAATGCATTCATTCCAGGAGACTTCAACCCTCCACTCACTCCAAAGGACAGATCAACCAGACAGAAAATAAGTGATGAGACAGAGGCACTGAACAACACATTAGAACAGAGGGACCTAACAGACATCTACAGAACACTCCACCCAAAAGCAGCAGAATACACATTCTTCTCAAGTGCACATGGAACATTTTCAAGAATAGATCATATACCAGGCCACAAAAAGAGCCTCAGTAAATTCAAAAAGATTGAAATTGTACCAACCAGTTTCTCAGACCACAAAGGAATGAAACTACAAATGAATTCCGCAAAGAAAAAGAAAAATCCCACAAACACATGGAGGCTTAATAACATGCTCCTAAATAATCAATGGATCAATGACCAAATAAAAACAGAGATCAAGCAATATATGGAGACAAATGACAACAATAATTCAACACTGCAAAACCTGTGGGACGCAGAAAAGGCCATGCTAAGAGGAAAGTATATTGCAATACAAGCCTACCTCAGGAAAGAAGATCATTCCCATATGAGCAGTATAAACTCACAATTAATGAAACTACAAAAAGAAGAACAAGTGTGACCCAAAGTTGGTAGAAGGAGGGACATAATAAAGATTAGAGCAGAAATAAATAAAGTTGAGAAGAATAAAACAATAGAAAGGATAAACAAAAGCAAGAGCTGGTTCTTTGAGAAAATAAACAAAATAGATAAACCCCTAGACAGACTTATCAAGAAGAAAAGAGAGTCTACTCACATAAACAGAATCAGAAATGAGAAAGGGAAAATCACTATGGACAGCACAGAAATACAAATAATTATTAGAGAATACTATGAAAAATTATATGCTAACAAACTGGATAACCTAGAATAAATGGACAACTTTCTAGAAAAATAAAACCTTCCAAGGCTGACCCAGAAGGAAACAGAAAATCTCAACAGACCACTTACCAGCAACGAAATTAAACTGGCAATCAAAAACCTACCTAAGAACAAAATGCCTGGTCCAGATGGCTTCACTGCTGAATTTTATCAAACATTTAGTAAAGACCTAATACCCATCGTCCTTAAAGTTTGCCAAGGAGTAGAAGAAGAGGGAATACTTCCAAACTTATTCTACGAGGCCAGCATCACTCTAATACCAAAACCGGGCAAAGACACCACAAAAAAAGAGAACTACAGACAAATATCCCTGATGAACATAGACGTAAAAATACTCAACAAAATATTAGCAAACTGAATTCAAAAATACATCAAAAGTATCATTCATCATGATCAAGTAGGATTTATTCCAGGGATGCAAGGATGGTTCAACATTTGAAAATCCATCAGCATCATCCACCACATCAACAAAAAGGACAAAAACTGCATGATCATTTCCATAGATGCTGAAAAAGCATTTGACAAAATTCAACATCCATTCATGATAAAAACTCTCAACAAAATGGGTATAGAGGGCAAGTACCTCAACATAATAAAGGTCATATATGACAAACCCACAGCCAACATTATACTTAACAGTGAGAAGCTTAAAGCTTTTCCTTTAAATCAGGAACAAGACAAGGATGCCCACTCTCCCCACTTCTATTCAACATAGTACTGGAGGTCCTAGCAACGACAATCAGACAACACAAAGAAATAAAAGGCATCCAGATGGTCAGGGAAGAAGTTAAACTGTCCCTGTTTGCAGATGACATGATATTGTACATAAAAAAACCTAAAGAATCTACTCCAAAACTAATAGATCTAATATCTGAATTCAGCAAAGTTGCGGGATATAAAATTAATGCGCAGAAATCTAAGGCATTCCTATACACTAACAATGACCTAGCAGAGAGAGAAATCAGGAAAACAATTCCATTCAAATTTGCATCAAAAAGAATAAAATAGCTAGGAGTAAACTTAACCAAAGAGTGAAAGACCTATACTCTGAAAACTAGAAGAAATTAAAGAAGGTACCAATAAATGGAAACATATCCCATACTCATGGATAGGAAGAATTAATATTGTCAAAATGGCCATCCTGCCTAAAGCAATCTACAGATTCAATGGAATTCCTATCAAAATACCAAGAGCATTTTTCAAAGAACTAGAGAAAATCATTCTAAAATTCATATGGAACCACAAAAGACCCCAAATAGCCAAACCTATCCTGAGAAGGAAGAATAAAGCTGGGGGGATTATGTCCCCCAACTTCAAGCTTTACTACAAAGCCACAGTACTCAAGATAATTAGGTACTGGCACAAGAACAGACCCATAGACCAGTGGAACAGACTACAGAGCCCAGATATTAAGCCAATCATATATGGGCAATTAATATATTATAAAGGAGCCATGGACATACAATGGGGAAATGACAGCCTCTTCAACAGCTGCTGTTGGCAAAACTGGACAGCTACATGTAAGGCAATGAAACTGGATTATTGTTTAACCCCATACACAAAAGTAAACTCGAAATGGATCAAGGACCTGAATGTAAGTCATGAAACCATAAAAGTCTTAGAAGAAAACATAGGCAAAAATCTCCTGAATATAAGCATGAGTGACTTGTTCCTGAATGCATCTCCTTGAGCAAGGGAAAGAAAAGCAAAAATGAACTCATGGGACTACATCAAATTAAAAAGTTTCTGTACAGCAAAGGACACCATCAACAGTATGGGAGAATATATTTGTAAATGACATATCCCACAAGGGGTTAACATCCAAAATATATAAAGAACTCATGCACGTCAACAAACAAAAAGCAAATAATCCAATTAAGAAATGGGCAGAGGATATGAATAGACACTTCCTCAAAGAAGAAATTCAGATGGCCAACAGGCACATGAAAAGATGCTCCACATCGCTAGTCATCAGAGAAAAGCAAATTAAAACCACAATGAGATATCACCTCACACCAGTAAGGATGGCCACCATCCAAAAGACAAACAACAACAAATGTTGGTGAGGATGTGGAGAAAGGGGAAACCCTCCTACACTGCTGGTGGGAATGCAAATTAGTTCAACCATTGTGTAAAACAATATGGAGGTTCCTCAAATAACTAAAAATAGAAATACCATTTGACCCAGGAATCCCACTCCTAGGAATTTACCCTAAGAATGCAGCAACCCAGTTTGAAAAAGACATATGCACCCCTATGTTTATCGCAGCACTATTTACAATAGCCAAGGAATGGAAGCAACCTGTGTCCATCAGTAGATGAATGGATAAAGAAGATGTGGTACATATACACAATGGAATATTATTCAGCCATAAGAAGAAAACAAATCCTACCATTTGCAACAACATGGATGGAGCTAGAGGGTATTATGCTCAGTGAAATAAGCCAAGCCGAAAAAGACAAGTATCAGACGATTTCACTCATCTGTGGAGTAAAAGAACAAAGAAAAAAGTGAAGGAACAAAACAGCAGCAGACTCACAGAACCCAAGAACGGACTAATAGTTACCAAAGGGAAAGGGGCTGGGGAAGATGGGTGGGAAGGGAGGGATAATGGGGAAGAAGGGGCATTACGATTAGCAGATGTAATGTTGGGGGGGCACGGGGAGGGCTGTACAACTCAGAGAAGACAAGTAGTGACTCTATAGCATCTCACTACGCTGATGGACAGTGACTGTAATGGGGTAGGTGAGGGGAACCTGATGAAGGGGGAAGTTTAGTAACCATAATGTTGCACATGTAATTGTAGATTAATGATTCCAAAATAAAAATAAATAAATAAATAAATAAAGATCTTTACTATAGCAATATATTTTATGTAATATCTGTGAGGGTTCCCTAAACTATTTTATGAAATCCAACTACTACATTATTATCAATGCTACTTTTAAGGAATAAGCCTAAATTTCCTCTTCTGTAAACTGGAAGTAATAGTGTGTTTTGCACAGAGGAATTTTATGAGTACTAAGGGCTTTAATGCATGTAAAATCCTTAACACAGTGCCTGAGAGATTAAATGCTAAATAAATTAATGTGGAGCTTCTGCTGTTGCTATTATTTTTGTTATTATTATTAGTGATCTCATTTACCACAAAAGTCCCCTTTGAAATTTATATTAGGATGTTATTAATAATCTGTGGGTGGAAAACAAAGGACCAGGCAAAGCACTGCCTGGGGCAGTAAATGGAAATCACCAATTTTACACTCCTTCCTCTGTCTTCTACACTTCTACCAAGGTGAGATCTTTGTATCTCATCATGGGGTCCTAGAATGTTTGAACTTGAATAAAATTTAAAAAGAATCCAGGGCAAGGCCAAAATCTTAGGAATCAGTAAAACTGTCCTGTAGTGCTTGTGTGGCAGGTCTAAAGTCAGTAACAAGTCTGGGACTCAGGGATTAAAAAGTCCAATGTTATGAGTGAACTTCAATAACTACCCAATCACATGATGTTGCTCCAGGAGGAGGAGGTTTCCTGCCCAGGACAAGTTCACTATGAATTTGACCAGACCAACTAAAGACAACAAAAAGTTGGGGGTTAAAAGGGCTCGTACCACGTTTATTTTCACAGCAGTAAGTTGAACACTAGACTCCCATCTGCCCCATCTTAGTCTCTGCTCTGGCTCCAGCCACACACAGCCCGGGTGCTGCCTCCTGCTTAATAGCATGGCACTCTCTTCCCCCTTCCTAGCACCAGCACTCCGCAGGTGGCTCCTGCTTAGGAGCAAGGGGTTCCATGGCTTCTCTCTCCTACTTCTTCTCTCCACTCCCTAAGATCTCCCTTTCTCTGCTCTCACAGCTCTCTCCTTCCCCACCCCTAGCACCAGGAGGCACTCTGCGGGTGCGTCTCTATGGTAACTGGCTGACCCCAACCAATTAAGTCCAAGCACTTGTGTGTTTCCTCTCCATCCCTCCCCTGGGCTGGTACTCCCATGACTGACAGCCCACTGGTAAACATCCTGCCACCCATAGGTATGCAAATAGGCTTTTATGTATACAATGGGTTATATTAAAGCTAGGTGATAATCCTGGTTGTATATTTCCATTTTCAAAACAGATGACAAGATAAAATTTCTGGGAATTCAAGGATGCCTGTAGCTTTGAGGAAATATTGGTGCCCACAAATAAGGTTGTAGCCTCCAGGTGCCTTACTTCCTTGACACAAAAAGTTCTTCCTGAACCTGAAACTACAAAGAACAAGAAATCCTACATATAAAATACACATTTGTAACACTTTCTAAATCATTGCCTCTCTTCTTGCTACTTTCTGCTTTCTCCCAGTTGTCAGGCCCACACTGACAGTACTTAAATGATACTCCATTACTTACATTTTTAAAGTATTTTTATCTCAATTTTCAGGTTGCTGATTAATACAGCACTTTTTGTTAAAGGAAATACTGGTACACAGATATCCACCTTCAGTTTTATTCCACTAATAATCAACGAAATTATTTGAATCAGATGGGTTTTTTAAACTATTTTAAACTAATGATTAATTAACATTAAAAAATTCAATCTATTACTGGTTAAAAAGAATTCCCAATTGTATAAACTGTTGTTTTAACATAATTCATTTTTTTCTTGCATTCCATGTTTCCAATGTTAATTTTCATGAAAGGGAGTGACCTCCCATGTCATTTTGACTAGATTCACTTAGCAGAGAAGAGTGACAAATAAGCTGTCCAAAAGCTTTGTTTCTATGGAAACAGTCTCTCCCACTTCAGACCCAAGATGAATGGGGAAGATTAGTGGTTTTAATATTAATATTCATAAGTGGCAAGTTGGATGCTTCTCCTTCCTCTCACTCTTCTTCCAATGATATTTAGGGGATGTGGGCCATGAAATGACACTGAAGGTTTGAGAGGGAAATAATTCATTGAATGTAGAAAAGGGCCTGGTGTGTTAGCATAGGCAGTTAGTTAGACATAAGCAGGAGAAATGGCCTGCCCATGACCAAGGAAGACTCCACCCTGACCAACCTTTAAGCCCTCCTTAGTTCCCAGTCCCACAGTCAAGGACACCTAGCTTATCAGGAGGCTCAGGATAACAGGGGCTTTCCTGATTACCAGGCATGTGCAAGGTCCAAAGATCTTGTCTGAAAGTAGCCCCACTTCATCAAAATAACATCTAAATCTAATTAGTATTGCAGTTTTTTTCTCCACCCCTACCGATTGCTTCGCTTAAGTACTTACTGGTAAGGTGCCTGCACACTGAGATAAAGGTTATATAACCGAGAGCTGTCAATCGACCTATCAATCAAAGGATGTAAGACTCAGGGCAGCACTTCCTGCCATCTTAAGAAAAAATAGAAGACAACCCTAAACCTAATAAAGGGGCTGCTTCTGGTTTCCAGACAGCTCACTCTCCTGTCTCAAGAGCAAATTTTTCACTTTAACCCAATAAATTCTGCACTGCTTTTTCTTGAGATCTGGTCTCTCAACTGAATTCTTTCCTTCAAGAAGACAAGAATTGGGAAAACACAATGTGTTCAAATGGTAACATGAAAATATGGCATAGTAATATGCACATTTTAAAATATATTTATTTAAATTTTACATTGCATTGGTATATAATATTTTTTTATGCTGAAAATGAGATCTTAGAATGTGAATGTGATTCTCATTTACCAAATTATCAAAAAGAGACTTTGAAATAGTGTTTCACGAAGTCAGCCTCCCAAATAATGCTGAAGATAGTAAAGGTAATTTTGGATGACTCATAATATCTGGTAAGTGGCTACAACGTTTTGGAAATTAATGTTCACTGCTTGGTAGTGGCAGTGAATCAGAGCCCAGATGATTACAATTTTCCATATACTTTATACTGGAAATATTGAGTGGAGCAAAGTGAAAATATAAGGTAGATGCATGAATCAATCAGTGTTTACACATGTATACACACACATACACACAATCCAACATTTTTCAGATTGTTCCACATCTTAGTATCAGAAAGCCAAGATCAATATATACAGAGATATCATGAATGAGTAATACAGCATATTAATATATAATAATGTCTAAAATTTTTTAAGACAAAAATGATTTCCCTTTAAGTAGAAAGTGTAGCAGTGGAAAACTTTGCCCTTCCTCAGTTCTAAGCTGGTGTAATAATTAAATTGACATAAGATAGATTGACAGGAGAAAGACAAATTTTGTATGCACAGGAACCCTAAAGACATGAGACCCAAAGGCAGTCAGGCAATTGAGGGTTTAATGCCATCCTGAGCAAGGAATAGGACAGTGGTCTGGGGCTTCAGATCACTGGAGGACAATTCACAGTAAGATAAGAGCAGGTGTTTAGTTAGCAGATGTTTGCAATGTCATGCAGGTAATTCTTTCAGATAAAGCTATCTCTGGTAATAGCTCACTTTCTGGGCCAGATCCCCTATCTAAATTCTTTTAGGCAGTTAAGGAAGAGGTAAAAAGGCTTTTCCTGAGTTAGTTTGGGTCTTAATGTTCTTCAGCTCTAAATTACCCACATGCCAAAGTTGCACAGTTTGGGGTGGTCTATACAAGAGTATAGTATTTACTTGTTACTTTCAACTAGCCCTTTCTTGAGAAAATAAAACAGAACAAAGATGACATCTTCACTGCATTTTCTGGGTAGCCTAAATGCTACAAAAAATGGAAAATCAATAACTTAGGGAAATAGCATTTTATTGTTCATTGAAACAATAGCCCAACATGTGTGATTGTGGTCAGGTGACTCAGGGATCCTGGACTCAAAAATATATCTGGGGGAATTGAGATAGCTTTTCTTAACTATCTTAGTCTGGAAGTAACACATGATATTTTTGCTCTTGTTCTTTTGGTGAGAACTAAATGCATGACCCTAGTAGTTGCAAGGGGCTGGGAATTATAATCTAGTTGTATGCCCAGGAAGACCAAGAGAACCAAGTATTGGTTAATACAGTCTCTGTTATATTCACAAAGGCAATAACAGAGTTCTGCAGTCTTTTTTTTTTTTTTGGTTTTGTCATTTAATGCTCATTAAAATAGCAAATGTGTTTTATATTCAGAGAAATGTGACAATAAAAACAAAATGTTATAAAGAAAATGGATACTTGTTATACATAACAATATTTTCCCCTTTAACACTTGCATTGCAAGGTAAGAAGTCAACTTTTGAAATTATGTAATTCTACTTATATGGCAGTCATAAGGTTTGTCACAGTAGAAACCTGGGCATTCAGGACTGAATTAAATGGTTGGTCTTAGTTCCAAAAAGTCAAAACAAAACAACATATGAAATAGTATTTGGAAATACTGACTCTGCTGCTTAACAGAACCAGTTCCCTACTCTCTCGCTGCCCTCTACATACTGGACAGCATGTAGCATGTATTTTTCCAGCGTCATTCAGCTCATATAATTTCACACAAACTATTACAAGAATGTCTTTTCTAATTATATGGGGCCTTTCCATTCTCCTGAAATAGTTTCCTCATTCTTTCTAGGAGGATTTTCTGACAATCAGAACTCCTGAACATGCTTAATTGCTCAAATAATGCTGCTTCAGAACTAAAGGTTGAGTGTGGAAGGATGCTACCTCTTCATGTTGCAGGGTTATTAGACCATTAACCTCTGAGCTGAGAAGATTAACTCTGCTTGACTAAGATGGCTGACATTTCCACTGTCTGACTTACTTTGCATCAGAGACTTAGTCTGGGACTCCACCAAATACCACCAATGAGAAACTAGTGGTGCATTGCCTAAATGAACTAGAAATGCCTCACAGTGGTCCCATCACATTTTTTTGTCTGCACACATTGACCAGCATATTCCATAAAGGCCTATTGGAGGCTTTCTTTGGAACCAGCTTTGGGAGTCAAAAAAAACAATTTAAGATTTTTGAATTCTCAGAAGAAGGATCATTTATCATAGCTGTCTCTCAATTTTTACCCTTCAACTGAGAAAATACATTCAACATTTTCTTGGACCACATTCATCTAGTCTTCAATCTAATCCAGAGAATCCAAAATTATGCATGGTCCTCAGAACCATAAAGTAGGTATTTGAGGAAAAACAATAACAACCACAAAAATAACATAATTGTTTGCTTAGCCCTTTCAGTGAATACAGGAGTACCTGTTGTAGCAGTCATTTGATTTCTGCTCATGTCTGGTATACTTGAAACAGTTATCTTGACATTGACTGAAGTGCTGAATGTCCCTCCTAAGAGGAACTTCTCTCCTCTGACTCCTTCCAGCTACTGCGGTTTTGTTCATAGAGTTCTACTTTTTCCCCCAAAGTAAATGCTGAGTCATGGCAACATTGCATGGCACTAAATACACTGTATTAACAGTTTAAATTTGAAAGGATTCACATTGAAGATATCCTCTGAACTAAGCAGTAGTACTCCTCTTAGCACGAGAACTTCAGTTAGTAAATTAACTGCAACATTTCTCTTTCAGACATACTCTCTATGGAAAATTCAGTAATCTTTTCCCCATGAATCCTTGTGACAAGGAGCAGCTCCATATCCACAAGGATTTCCTCAATATATAGGTTAAATGTTCGGCAGTAACTTCAAGTCCGCTAAAACCCTCAAAGGTTTTTAGATATCCTTTGCTTCAAGGATTCCAAAAGGCTTAAGAATACTTGTTGGTTGTGTTTCCTTTCATTTTGAGTTAGTTTTAGATCTTAAAACCAAGCTGTAGATCAAGATAATGCCTATAATTTTGGTATGTTTGTTTTGGTTTTGCTCTTGTTTCTTGTGCTGAGTAAATTCTGGTGCAGCTTAATATTGTGGAAAATAAGAAAGAAATATTCTTTGGGGGGAGTGGGTATTAAAAGCTCTGTTTTTCACATTCCTTGAGAGATATAATAAGCATCCAAGTTGAAACATCTAGTAGGCCATTTGAGATACAAGTCTGGAACTCAGAACAGAGTGCTTTGCAAGAGTTAGAAATATGGAGTCATAAGAATCTAAATAATATTTAAACCATTGGTATTGGATGAGATCACCTAGGTTGAGATGGAAAACAGAGAAGAGAGTAGGAAAACAACCTGTGGAATTATTTCAGTATTTAGAGTTTGAATAAAAGAGGCACAGACGACACAGAATAAAGCATGACTAGTGATATACAAGTAAATGTGGTAGCAAAAATGCTAAAGGAAGGATATTTATAAAAAGGAGATGGTAAATTATAACAATGTTGGCTAAGAGATACAAAGGAGGATGTTAGTGACTTTGCACAGAGCAGCTTCAGTAGAATGGTGGTATCAGAAGCCATACCAGAGTGGGTTGACTAAAGTGGAACTTTACACACACACACAAATTCCGGTTGAATTAAAGCTTTGTCTAAAATCAAAAGACAGATATAAATGACAGAGGACATAAATTACATTGATTTATTAATAAATGATTTTAAAACATTGAAAATCGCACAAAAGGATGGGGGTGTGTCCTAGAGCATTATCTAACAGGACTCACAGGACTCCCCAGATATCATTTAGTTCTCTAGGTAAATGTACCCCTGTAATGTTTTTGGTGCACAGACTCTGTGAAGTTAAAGATTAAATTTGTGGATTTTTACATACAAATCTGATAGAGGTGCAAATGATTTCTGTCTGGCAGAAGCAAAACAATATAGTTGTATTGTCCTGTAGGACATTAACTAATTTTGTATCGAACAGCAATCACATTTGAAAAGTTTTTCTGAAGTCTCAACAAATACTTAGTTCCTCAAATGTTCTTTAAACCGGCTTTATCATTCTGCTGATTAACTCTTTAATGAGTTCAGTAAGTTTTTGACATGTGTTGATTTACATTTGTTTGATGTATTAGTTTGCCTGGGCTGCCATAACAAAATACCACATGGTCGGGAAGGCTTAAATGACTGAAACTATTTTCTCAAGTTTTGGAGGCTACAAATCAAGATCAAGGTGTTGGCAAGTCTGGTTTCTGTGAGGCTTCTCTCTTTGGACTGCAGATGGCTACCTTCTTGCTGGATCCTCACAGGGCCTTTCCTCTGGGCGCACATGTCTCTGGTGCCCCTCTGCCTGTCCTAATTTCCTCTTCTCACCAGTCAGATTGGATTGGGGCCACCCTAATGGCTTCATTTTGCCTTAATCACCTCTTGAAATACAGTCACATTTTCAGGTACTTGGGGGTGAGGGCTGTTATATATTAATTTTGGAAGAACATAGTTCAGCCTTTCACATACAAAAATCACGTTTAAAAATTTTTTTTTTCAAATTATACCTTGGTAGTTTTAGTGGTCCCACAAATTAATATTTGATGTATTCATTCTCCATTTTCTATTTTAAAATTTATGCTTTGACAGACCAACTATTTCAAACCTCAAGTTGTCCATTTCTTTCATATATACGCAAAATGAAATTGGATATTAGTTGCAGGTTGAGCTCTCTGGGAAGTAGATGGTGCTAACAGTGAAAATGTTTACTGTAGAGTAGCAGATGGGGAAAGAAAAGGGAGGAAGTAGGATTAGACATAAGGAGCTGTCAGAACATGGTTCTGAAGGGGAAAAGAATTTCCTACCCCCAAATATGCCTCTTTGGCATACTGATTTTAGGCAGGTTATTTTTAAGAAACAGCCGCTATGGACCATGCTCTGAAAACCAAGTAAAAATTATGCTTTTGTAAGAGACATTTACATGCAGAAGAGAAATCTCCATTTGTACAGGTATCTTCCTCTCCATACCAGAAGAAAAAGATAACTCTAAATCTCTAGAAACTCTTATTAATGAAGAAGGCAAAGAATTAAATCTGCATAATAGCCACACCCTTGATTACTGTGCTTTGCCTGGTCACCTCCCATAACTGGCTCCTCACCCCCAACATCTTCTTTTGTTTTAGCTGGAGATGGTATTTTAAGGTGGTGGCTTGGGTCACTTTGAGGAGTTACTCAGTATTCCTGGGTCTCTCCCATGTATACAGGAAGTATAGGTATTATTAAACATCTGTTTGTTTTCTCCTGTTTATCTGTCTTTTAGAGGGTCTTTGACAAGAATCCAGAGTGTAGAGGGAAAATTATCTTCCACATCCCCCATCCCCAAATTCAGACCTGACAAAATTTCTAACAGCTCAACTAACGGGGGCTTCAAAGCAAAGATTATTCAATAGGGAGATCCTTATTGGGATGTTGGCTAGACCCTTGGTCCACGACCTTGCTCCATCATTGCTCAACTGCCCTAGAAGATCATAATCTTAGCTCACAAGTTAACATAAACCCTGATGAAGCTAACAGCTGGAAGGTATCACCTAACCAGTCTTTGGAGTTGGACAGCAAGCTCTTTCTCAAAGAGGGATCTGAGCGGTATATCCTTGGGTCTGCCACAAAGTTTAAGTCATAAACACTTAATAGACATATGAAAAAGGAAACAAATATCAATTTAAATATCTAAGCAATAATGATAACTAACATTTGACCACTTACTAACTGCCAGACACTATTTAGCACTTGATAGCACTATTTACTTTTTCCCTATCTTCCTTAACACAAAGAAGACTTAACACAAAGAACGCAAAGAAAACTTACAAATATACAAAGCAAATCCTTTTACTGTCAAAGACTTAAGTTTTCATGTTTGGGCACTAAGAAACATTAACTACACACTGCAATCTTCAGAAAGGAACATCACTTTTTTTCCCCCATTTTTATTGTACATATTCTGATTTTAAAAGATTGAATTATGATGAGAGTCATTTATTTAGAATAATATTCTAGCACAAAAATTCCAAACAGAAGTTAATGCATGCCATTAAAAATCTCCCCAAACCAAATTTAGTGAAGGATATACATGCTTAGATGCATGTTTAATTGTTAGTATTGGGCTACAAACATTTCCCTTTTGTATCTATTGTTTATTAGGCTTTTATAGATTTTCAAATAAACTAGAAATAAAACTGTACAGGTTTTAAAGAGAGTGGCATTTGCAAATCGTTTGGAACTTAGATTTCCATTTCTAACTTTTTCATTTCCAAGTCAAGTCATTTTATTTCTTAAGGTAAATAAGCAAGAAAGAGATAGAGCAATTAGGTGAAAAAATGTATTCATAGGCTAAGGAATTAAATCCATGCCTATAAAACTGAGAGCCATTTGTGAAAAGTGGTTGAATTAACAGTCCAGAGCATATATACTGAACAGTATATCATCTATAAAGCTGCTCATTACCTTAAGTACTTAAATTAGTCTCCAGAGTGAAAATTTCCAGAATGCTTATATGCCTCTCCAAACACAACACATTTAAGCACAACTTTCCTCCATAATTTTTTTTTAGTACATTAGGTCTGTGCTATGAAATTTTCTCAAGACACAAATTAAGAATATTTGCATCCCCAATCCTTGAAAACAGTATTTTGCCTTACCTGCCAGATCCCTAAGCATCTTTAAACAGGAAATATTTTTAAGCCCTCTTTATCTCTTCTCCATATTATAGCCTAGGTAATATATTCCAAATTAAAACTTTTCAAATATCTAATCCCCCAAGCTCCTACCTCCTTAAGAGTCCCCCCAACACAAACAGTCATATCTTGCACTGTCCCCCTGGTAACCTAAAATATAGAAAATGACTCCTCCTTAGAAGCATGGTACGGTACCTGCCTGTCTTTCCAGACTTATGTCTCAGTACATCTGTTTCATAATTTAAGCACTAGCAAAAGCAATGTTAATGCCTCTCTTCTAGTTTGCCATCTCTACTCACCTTTCCCTATTTTCTAAGATCATGTGTCCTTCTTTACCTCTGTTGCATCCTATGAATGCATCTATAGTTTCACTCTTTTTATTTTATTATGATTATTGATCCCTGCACAATAGTTTACTGCAGTAGGGCCTATGTTATAGACATCTTTGTATCACAAATTTCAAGCTCTGACAATTCACTTAAGTGATATTTCTTCCAAATTCACAATATTTTGACAAGTTCATGTATATTTTTCTACATGTACACAGCCTAACATACTATCCGACTGCTCAGAATTTACAATGGGTAAGATCATAGTGAATATATCAAATTGAGTCTCTTTTTTATTTTCTTTGTATAAGGTAACTTTGTCCTAATATTTGGAGAGATAGCACTGACTCTAGTGAATAGGAAAAGAAAAATTTAGTGCCTTTTCCCCCCATTAACCTCCTGCTGGTGGTTGGCATTGTGTGTACAGTATATTTACTCCCTCTGTTTTCCTGATGCTGGGCTTTGCCTATCAGAGCTTTTTAGAATTTCTATTAAAGAATGATTCTATTTACTTCCTGTACTAGCAACCTAATATATCTTATCTTGTCAGGTGCTGAGCATGGAGTAGGTTGTATTCTAAACACATTACGATTGAATTCTGGCTTCTTTGAACTTTTTCTCTAATACTCTAAATCTGCCCTCTTTATTGCTCTTGTATTTTTGCTTATACCTGGATTGTATTATAGCTGGATCCTCATTTAGCTTTCTTCTACTAGGCTTGTTTTTCTTTGCTAAAGCTCCTCTTGACATTGGTAGCTTAGAGAAATACTGTAAAGCTAGATTTATATTTTTTCATTTATAAACTCATCCTATTTGTATTATAACTGTTTGATTCTGTTACTTTTTGACTGATGATAACAAACTGGAGAGAAACACAATCGGTTTTGTAACATGAATAACCAACTCAAAGTCAATGGTTTAAAATAATTGTTTATTATTAGAATCTCCTGGGGGGATCGTCTGGTTTAGGTTAGACCCAGATGGGTGCCTCTGAGCTAGGGCTCCCTATGTATCTGCAGGTTGACTGTACATGTACTTCAGGCTGGGAGCCAAGAAGCTTCATTGCAAAGCTCAGTTCTATGTGCCTTGAATCCAAGAACTCGAAGCAATCCTAGCTAATTCAACCCTACCTGGTCCAACTGAAGACTATTAGCTTGGATCCTCTGAGAAGCAGACAATAAGATGCTATTAGATATGCAAGAGATTCCTGTGATAAATGCTTCTGAAGGATAAAGGAGAATGGGAACAGGACTAGATGGGGAGGGACTTCAAACTGCAGTATAGGTCTGTCTCCTATGAAAGGGGAGATACACGGAAGGAGGATTTGGTAGAAAGAGCCTCAGACTGCAGTGTTGCTTTGAGAAAATGTTGACCAGATGATGGATGGGGAGTCACAGAACATAGATGCCAATTAGAGGAGTCCCCTGTTGGGTAAGAGCTAAAAGAGTTAACTCTTTTATAACTATTGTGTTTAGTCACTGGCTTGGATGAGCTTGAGGAGAGTATAGTCTTCACAAGAATGCAGAGGTAGAGCCAGAGAGTGTGCCAGCTGTAGCTTTTCAGCGAATTACTCTTCTCCTGTCAAGGTGTTTGAAGGGAAATTTGAATGACATGACTTAATGGTTGCTACTAAGAGTCTTTCCAGAAAATTAATATTACAATTTCTTCTAATCAAGCAAGTATAGACTAATTTATTTATTTTATTCTGTATTATCTGGAGTGTAAACCTACATTTCTTGATGAATAAAACCCAAAAGAAAGAGAATAACAAATTTTTTTTTCTTGGAAAATCACTGAATGAATATCTTTACTGTATGTGTTCTTGATGAGTAAGTTAGAAACAAACAACCAACAACAGTCAACACAACACTGAAGAAGAACAATGCTAGAAGACTGGTATTATCTAACTTTAAGACCTACTATAAAGCTACACTAGTCAAGATAGTATGGTATTAGAAAAGAATAGACACATATATCAATGAAACAATAAAGATTCCATAACTAAACCCACAAATAATAGTCAGCTGATCTTTGACAAAAGAGTAAAAACAATTCTATGGAGTAAGGAATATAAATGGTACTAAAATAGAGAGAAAATCTAGGTGATCTTGGTTTTGGTGATGAGTTTTTAGATACAATACTGAAAGCATGGTCCATAGAAGAAAAAAATTTGGTAAGTTGCAGTTCACCTTTGCAAAAAATGCTGTTAGAAAATGAAAAGGTACAGGGGGAATTACGCTCCCTGACTTCAAGCTCTACTACAAAGCCACAGTAATCAAGACAATTTGGTACTGGCACAAAAACAGACCCACAGACCAGTGGAACAGAATAGAAAATCCAAACATTAACCCAAACACCTACAGTCAATTAATATTTGATAAAGGAGCCCTGGATATACAGTGGGGAGATGACAGCCTCTTCAGCAGCTGGTGTTGGAAAAACTGGACAGCTACATGTAAGAGAATGAAACTGGACTACTGTCTAACCCCATACACAAAGGTAAACTCAAGGTGGATCAAAGACCTGAATGTAAGTCATGAAACCATAAAACTCTTAGAAAAAAACATAGGCAAAAATCTCTTGGACATAAA
>JAQQAC010016209.1:26917959-26960604 GCA_029783875.1 Phataginus tricuspis
CTGTGCGGGACGGCTGTGCAGAGAGGCCCAGAGGACGTCTGTGCGGGACGGCTGTGCAGAGAGGCCCAGAGGAGGGCTGTGCGGGACGGCTGTGCAGAGAGGCCCAGAGGCAGAGACTGGCTTGCTGCATCCGAAGCAGCAGTGATAACACAGACTCGCTCTGAGTGAACGGGATTTTAGTGACTGACCTGCCACCTGGAAATAAAGTTGGGTATAACCTTTTCACCCCAAGAACCCTTTGCTGTAAATTTCTTTGGTCACAGTGAATCTATAGCGAACTTGCCTGGAGCTGAAACTCATTTGCAAGACAATTTGTTATTAGGGAATTGCAAATTAAAAACTGAGATGACACTGTTTATTAGAGTAGCTAAAATTAAAAAAAGAAAAAAACTGATAAAACCAAATGCTGGTGAGGATGTGCAGCAGTAGAAACTCTCACTCAGTGCTGGTGGGAACACAGAATGGTATAGCCACTCTGGAATACAGTTTGACAGTTTTTTACAAAGTTAAATATAGCCTTACCACACACTCCGACAATCACACTCCTGGTATTTATCAAAAAGTTTTGACTTCAAAATTTTTGCCCACAAAAAAACTTTCACAAGAATGTACATTGTACCTTTATTCATAATTACCAAAAACTGGAAGGAACAAAGATGTCTCTCAATGGATAAGTGAATATAACTACGGTACATACATACAGCAGAGTGTTATACAGCATTAAAAGGAATTGGGCTATCAAGCCATATAAAACATGGAGGAAGCTCAAAGGTTATTGCTGAGTGAAAAGTCTGAAAGGGCTACACACTGTATAATTCCAAATATAAAATATTCTGGGAAAGATAAAAGTATATAGGAAACAATAGAAAATCCAAACATTAACCCAAACATTTACAGTCAATTAATATTTGATAAAGGAGCCTTGGATATAGAATGGGGAGATGACAGCCTCTTCAGCAGCTGGTGTTGGAAAGCCTGGACAGCTACATGTAAGAGAAAGAAACTGGACTATTGTCTAGCCCCATACACAAAGGTAAACTCAAGGTGGATCAAAGACTTGAATGTAAGTCACGAAACCATAAAACTGTTAGAAAAAAACATAGGCAAAAATCTCTTGGACATAAACATGAGCGACTTCTTCATGAACATATCCCCCCGGGCAAGGGAAACAAAAACAAAAATGAACAAGTGGGACTATATCAAGTTGAAAAGCTTCTGTACAGCAAAGGACACCATCAGTAGAACAAAAAGACATTCTACAGTATGGGAAAATATATTCATAAATGATGTATCTGATAAGGGGTTGACATCCAAAATATATAAAGAACTCACACACCTTAACAAACAAAAAGCAAATAATCCAATTAAGAAATGGGCAGAGGACATAAATAGACACTTTTCTAAAGAAGAAATTCAGATGGCCAACAGGCACATGAAAAAATGCTCCACATCGCTAATCATCAGAGAAATGCAGATTAAAACCACAATGAGATATCACCTCACACCAGTGAGGATGGCCAACATCCAAAACACAAACAACAACAAATGTTGGCGAGGATGTGGAGAGAGGGGAACCCTCCTACATTGCTGGTGGGAATGCAAATTAGTTCAACCATTGTGGAAAGCAGTATGGAGGTTCCTCAAAAAACTCAAAATAGAAATACCATTTGACCCAGGAATCCCACTCCTAGGAATTTACCCCAAGAATGCAGCAGCCCAGTTTGAGAAAGACACATGCACCCCTATGTTTATTGCAGCACTATTTACAATAGCCAAGAAATGGAAGCAACCTAAGTGCCCATCAGTAGATGAATGGATTAAGAAGATGTGGTACATATACACAATGGAATATTACGCAGCAATAAGAAAGAAACAAATCCTACCATTTGCAACAACATGGATGGAGCTAGAGGGTATTATGCTCAGTGAAATAAGCCAGGCCGAAAAAGACAAGTACCAAATGATCTCACTCATATGTGGAGTATAAGAACAAAGAAAAAAAAAACTGAAGGAACAAAACAGCAGCAGACTCACAGAACCCAAGAACAGACTAATAGTTACCAAAGGGAAAGGGGCTGGGGAAGATGGGTGGGAAGGGAGGGATAAGGGGGAAGAAGGGGCATTACGATTAGCAGATGTAATGTTGGGGGTGCACGGGGAGGGTTGTACAACTCAGAGAAGACAAGTAGTGACTCTATAGCATCTCACTACACTGATGGACAGTGACTGTGATGGGGTTGGTGGGGGGGACCTGATGAAGGGGGTAGTTTAATCACCATAATATTGCACATGTAAATGTAGATTAATGATACCAAAATAAATTTTAAAAATAAATAAATAAAAATAAAGTGGGGGAAAAAAAAGTATATAGGAAAAATAATGAGCGGTTGCCAAGGGTTCAGAAGGACTAACTAGGGAGGGAAGAACAGGAGAAACACAGGAGGTATTTATTTACAGCACTGAAACTCTTCTGTGATAGAACTATTCTGTTTGATACTGTGAAGGTGGATACATGACATTACACATTTGTCAAAACTCATAGAATGGTACAACACAAAGATTGAATCCTAATGTAAACTATGTTTTTTATTTAATAATATAATGTACCAATATTGGTTCATTTAAATAAATGCACCACACTCATTCAAGATGTTAATAATAGTGGAAAAGGTGAGGAGAGGGTTAATTCTCTGTACTAACTGCTCAATTTTTCTATGAAACAAAAAATTCTATCAAAATACCTAAATTCTGTTAATTTAAAACAACAACCTCAGCATACATTTATTCATGTTGTAGTGATCTTTGTTTTGCCTTTGACAGATTTTAGAAAGACAGAATTTGTCTTCCTGATTCTGCCCCTTGGTAGTTACACCATCCTGGCCACTTCTCTGAACCTCAGTTTTCTCGTATGTGAAACAGATTAACAATACCAAATACATTATACAGTGAAAATACTTGGAGGAGCATGTGCATGGGATCCTCCATACGTGCCACTTTCCTCTTAATTTTTCAAATACTCTTCCTCCTATTACTAAATGGGAACAACCTGTTCCAAACGTCCCTTGCATGCTTTCTCCTTGCATTATGTTTATTCCATCACCCACTCCTATTTCTCCATTATCACTCATATTTCTCTCTTTTATTCTCCTATTTCCTATTTCTTCAGATCCCACAGCACAACTTAGAAAATAGCTAGAGGGCTCATAGTAAGGTAGAGGTGAATTGTT
Organism: Phataginus tricuspis; assembly: GCA_029783875.1. NCBI lineage: Eukaryota > Metazoa > Chordata > Mammalia > Pholidota > Manidae > Phataginus > Phataginus tricuspis. The sequence goes on from JAQQAC010016209.1 coordinate 26,921,187, forward strand.
CAGCATTATGTAAAGAATTCTTTTTGTTGAATTGTAGAGGTAGTGACTGTACCTAGCCTGAGCACCATGAGAAGTCCTAAAAATAATCATGAATAAAACATGATTCTTGTCTTTAACTCAGTGAGAAAGAGGAGATGTTTGTGAAGAAACCATACTTGATACAGTTATCAACACCTCAGTGTGAATTCATTTTAGACACTTTTCTCAGACTATATTGAAGAGGGAGAGGTGGCCTCAGCATAGGAATGCTGGAATTAGGTTGGGAGAAACATCCCTTAAAGGGGGTTTGGGGATTAGAGAAATTGGGTTTAGTAGCACTAAATAGTACTCCACTTATTTTGAAGCTATATTACCTGAAAGTAAATACCCTCCCCACAAAAATCCCATCTTTTGATTGTACTGCAAATGTAATTATCAAACATTTCTATCAGTGGAAATCAGGAAGAAGGAATTATTTAAGTACATTAAGCATGGACAAGTATTTGGGTTTTTAATCATTTCATGTTGTTTCTGAAAAACTCATTCCAGTCATATTGCTCTACAAAATTAACATTCCTAGTTTATTTGGGCTTTATGTTTCTCTTGCATGGATGAATTTTGAATACGGAGTCCAAAGAAAAGCTAATGATGTTGTTTGTTTTACCTTTCCCTAACTTACTGCTTATAATCAAACTGTATGACATCACAACTTGTGAGGCTAAAATTCATTTTCATTTCATTCTCTTTTTACTAATTTTACTAACAAACTGTTCGGTTCCACAGTTGTTTCATTTATTTTTATCCATGAGAGTGAAAAGTCACAGAACATTTCCTAGATTAATGCCACCTGTAGAATTTCAAAGTAAAAAGATCTTCAGGGGCAATTTACTTACCTGCATTTTCAATATTCTAAATATATTTTTCATAAAATTTATAATCATTCATTACATAATTAATTCAATAAACAATATTGAGGTGATATCCATAATTCTAGGTATGGACACCCCCAAGTTCCTGAAGTCTTCTTCAGATATTGACTCTTCTTCTGGGTAACATATTATAAAACTAGATCATCCACATAAAATTCTGATCCTACCCTCCAAATTATCCCAGCCCTCCTTTTTTTGAATATAACAAACTTTTTTCATGTTGTTTTATATTATTCCAGTCAAAGAGGCCAGAAAAATAACCTACAAATTCCATCAAATTAAATCTCCCTTCCAGAGGTGTTTATTAAGCATCAGGTTGGCATTTATGACATTAAAATTCCTGAAAGATATCACAGAATTGAAATCACCTTGAAAGTATTACCAGCAGCATACCTTTTTCCAAAGCGAAACTTTTCACCACCTTTACGTCCATTGAGTTTTTATTGTTTTTCACTATGTCTTAAACCCTTAGTGTTTTAAATAGTAGTTCTGTCTTTGAAGATAAAAATAACTTATTTCAGTATAGAGACTCTTACAAAGAACAGGACAGCGAATGTTATTGATAGGTATTAGGCCAGCATCTAGACAGTCTCACACGGAATTATGGGTATGCTTATAAATCTATTACACTTCAGAGATTAACTGAGTATTCACTAGTAGGTACAACTAGGAAGGATATATTATGAAGAATAAAACTCACAGCAGAACTTAGATTTCCTGCAGTGAATATATCAGCAATAAAATATAGAAATGACTTTACCAACAGTAGTAGTAAACTTTGGGTGGAAAGAAAATCAACTGTGCACCAAATGCCTCAGGGGAACATTAGTAGCATCATTACAAATGCCAGATACGCACTCTTACATAAGTTGTACATATTTGAAATTCATGGGCTTGTGTGACCTCGAAGTTTCCAAATACTAAATTGTATCTGGTAAAGTAATTACCATAATAATACTTGCCTTGGCCCTAGGGATAGTCCTTCTTTCAGGGTTACAGCAGAATCATTTTATTAATAATGATAATTGACTTAAATGGAAGTAGTCAATAGGGGAAGATGATATTAGCCTAAATGATTTTGAAGATCGGCAATTAAGCTTGGCATTGTGTTATTAAAAAAAAAAGTAATATCCAGTTGGTAAGGCCTTGTGTCATTGGGTAACAAATTTCATTGCAGGGTAGAGAACGCTGATGGGTGACCTGTCATTTAAGACTACCAGGATTTATCTATAGTCCATCTACCTCTTTTTCTTTATTAACATTTTCTTTGGTGAAAATGATGCTTGCTACTGAGTAGAAGGCATTTAATTATGAAAGAGTCATATTATATAAGAGTGGTGTGTTAAAAGTATTCCAACAGGTTTGTTTTCTGCTTTTCACCCCTCTTTTCTAATTACTGATGGCTACTTTCAAGATTCTGTTATTCCTACTTTCTTTGTTCTCAAGATCACTCCATTTTTAAATATTCTCTCGTTTTATATTAAAATCCATTATATTTCGGGCAACTAATTGAAGATCAAGTCAAGGAAGAAATTTGAAAAAACAAAAACTCCTCATCAAGTAACTCCTGGGCTGGGCAGGCCTCACTTCAGAATGCTATTTGTGCTTTGTCCATTTAAAAGAACCTGACCAACATAGATATTAGGCCTTTGCTATTTAGGTGGTCATACTTTTTATTGGACAGCCCTTTCCAGCCCAAGGACACCTATACCATAAAGACTAAGCAATACCTGGTAAGAAATGTTTTCCTCTGTTAACATTTTGAACTGTGTAATGTAATAGAAAGTGAAGATTAAGAGGTATATGATGCAGGGTAAAAGACAGTTATCACTATGATATGCTATGTGCTACGTGGTATTTGAAATAACAAGAAAGCAAAACTGAAGAGGAGGCAAAGGAGCCATTTGATTGCAAAAACAAAAGCATAGAGAAACACTTAAAATGAAGCAGAGATGCCAACGGGGAAAAGACAGTCAAGCTGGTTCCTGATGAAACCAGATTCGGCTGTTGGCATCAGTCATCATTCATGCCTCCCCCTTTTCGCCTACATCTAGCCCATATACTTCAAAATATTTATAGAATCTGAAATGGTCTCACAGCATCCAAATGACCACGGTGGTCCAAGCACCGTCATCTCTCTGGCTTATGGAACAGCCTTCTTTTTGCTCTGCTTCTGCCTTAGCCCCATTAAAGTCTTTTCCAGCAACAGCCAGACAGATCTTCATAAATGCGGAACAGATGATGTCATTTCTCTGTTCAGTAGCCTACAGTGGTTTCCCACGTCACTCAGGGTAAAAGTAACAATGCTTACAAAGGTTTGCAAAGGTCTATGGGACCTGTCTTATGCCTACTTCTGCCTCCTGTGACCTCATCCCCTATCCCTCTAGCCTGCCTATCCCCCCTCATTCCAGTACATTGGCCTTCCAGTGCTTCTAGGAGCCTCGCCAGTATTCCCTGACCCCTTCACCTTGTTATTGTTTTTATAGCAGTTTTTTATAACATGATGCAGCATATGTTAATTTCTTGTTTGTGGTCTGTCACCTCCCAGTAGAATAGGAGCTCCATGATGGACTGTGACCACCCCCCTTCCAACTGGATCCCTAATGCCTAAAAGAGTAATGGGTCCTTCTAAACCACTCGATAAATATTTGTTGGATTAATTAATACACAAAAATTAGATATATTATATGATTAGGATCACAGAATTTCACATAGAAGAAATGTATGATGATTAGAAACGAATAGGACAAGAAAAGAAAACATGAATAAACAGGGAGAAAGTGCATTAAAAATAAAATGTGCATTTACATCTTCACAATGACAACGACTCTTTGGCATCGTTTGTCTACATATCCAATGCAAACATCAGGAAAAAAGAGCAAAACATGTAAGGATTAAAAGAATTTAATAAAGATGATTCATTTAAAGCACAATAGGCTAATATTTGTTTTTATTAGGATTTTTGATATAAATTCAGGAAAGAAAAAAACAATTGAAATGGAGAAAGCAAAGGGGAATGTATAACAGGTAAAGTTTTCACGATTAAGCAAATATGTTTTCCTAGTTTTACCACCTACCACTTCCTAATTCCTAATTCAATTCCAAGTTCTCTATGAATATTTTAAGTTGTAAGCAGTTTTGACAAATTATGACTGAGAAAATATACACTATAATATTTGCACATTATTGGGAGAAAATAAATATTTGAGCAAAAAAGAGTATTGCTTTTTGCATAATTTTCTTAGAAGAAATAGTCTTACCACTGCAAATTAAATCACTGCTCTAGATGAACTGATATATTACTTCTATGTGTGATTTTAAGATTCTAATGTTTTTAATACTTATATGCCTGTTCTAAAATATTTGACCTGCAGGAGTGTATATTAAAAACAGTTTGTAAAATGTAGTTTAGGATAAAGTGACCACTAAATATATTATAATTTTTCATATATTTTCCAGCTATTGAGAAGAACTCATAGTAATCAATTTTTTCTCTTTCCTTTTGCCTTCCCATTCACTATTTTTTTAATAAATATTTTTTGAGTGCTTATACTCTACCAATACACTGGGAACAAAAATTCAAAATCCCTGCCCTCAAGACATAACACCCAGCCATTTGTTTTCTTTTTTATTCCCTCCTTTCTGTCTCTCTCCTTAAATTATAAACGCAATCAGGAGTACCCCATTCCTCCCCCTTTCTTCTTTTTCTCCTTCCTTTCTCCAACTGTTCCTCCTTCCTACCACCCCTTTTTTCCACAGGTAATAAAGGAACACATGCATATAAAAGATCCACACAATACAGAAGTGTAAAGAGTGAAATATAAATGCCTCTATTTGCCCTCCCTCTTGTGTTTCACTGCTTAGGGAATCACATTTATCTAGATTTGAGAGCATTTGTCCACTTAAATTTCCATCCATTTATTTATACATGGATGCACAGACACCCGTATATGTTTTGTCCCACACATATTAAAAGGATTTATAAAGGTTTTATTCCTCTTAACAACATAAACTCCATTCTTTTAACTAACTACAAACAATTACACAGAGACGGTATAATCCAATTTGTTTCATCGCTCTCCTATGATGGCTGTGTTGGATCTACTTGTTTATTTAGGCTAAGCAGTTAATGCTGCAATGATCGTCTTGAACACAGATTACAGGGCACACATGTAGTATTTCCACTAAAAAAATTCTTAGAAGTATAATTGGTGGAAAAAGAAAAGGGTTGGCTTTTTATATTTTGATCTATACTAGTAAATTACGTTCCAAAATGGTTAATAAATTGACTCCAGTAACAGATACTCATGTGCCCATTTTCTCACATGCCTCCTAACATCTAATATATATATATTTTTTTTTACAATTTATTTTGGTATCATTATAATACAATTACATGTGCAATATTATGGTGATTAAACTACCCCCTTCATCAGGTTCTCCCCACCAACCCCATTACAGTCACTGTCCATCAGCATAGGGAGATGCTGTAGAATCACTACTTGTCTTCTCTGAGTTCTACAGCCCTCCCTGTGCCCCCCCAACATTACTGCTGCTAATCGTAATGCCCCTTCTTCCCCCTTATCCCTCCCTTCCCACCCATCTTCCCCAGCCCCTTTCCCTTTGGTAACTATTAGTCCGTTCTTGGGTTCTGTGAGTCTGCTGCTGTTTTGTTCCTTCAGTTTTTTTTTTTTCTTTGTTCTTATACTCCACATATGAGTGAAATCATTTCATACTTGTCCTTTTCGGCTTCGCTTATTTCACAGAGCATAATACCCTCTAGCTCCATCCATGTTGTTGCAAATGGTAAGATTTGTTTTCTTCTTATGGCTGAATAATATTCCATTGTGTATATGTACCACCTCTTCTTTATCCATTCATCTACTGATGGACACTTAGGTTGCTTCCATTTCTTGGCTATTGTAAATAGTGCTGTGATAAACATAGGGGTGCATCAGTCTTTTTCAAACTGGGCTGCTGCATTCTTAGGGTAAATTCCTAGGAGTGGGATTCCTGGGTCAAATGGTATTTCTATTTTGAGTTTTTTGAGGAACCTCCACACTGCTTTCCACAATGGTTGAACTAATTTGCATTCCCACCAGCAGTGTAGGAGGGTTCCCTTAACTCCACATCCTCACCAACATTTGTTGTTGTTTGTGTTTTGGATGTTGCCATCCTAACTGGTGTGAGGTGATAACTCATTGTGGTTTTAATCTGCAATGCTCTGATGATTAGCGATGTGGAGCATCTTTTCATGTACCTGTTGGCCATCAGAATTTCTTCTTTAGAGAAGTGTCTATTCATGTCCTCTGCCCATTTCTTAATTGGATTATTTGCTTTTTGTTTGTTAAGGTGTGTGAGTTCTTTATATATTTTGGATGTCAACCCCTTATCAGATACATCGTTTATGAATATATTTTCCCATATTGTAGGATGTCTTTTTGTTCTACTGATGGTGTCCTTTGCTGTACAGAAGCTTTTCAACTTGATATAGTCCCATTTGTTCATTTTTGCTTTTGTTTCCCTTGCCCAGGGGGATATGTTCATGAAGAAGTCGCTCATGTTTATGTCCAAGAGATATTTGCCTATGTCTTTTTCTAAGAGTTTTATGGTTTCACGACTTACATTCAGGTCCTTGATCCACTTTGAGTTTACCTTTGTGTACGGGGTTAGACAGTAGTCCAGTTTCATTCTCTTACATGTAGCTGTGCAGTTTTTCCAACACCAGCTGCTGAGGAGGCTGTCATCTCCCCACTGTATATTCAAGGCTCCTTTATCAAATATTAATTGACCGTAGATGTTTGGGTTAATGTTTGTATTTTCTATTGTGTTCCACTGGTTTGTGGGTCTGTTTTTGTGCCAGGACCAAATTGTCTTGATTACTGTGGCTTTGTAGTAGAGCTTGAAGTCAGGGAGCGTAATTCCCCCTGTTTGATTCCTCCTTCTCAGGATTGCTTTGGCTATTTGGGGTCTTTTCTGGTTCCATATAAATTTTAGAATTATTTGTTCCAATTCATTGAAGAAAGCTGTTGGTAGTTTGATACGGATTGCGTTGTCTCTGTAGATTGCTTTAGGTAGCATAGCCATTTTGACAATATTTATTCTTCCTAGCCAAGAGCATGGGATGCATTTCCATTTGTTAGTGTCTTCTTTAATTTCTCCTAGGAGTGTCTTGTAGTTTTCAGAGTACAGGTCTTTCACTTCCTTTGTTAGGTTTATTCCTAGGTATTTTATTCTTTTTGATGCAATTGTGAATGGAATTGTTTTTCTGATTTCTCTTTCTGTTAGTTCATTGTTAGTGTATAGGAAAGCGACAGATTTCTGTGTGTTAATTTTGTATCCTGCAACTTTGCTGAATTCAGATATTAGTTCTAGTAGTTTTGGAGTGGAGTCTTTAGGGTTTTTTATGTACAATATCATGTCATCTGCAAATAGTGACAATTTGACTTCTTCTTTACCAATCTGGATGCCTTTTATGTCTTTGTTTTGTCTGATTGCCATGGCAAGGACCTCCAGTACTATGTTGAATAACAGTGGAGAGAGTGGGCACCCCTATCTTGTTCCCGATCTTAGATGAAAAGCTTTCAGCTTCTCGCTGTTAAGTATGATGTTAGCTGTGGGTTTGTCATATATGGCCTTTATGATGTTGAGGTACTTGCCATCTATACCCATTCTGTTGAGAGTTTTAATCAAAAATGGATGCTGAATTTTGTCAAATGCTTTTTCAGCATCTATGGAGATGATCATGTGGTTTTTGTTCTTCTTTTTATTGATGTGGTAGATGATGCTGATGGATTTTTGAATGTTGTACCATCCTTGCATCCCTGCGATGAATCCCACTTGATCATGGTGTATGATCCTCTTGATGTATTTTTGAATTCGGTTTGCTAATATTTTGTTGAGTATTTTTGCATCTACATTCATCAGGGATATTGGTCTGTAATTTTCTTTTGTAGTGAGGTCTTTGCCCGGTTTTGGTATTAGAGTGATGCTGGCTTCATAGAAAGAGTTTGGAAGTATTCCCTCCTCTATTTTTTGGAAAACTTTAAGGAGAATGGGTGTTATTTCTTCTCTATATGTCTGGTAGAATTCAGAGGTGAATCCATCAGGTCCGGGGGTTTTGTTCTTGGGTAGTTTTTTGATTACCGATTCAATTTCGTTGCTGGTGATTGGTCTGTTTCATTTTCCTGTTTCCTGCTTGGTCAGTCTTGGAAGGCTGTATTTTTCTAAGAAGTTGTTCATTTCTTCTAGGTTTTGCAGCTTGTTAGCATATAGATGCTCGTAATATTCTCTTATAATTCTTTGTATTTCTGTGGGGTCCGTCGTTATTTTTCCTTTCTCATTTCTGATTTTGTTTATGTGTGTAGATTCTCTTTTCTCTAAATGAGTCTGGCTAGGGGTTTATCTATTTTGTTTATTTTTTCAAAGAACCAGCTCTTGGTTTCATTGATTTTTTTTCTATTGTTTTATTCTTCTCAATTTTATTTATTTCTTCTCTGATCTTTATTATGTCTCTGCTTCTGGTGACTTTGGGCCTCATTTGTTCTTCTTTTTCCAATTTCAATAATTGTGTGTTTAGACTGTTCATTTGGGAATGTTCTTCCTTCTTTAAATGGGCCGGATTGCAATGTACTTTCCTCTTAAGACTGCCTTCGCTGCGTCCCACAGAAGTTGTGGCTTTGGGTTGTTGTTGTCATTAGTCTCCATATATTCTTTGATTTCTGTTTTGATTTGGTCATTAACGCATTGATTTATAAGGAGAATGTTGTTAAGTCTCCATGTATTTGTGAGCCTTTTTGATTTCTTTCTGAAATTTATTTCTAGTTTTATACCTTTGTGATCTGAGAAGTTGGTTGGTAGGATTTCAATATTTTTGAATTGACTGAGGTTCTTTTTGTGGCCTAGTATGCGATCTATTCTGGAAAATGTTCCATGTGCACTTGAGAAGAATGTGTATCCTGCTGCTTTTGGGTGCAGAGTTCTGTAGATATCTGTTAGGTCCATCTGTTCTAGTGTGTTGTTCAGTGCCTCTGTGTCTTTACTTATCCTCTGCCTGGTTGATCTATCCTTTGGAGTGAGTGGTGTGTTAAAGTCTCCAAAAATAATTGCATTGCTGTCTATTTCCTCCTTCAGTTCTGTTAGTATTTGTTTCACATATGCTGATGCTCCTGTGTTGGCTGCATATATATTTATAATGGTTATATCTTCTTGTTGTACTGACCCCTTTATCATTATGTAATGTCCTTCTTTATCTCTTGCTACTTTCTTCGTTTTGAAGTCTATTTGATCTGATACAAGTACTGCAACACCTGCTTTTTTCTCTTTGTCGTTTGCATGAAATATCTTTTTCCATCCCTTCACTTTTAGTCTGTATATATCTTTGGGTTTGAGGTGAGTCTCTTGTAAGCAGCATATAGATGGGTCTTGCATTTTTATCCACTCTGTTACTCTGTTCCTTTTGATTGATGCATTCAGTCCATTTACATTTAGGGTGATTAGATATGTACTTATTGCCATTGCTGGCTTTAGATTCGTGGTTACCAAAGGTTCAAGGGTTGCTTCTTTACTATCTAACAATCTAACTTAACTTTCTTGTTAAGTTATTGTGAACGCCATCTGATGTTTCCTTATCTCTCCGTTCCTATTCTTCCTCCTCCTTTCTTTATATATTAGGTGTTTTATTCTTTGCCTTTAGTTAGTATTTGGATGGTCTGCTTTCTTTGCTATGATTTTATTTTCTCTGGTGACATCTTTTTAGTCTTAGCGGTGCTTCCCTCTAGAGCAGTCCATTTAAGATATCCTGTAGTGGTGGTTTATGAGAGGCAAACTCTCTCAACTTTTGTTTGTCTTGAAATTGTTTAATCCCTCCATCATATTTAAATGATAATCATGCTGGATACAGTATTCTTCGTTTGAGGCCCTTCTGTTTCATTATGTTAAATATATCGTGCCATTCTCTTCTGGCCTGTAAGGTTTCTGTTGAGAAGTCTGATGACAGTCTGATGGGTTTTCCTTTGTAGGTGATCTTTTTCCTCTCTCTAGCTGCCTTTAATACTCTGTCTTTATCTTTGATCTTTGCCATCTTAATTATTATGTGTCTTGGTGTTGTCTTCCTTGGGTCCCTTGTGTTGGGAGTTCTGTGGGCTTCCGTGGACTGCGAGACTATTTCCCTCCCCAGACTGGGAAAGTTTTCAGCAATTATTTCTTCAAAGACACTTTCTATCCCTTTTTCTCTCTCTTCTTCCTCTGGTACTCCTATAATGCAAATATTGTTCTGTTTGGATTGGTCACAGTTCTCTTAATAGTCTTTCATTCTTAGAGATCCTTTTATCTCTCTCTGCCTCAGCTTCTTTGTATTCCTGTTCCCTGTCTTGTATTTCATTGACTGTGTCTTGTACCTCATTCAGTCTGCTGTTAAGCCCGTCGATGGCTTGTCCCATTTTTGCATAGTCTTTCCCCATTTCCTCCCTCAACTCTTGCACATTTTTCTTTAGATCCATCAGCATGGCTAATGACTTTTATTCTGAATTCTTTTTCAGGAAGACTGTGCATGTCCATTCCTTCAGGTTCTCTCTCAGGGGTTGTCTGGGTTTGGAGCTTTGTCTGTACCATATTCCTCTCTCTTTTCATGGCTATAGAATTGGTTGCTCGTAGTTGTCACATATGTCAGCTGGGCTCTTTATGACTTTAAAAGGAAAGAAAAGAAAGAAGAGAAAAAATACTAATAAGAAAAAGAGAAAAAAAATAGAGAAAGAAAGAAAGAAAAGGGAAGAAAAAACCGCAACAACTAAAAAAAAAAAAAAAAACCGCCCACCGGGGGTGGTTTCTGTGTGAATGCTGTAGGTGGTGCTGTTGCTCCACTATTCCAGAGCCGTGGCCGTGCCGCTCTGCAAGGCCCTTTAAAGCTGTCGCCGGGTGAGAATGAATGTGAGGCTGTTGAGCTCTGTGGGAGTCCTAAATATGACTACCCTTTCCCAGTCACCCGCGAAGGGTTCCGAAGCTCCCCAGGACTTCCAGCCTGCTGGGCTGAGTGTTCCAGGGCAATTTGGCCCTCCGCTGGGCTCCTGTCTCTTTAAGACTGCTGAAAAAGACGCGTGTGCTTTTCTCTTTTTTTTTTTTCTTCTCTTTTCTCCTTCCCTGAGCCAGCCACGAGCAACCAGGCGGGTTCCCACTGAGACCCTGCGCCCTCTGTCTCTCCAATCTCCGCTACACCGCGCTCTGTGTGTCAGCGCTCCTGGCGCAGATCACTGGGGCTGGTTATCTCCTGGGCCTGCACTTCCACTCCCTCCCGGCTCTGAATCCTCTCCTCCCCCCGGTGCGCTAGGTTGGGGGAGTGTTCAGGTCATGCTGGGTCACGGCTCCGTTTCTTATCCGCCTCGCCGGCTGCCAGTCCTCTCCGTTGTTGCTGCCCGTAGGTGCACCGCCTTGCCGGCTGCTGAGTCCTCTCAGGTTTAACTGCCCGCCGGTGCGCTGCCTTGCCGGATGCCGAGTCCTCTCTGGTGTGGCTGCCCACTGGTACGCCGCCTTGCCCGGATTCTGAGTCCTGTCAGGTGTAGCTCCACGCTGTGCGCTTTCTTGTGTGTTCTGGTGTCTCTTTTAGGAATAGTTGTATTTGCTGTGTTTTCGTGGATAAATATAATGTTGGGAGGAAATTTCTGCCGCTCCGTTCACTCTGCCATCTTCCCGGAAGTCCCCACATCTAATATTATTGATCTTATTATGATAATGAAAAATTATAACTTGCAGCACTCTAACATGCTTATAATTTTTAATAACCTTGTGCATATTTCCTCATGTTTGTTCGCCATTTATATTTTGTATTTTCTGACTTGCCTGTTTGTATATTTTGCTGCCCATTTTTTTATTGGGTTGTGTTATTTTTTATGGAATATGTAGACAACCCTCATGTTTTCTGGATGTTAATCACTGTTTATAAAATGACTTACAATTTTTTCCCACACTGTATTTTTCCATTGGACATTATGGTATATATTTTAAAAATTTACTATTTTCATTTAGCTCCTTCTGTTTTATATATATAGGAAGGCCTTTGTCACATTGAGATTTAATATTTTCAACTATTGTTATTTTTTAAATTGTGTAGCTCTTTAGTTCATCTGGAATTTATTTCTATATATGATATGAAATAGGTCTAAGTTAATTGTGTTGTTTAATGTACAGTCAATTGCACTGGCAACCATTTATTGATTTAGAGGACAGTATGTTCTTTGTCACTGATTAGAAATGTACTTGCTCTGTTCTACACCACAGGCACTGCCATGATTAGAGGTTGCTACCCTGGCCTAGGAAATTTTTATTTGTGGAGCTCTAAAGTGTGATTTTTCTCATTATCGAAACCTATTTTTCTAGATTTATTTTACAATTTGCATGGTGGTCACTTTACCTAATTTAAGTTAAACCTGGAAAAATCTAGTGGCTACAGAGATATACATTTTTCTCCTTTAGAATATGCCTAGTTTAAAGATCACAACACTATTTATTTTAGGTACTATTTATTTTAGTTACATCTTTATGGAGATATGTTGGTTTGATGATTCTTTTTATAGAGTACTAAATATTTTCAGGGTCAAAAACAGCTCTGCACTTAACTGTTGAAACAGTACTTGACACATATTGCAAAGGCCTTTGCCCAAAGCATGTAAAATCTATCTTGAAAATTCATGTTTTTCTGATTAACCCTGCTTTTGTTGTTTTAGAATTGACTGAAAGTAACATCTTCCTACAAGAAAAAGTAAATTTATATCTACCAAGGCAATTATGATTGAATATCTGAGTGTTACATACAGAAACATTTCTCTTAAAAATGCAAATTGGTATTTTTAAGTGCTTTGTTTTCTAAACATTGATAAATATTTTAGATACTTTTTCTATATGATTTTTAACTATTTCCTTTACTCCTACTAGTAAAATCTGAAAACACAGTGTACCCAAAGTATATAACATGTTTATGGGAAAAGTTTATATAGTTGATATGGTAGGAAAATTATAGATGTATAATCAGGGCACCTAGTTTTCTTAACTCTGTCTTGTTATCTACAAAGAATTAGTAGGGATTTGCTTTAGAAGGAGATTACAGTGTATTACATGTTAGCAATACTATATCTTTCTTTATACTTTATAAAATAGTACACATAATACTTTCTAATCCTCATTCCATAGCAATAAGAAGTTACAAGGAGTATATTGGATTAAGTATTATAATCTCACATATTGAATAGTCCATCTCTTCATTTCTTATTTATTTGACTGTCACGAAAAGGAAATAGGGTAACAAATATTATTCCAATAGGATTAAGAAATGTAATCAATTGGGAATTTAAAAAATGTTTCCTTTTTCTGTGCTTCCTTCTTTAAAAATAATTATTTCCTTCTTAAATTGCAAATGAAATAAATCTATCTTGATAAATTCAGATAATAGAGACATAAAGTTTAATTTTCATACTTTACACATGTCATACACATATACATATGCATACAGCTTTTTTATGAGACTATTAACATTTAGGTTATTTATAAAGTAAATAGCCCATCTTTTTATCCTTAGAATTTTTGTTACTTTATATAGCAAAAGGGACTTGACACATGTCATTAATATTATGGACTTTAAATTAGGGAGATTATGCTCGATTATTCATCAGATTATGCTAGATTATTCAATATAAGCACAGGAGCCCTTAAAAGCAAAGAAATTCCTCTAGCTGGAGACAGAAGAGAGATGAGAATGACAGGAGAGTCAGAGAGATTCCAATTGTGAGAATGGACATGCCTCAGCTGGCTTTGGTAAGAGCTCAGCCAGACAACACCTTAGCTTCAGCTTTGTGAAACCTGTAATGGAGAAACAAGCTGAGCTATACTAGACTTCTGACCTACAGAGCTGTGAGATAATAAATTTGTGTCATGACAGTATTATTCATATTATTATTTTAATGCATTAAATCATTCTATTTATATGTCTATATTACATTATTAAATTATATTATGCCAAGCTCTATATTTTTATACTTACATTTAAATAAAGTTATGCAAAACATATCCAAAACACTATTAAACTTAAGCCTTTATTTCAACATTCAGATTATGAAGGAATGGTCTGGCTTAGAGGAAGGACAGATTTTTTTTTTTATATAACTTTAGTTTTAGCAATAGGGTCAGTCAGAGGTCTTCTGGTTTGGGAATAATTACTTAAAAGTGGGTCTCAGAAGAGGGAGGAACTGATCTTGTGAATAAGCAGCTAAAGGTTGGACAATTTGTGTTTTATCAAGAACAAGGGACTAGAATAGTTAGGGGCAAAAACGCATGAGAGCCACAGTGGAAAATTTCCATCCTTCGTGGCCTCTTAACTACATTCCATTTGTCAAGTAATCAGATGCTCCTTTTCAGTTCATTTTCTACTTAGGCAAAGCTTACCCCCATGAACAGTAAATTTTTTGCATTTATTTTAAATATTTGTGATAGAAAGCTTCCTAAATGTTAACACCAAGTTCCTAAAAAAGACTTTTTCTTAAGGAAAAAAGTCAAAATTATTGATTGAATTTCAATAATGACCTACAACAATAATGCTTCTAGGAATATAGGATATTTATTTATAGGTTAAAATGAAGAAAGAGAGAGAGAAAGGGAGAGAGGGAAAAAGAGAGAAAGAAACAAAAGAAGGAAGGAAGGAAGGAAAAAGAAAGGAGGAAGAAGGAAAGAAAAACATATGCTTTAGGAATTTGTGTAGATGGTTTCATTTTTTACATTTTTAAATTTAAATTAATATTTTTACTTTTCAATGTTATAATTAAAAATTTTTTCATTCTTAAAAATTTTAAATTAAATTTTGTATTTTGTAATTCTACCTGTGCTATCTACTGTTGCCTGCTTCTTATTTTTCTATCACCCCTTTTTTATAATTATGCACATTATAATATACTATCAGACTTGGAATGCATAAATTATTGAGCAAAATACTCTTACCACTTTCTCCCAATTCTCATACTCTGAAGGTAATTACTTCTAAGAGTTTGCTATGCAACCTTCCAAATATATCCTATGAGTATTCAGATACATATAAGTTAAGGCAAAGATAAGGATGACATATGTATGTGTTTTAAATACAAATGAAATCATGTAATTCCTAGAATTCTGCATTAAAAATAACTTTTGAAATCCTTTTGGGTATTTTCCTGTGTCAGTATAAAGAGATATGTTATATTCTCTAACATTCTTATTTGTATTGTAAGCATACCTGTATCTAGCAGCCCCTTTCCACTGTCTAATTTAGTCTGCTTTTGTAAATCAAACTGTACTGTACTGTGTTTAGACACTGGATGTATTGATTGCTTAAAATATTCTCATCTGAATAAGGTGGCTGAGCCTTTGGAGTTTATCTCAAATATGGACTCCTCAGAGTTGTCATCATCGACCACTGTTTATAACGTTGCAGTTCCCAACACACACTGCCACCTCTATGACGGTCTGCGTATTTCCTTTACAGTAATTGGGACAACATGGAATTATCACATTTTTCCTTCTTTATTGTCACTAAATCTTCATCAGTCAAAATACTTGTGTGCTCCGTTTGCTGTATTTCCCAGTAGTTAGACACCTTGGTGACATATAGTAGATATTAAATAAGTATTGATTGAATGATTGAATGGATGGATGAATGAATAACTGGTTGAGTCCCTACTGTATGAGCTTAACTCACAAACTTTCTTTCCTTATTTACCTGTTCTGTCACATTGTAGAAAGTTGAGAATACCAATTTAGTCAACTCTAAGAAAATAACCAACAGTGAATATAAACTAGAGGACCTGGACTCCTAGGAGTAATTTCATGAAAGGTAAACGAATGAGGTGAAGCTTGCAAAAAATTGCTAAGAGTAAGAGATAGGGCTTTAGAATTATTTTCAGAGCAAGACTCACAACCATAAAAATCACAGTTTAATTTATTGGGAGTGCACAGGGCAATGTTATGAGGTGACAGAAAAATGTAGAATGTTTTCTATTTTGTTTCCTTTTTTTTTTCTGTCAGACTGAAGAGCATTAGATTGGAGGGGATAGAACAAATATCACCATGAAAAAAACTGAACTTTGAAAACAAGAAAAAGGAAAAGAATACTGTATCCAGGAGGAGTTGTGTTAAAATCCAGAAGATGGGGTATTGGCAAGGGAATCCCTAAACATCAACTTTGACACTAGGACATGGGTATAGGTAACTGATTTGAAAGATTATCTAAGAAAGCACAAATAGGAAAGGGCAGGGTAGGGAAGGGAGAAGGGCCATCAAAGGCACGTTAATGAGTGGCTTATACCACACTTACACTCATAACCAATTCTATCAGACTAGCTGAAGTTGTGATCAAAGCATCAGCAGCTTTTCAAGTTCCCCAGGTTATTCCAGTATGCAGCCAAGTTTAAGAGCCAGTGTTTCAATCATTACTATTTAAAGCATGCTCCTCAGAGCAGCAGCAGCAACAGCAGCAGATGGGAAATAGGAGAATGCAGGATCTTGGGTCTACCTCAGACCCACAGAACTAGAATCTTAACCCTAACAGGATTCCCGTACTTATTCATATGAATATTCAAGTTTGAGAAACATTAAAGTACATTTCAGAAAAGTCAATTCAAGAGACTAACTTGATGTAGTATTAATTAATGGTTTTGTGAGACCCTAGAGTTAGCATAAGAGAAGCCATTTTAACAAAGCTGACTGTGTGAACCTAAATGAAGGACAGAACAGGACTGACTCTGTTTTTTGTGCCTAATCTCCATCTGAGGCCTGAGCCAGGCCTGGCTCTAGAAGAAACCTTGAAAAGTTTCCTAACCACAAGAACTGATAGTAGAAGATGGTCTTATCTCAAGGCCGGCCATCTGTGCCCGATGCTCCCAGGTGTACGAGATGTATGCGTCTTGAGAACATGGACAAATGGCCACCGGGGCCTGTAAACCCCTAGCCTAGATAGTTCCCCTAGCAACACTCCTGCTACATTATCATGGTCAGGCCAGCTGAACTTAACCAATAACAATTGTTTAACTTCCAAAATCCCCAATCAGCTTATGCCAAGTTAGAATCCCCTCTTCCTGAACCTGTAATGCATAAAAACCTTGCCTACCCTGAGCTCGGGGCTCACATTCCTGACCCGCTGCATCGGTGAAGAGTGTGAGTCCAAGCTCGAGCTTGAAATAAAGGACCCTTTTGTGTTTGCATCGGAGTCGGCTCCTTAGTAGTCTCTCGGGGACTTGCGACTTGGGCACAACAGTTTAACTGGGCAAGTTGAAAATGTGCTCCAGGGAACACAAACTCCATAATATAAAAAGGTGTTCAAAATGCCCAGATTAGTTTGTGAAACGCTGTGTCCTAAATGATAAACCCCCTTGATTTCCTACTCAAGAAGAGTACACAAAAGACTCTGAAGAGTCTCACTGAGAAGTCTATTAAAAATTGTTCAATCTAATGTTTCCCAAACACATTTCAAAACAGAACCTATTTGAGACTAAAACCAGTTAATATTCTCTGGCACCAGGTTTTCAGTTCTCATTTTATGAAACTCTAGTCTCATTTCATTACATCAATACATTTACAATGCCTAGAAGCATATATGACTAACATGTTCATTAATATAATTAATTATAAACATACTGATGCCCCTTACTAGATATTATTTATGAGATAATCAATAGTGACAATAGTAATTACCATACTGAGCATCTCCTATAGATTTAAGTCAATAAGGCCTATAAATAATTTATCCTATCACAACTAATTAAGTAGACATTATGCTCACTTAATAGATGGTGCTAAAACTTCTCTGAATACTGGCAAACAGAAATCACTTTTTATTTGGAAAATGGAAAAAAACTTACATGGAATTTTTCACAGCAAGGAGATAAATCAGCCTTCTGTTCATAGATGAGCAACATCTTCACGAAAATTCAGGAAATTCAACAGCACTCAAATTTATTACTACTCTGGCATGTGACACCTTTGGGTTGTTTATGTTTTAGCAGGCCCCACATGATGGTACCCCAGTAGCACTATGGAGCAAGTGTTAACAGCTCTGTTCCTTAACTAGCAAAAACATTACTAATGGCAACTTGATTCATCTTCTTCTAATCACGGTAAATTCCTGATGATCCTCACTCAGCCATATAACCTCATCTGCAACAAGGAAAAATTATCTAAGGGCTGATGTGAGAATTAAGTAATAAGTTTTGCAAGGACTTTTTATTCCACAGTTTTTCACCAGTTGTATATTAAATACTGTACTAATGTAAGCTTACAGTGCTGAAGAATGAAACGATAGTGTGCAGACCAAACTATTAAGGGCCTTATACAGGAAGGCACTTAACAGGTATTCCACAATCATTTACTCTTTTCTGCTTGTCTTCAAAGTTCCAGACAATAAAAAAAATCTCACATGGTCTCAAACCCAGATACACTTTGAAATCTTCAGCAGAGCTTTCAAATTAAAAGCCGTAAGCGAGCCTACCACGAATCATGACATCTGAATCTCTGGGGTAGCACCTGGACATCAGTATTTTTTAAAGGCTTCCCATGTGATACTAAACAGCAGCTAAAATGGAAAACTGAAGTAGCTGTAAATATACTGTTAGGTAGAAATATCAAATGAGGAAGCTGCGGTTGGGTGAAAAATAGGAGATGAAAACTCACAGGAGAATAAACAGAGAGGAACAGCACTCAGAGATGGTCGAGAAAGCAAAAAATAAAAGTATAATCTGTGACATTAGATTGTCATTTTAATAGAAGCTAGGCATTAGGATACTATAGGGGAAATCTATAAACATTTTGAAACTATAACTCCATGAGAACTGACCTACATCAGTTGTTTTCAAACTATTTCATAACTGAATCGGCGGAGGGAGACTGTTAAAAGCCTGATACCCAGGTTGCACCCCCAGGCAAATGAATCAGCATTTCTGGTGTTGATCCCTTGCGTTTTGCAGTATTAGTACTTTTAAAGCTTCACAAGTGATTCCAATGTGCAGTACTGAATGTTACATGTTCAGGTTCTCTCAAAGTTTAAAATGATAAGAAAGATTCTTCTGGTATATAATTTTCACCTTTACTATAAAACTTTATGGTATCCAATATATATTTTATCATACAATGTTTTGTAGATGAATTTCTAGAGAATTTTTAGGACTTTAATTCCATGAATACGTACAGTTCCCCTGAATAACTGGTACGTGTTCTCATGCTGATTCTGAGAGCTACGTCTTTGTCATCCTTGGCCTTCCTTGTCCAAAAGTCAAAAGTCAAAAGTCAAAATTTATGCATATTCACAGCAAATCTAAAACACTTTAATTTTTTTGGATATTTCAATTGCTCCTTTCCTCGGACTAAATATTCAGTCTTCTCTGTATTCTTATTGTATATGGGTTTTGCTTGAAGCTCCCTCAGAGCAGTAGAGAGATGTGACATAGAAGTAAACTTCGTGAATGGAATTCATTGCCTCTCGTTCACTTTTCATGCTTCTTCTAGGCTATCTGTAACTATGCACAAGCCTCAGCCATTCTGTGGTTGTCATCCTGAGCCTCAGCAGGGGCCATTTTTTTTCTCCTCAGGAAACCTTGCCATTTGAGTAGGAAAATGCCTCCTTTCCAGGAAAAGCTATCAGAAAAACATCCCTTTCTTTCTCATTCATCTTTGCATGAAAGAAATGTCCCCTGGCAGAAAGTTCCCTACATCAAAATGATTACAAATCAAATTGTAATTGTAAGCTTCTGCCCTTATTACTTCACTGAACATCTACAGAGGTTATATAACCTTTCGCAGGTTAACTGTAGTTTCCAGCTATCATCTCCTGAGATTTCCTGTTCAATGTCAGCCTCTGCTATTTTTTAAGGATCAGATCAGTCATCTTTGAATTGTCCTGAGATCCATTCCTGTCTTCCCCTGCTCTGTCCTGCATAACCAGGCATTAACCATTGAAGACTACATTTCCCACGTTCCCTTGCCAAAAGGATTCCTGGTAGATTTGACCAATAAGAGGTATTGGAGAGAGAGATTGGGAGAAGGGAGGAGAAAAAGAAATCAGAGTATTTCCACCCCCTCTCTCTGATTAGACAGAGTTACCGTGAAGTTGCTGCTTCTGCAACATGTTTCCTCTGTGATTCCAGCTTTCAAAGAAAGGCTCTTTATTCATGGTCTTCGCTTATACCTGTCAGCCCCAGCTGTGTTATTTTACCAACACTTCTTACCTTACCCCTTTATTTTTTATTTAAAAATTTTTTTCCAGCTTTACTGAGATATAATTCACATATATTTGCGTAAGTTTAAAGTGCAGTACTATAATTTGATATACTTATATGTTGCAAAATGATTGTCATGTTAAGGTTAGTTAACACATCTATCATCTCAGTTAACTTTTTTTTTATGATGAGAGCTTATAAGATCTACTCTCTTTGTAACTTTCAAGTACACAATACAGTATTGTTAACTATAGTCACCATGCTATACATTAGATTCCCAATACTTATTTATCTTAAAACTCGAAGTTTGTATCCTTTGACCACCTTCACACATTTCTCTCAACCCATGCCCCACCCCTGGCAACCACAATATATTCTGTTTCTATGAGCTGTTTTTTTTTTAATTCTACATATAAATGAGATCAAACAGCATTTAGCTTTCTCAGTTTAATTTCACTTAGCATAATTCCCTCAGGATCCAATCATGTTGTCACAAATGGCAGTATTTCCTTCTTTTTATGGCAGAATAATATTCCACTATATCTATATCTGCATCTATATCTACCAAATTTTCTTTATTCATTCATCTGTTGACAGATACATATACTGTTTCCATGTCTTGGCTACTATAAATAATAACTGCAATGAAGCAGGGGCAGTGATATGTGTGTGTACAGGTATCACACTGAGATAGTGATTTCATTTCCTTTGGATAAATACCCAGAAGTGGAATAGTTGGATCATATGGTAGTTCCCTTTTTAATTGTTTTTAAGGACCCTCCATACTGGCTGTACCAATTTACACTCCCACCAATACTGCACAAGGGTTCACTTTTCTCCACATCCTTCTTACTCTTGTCTTTTTGATAACACCCATTCTAACAGGTGTGAGGTATTACCTCACTGTGCTTTTGACTTGCATTGCCCTGATTGTTAGTACTAATGCTGAACATTTTTTCATGTACCTGTTGGTCATTCATATATCTTCTTTAGAAAAAGAGTGCTTATTCAGGCCTTTTGCATACTTTTAAATTGCATAATTAGTTTTTTACCTATTTAACTGTATGAGTTCCTTATGTATTTTGAATATTAACCCTTTACAGATATGTGGATTGATTACAATATTTTCTTCCATTCTGTATGTTGCCTTTTCATTTTGTTGATTATTACTTTTGTTGTTGAGCCCAAGCTGTTTAGTTAGACAAGTTTCCATTTGATTTTTTTTTTAGTTGCTTGTGCTTTTGGTATCATATTCAAAATATCATTGTCAAACTCATGTCAAGGAGTGTTTTCCCCATGCTTTCTTTTAGGAGTTTTATGGTTTCAGGTCTTACATATAAGTCTTAAATCCATTTTAAGTTAATTTTTCTGGGTGCCTATCCACTTTATCCCTCCACCTGTAGGAAGGGTAAGAACTTCCTGATACTAAAAATTTCTGGGTTACTTTACATTTTTTGTTTGCATTTGCATCTCTTCCAACATGTTTTAATATTTGTTATTAAAATACCTGGTGAGGGTTTTCCTTTCCTTCCTGGAATATGACTGATAGTAGGATTTAAATATTGTTTTAATTCTTCTGAGTTTTATTAAATCCTTGAGAAACAATATATTCAGATTTTTAGATAAAAATATTAAAAACTATATATTTTAAAATGTTCTCACAAAGTAGTAACATTTCTGTATTCATCTATCTAGCTTTCTACTTACCTAGTAATAAACATTAACACATTTGTGACTTTAGAGTTTCATCATGCTAGTGTTTACACACACAAGATACATATTTACTAACAAATCACAACAACTCCCTTTTCACATACATAAATTTTGGGTTAATTTTATATTCAAATCAAAAGTATGGAAGGGACATATTTTCAACACAAACTCTATAACAAAATGTTAGGTATGTCTCTTGCATTTACTGGCTTCCAAAATTAACAGGAGTAGAAAAGTGCAAACACTGCATGAAGTAATAGCTAAGCATGGCTGGTAATAGTTAGGCATTATGGTTAAGAATCACTGATAAAATATGTAAGTTATAATGTCTGCTGCTGATGTATAAGCAATTCTGTTCAACCGCTGCTAGGAATTAGTTCACTTCCCATGCTACATGCATATTTTCCATTTCATTTGGATAAACACTTACGTAGGCAATGGTCTTATGAGTTATAATTTTCATTTATCTTGTACAAGAATGAACATCACTATATGGTTCTGATAACTGGTTTGTCTTGCAATATTTTACCTCTCTTTCCTTCTGAACTAATGTGGTCATGAGAATAGGGCAGATTAGGGAGAATACAAGTTTAAGATTTAGTTTCACTGAAGGAATGAAAATGGGCACTCTGAGTAGTTAGAAAGTATCATTGATTTTTCTCAGCATGATGATTGGTACAGAATCTATTCTGGAGTTCCTTTTTCATCAAAAAGGACTTAAGGTAGACTTAAATAAAATTATAGTATTAAGAGAAACCTCCACAGAGAGGAAAGCATTAGAACATAGGTTTTCACAATGTTATTAAATGTACTCTGGCCATATATGTAATGGGACTTATATTAGCAGGAGGATTCTTTTTTATCTTTTTAATTTTGAGTTTCAATCAATGGCTTTATTTTTATTTGTTTTTTCCAAAATATTAGAGTTAGTAAAGAAGGTGTAGGGGAGGACAATATGCCACCCCAAAATGTATCTCTTTGGCATGTGGATTATTTTAGGATGACTTCTTTCAGGAAACAGAAGGCTCAGGAGAACCTCTGACCTTACCCCTAAATGCCTAAACAAGTCTAGACAGAGGGACCTGCTTCAGGAAGGGAGCTATAAACAAAGATAACTACGATACAATTTGAACTAGGTGTAATAGACAGGAAAGAACCTAGCAAAGTCTGTTTAATAAATTCCTCTCTGTGTCCCATTGTTTCTGGATAGCCCAGCAAACATTTGTTCACCAAGTATTTACTCATTTTCATCTTCCTGTGAATTGTCTTCCTACGCTTTGAAGTCCCAGACCCCTTTATGGACCCCCTTTTCCTTAGCTCTGGATGTCACATCAGCCTCAATTGCCTGACTGCCTGGGAGACTCATATTCTGATGAAGTCCCCAGTATGCACTAAATTAGAATTTTTCCTGCTAATATGTTTCATATCAATTTAATTCTGAGACCAGCCAAATGAATCCTGAAGAGTAGAGGAAATTTTTTCCTCCCCAACAAAGGTTATAAGTAACAAGCCTAATACTTGGAAAAATAGGGACAAGAGTGAGAAGTTACTCAAGGCAAACTAATTAGATTTTCTACTCTTATTTATTAGTAAGGAGATAAGTCATCCTCTCCTGCCTGTCGTTTTGACTTCATAGTTTACCTTGGGAAGAAATTCTCAAAATAACCATTTTAGAGGGCAAATAAACAAAATATACTGCAACATTGACATATTTCCACTTTTGTAAAATTCTATTTCTGGAAACTGAATTTATTTTTTATCAGTTAAGGTACAGTTTACCTTGGTTTCTGTGCATAAAATCACTGAAAAATATCATTTGTTTCAAGTACCCTGAAGTACTGAAGTCTATTCAACTTGACTATGTGTAGCTGTTCCTGACTTGCTTGCTTACAACTTATTACTAAAATACTTACAAGAACATAGGAAAAAATAAAAAAGAAGAAAGAGGAAGGTGTGGGTAAATTGAAGTATTTCCAGAATCTCTAGCCTGGCCTTAGTGCATCTCCATATCAGTAGATGTTTCCAAGGGGTGGAGAGAAGTAGTCCATCTCCACATCAGTAGGTGATTATAAGGGTGGGAGATCAAGGGTATATCTGGACCAGAGACATTGGGTGGGGTCCCTTTTGGCAGCTGGGTCATGAGAGACATGGGAGAGCAGGGGTAGACAACTGCTTGTAAGCAATAAACAGGTTTCTCTCACTTTATTTCTCCCTTTGACTGATTTTGGCTTCAAAGGTAATTTGCCCTCAGCTGGAAATTTATCCCCCCCCACTCCAGACTTACAGAAAGGGAAGGGAGAAAGAAAAAGAAAGAACAAACTAGGTGGTTTCAGAAGAAACACTGTCTAACATCAAAGACAATGAAACAGATATAGTGGTGTTAAAAGAAATTAGTAGGGAGCTACATTGGCCTCTCTCTCTCTTCATTGTTTTCTTTGGCTTCAGTGAACAATCAGAAAACTATGTAGTTATTTATCTACAACAGTTAGTATCTGAGGCATAATGGGCTGGCTAACTCAGCTTCTCGTAATTCACCATACACACAGTAGTTCAGGAAGCCAGATCATGGACATGGACTGGTGATGACTGAAGGGAAGCAGAATACAGCACCTCAAAATATGCCCATCTGGCATGATGTTTACCTTTTGCTGTTTATTTTTAAGAAACTGCAGACACAGGAGAAGCTTTGAAAACTGAGTAGAAGCTACCCCTTTATAATAGACATTTATATCTACAAGGGAAATCTCCATTTGTAAGGATATCTCCTTCAATGCACCTGGAAGAGGAGGAAGACTCGATCTTTAAAAGCTCTTATCAGTGTAAAAAATAATGACTCAAATCTGCATAACAATTTTACCTTTGCTGACTCTGCTTTTCCCAGTCACCTCCTGTAACTGACTCTCCACCCACTACATCTTCTTTTCTCTTTAGCTGGAGATGGTATTTAAAGTGGTGGCTCAGGCCATTTGGGGAGTCACACAGTTTTCCTGAGTCTC
The DNA here is from genome assembly GCA_029783875.1 of Phataginus tricuspis. Classification (NCBI taxonomy): domain Eukaryota; kingdom Metazoa; phylum Chordata; class Mammalia; order Pholidota; family Manidae; genus Phataginus; species Phataginus tricuspis. The sequence goes on from JAQQAC010016209.1 coordinate 26,946,021, forward strand.
TCCCATGTATTATATAGGTGGTATAATGCTATTAAACTTTTGTTTCTTTTTCTCCCATTAATCTTTTTTATAACAGGGGGTCTCAGTTAAGAACCCAGAAGAGCAGAGGGAAAATTATTTCTCCTCCCCACATGATCAACATTCTGGGAAGTGTAGTTTTTCACAAATGAAGTGCTAATGCAGGGGTATAATTTGGAAGAGTTCCTGCAGCAGAGTATTCTCCATGAGTCTGGAGCATTAGGAAGTGGAAAGAATTAAACTTCAAATCTTTGTTCCCCATTCTTAATGAATCCTTGTTGGGTATTTTTAATTGAAATAATAATTTGTCTTTAAACTTGTATCCGAAATGGAGATGCTTTCAGCTCCTGAATTGACAATAAGAGATGGAAAAATAAAATGAAACAAGCATCCTATGGAAATGAAGCCTTTGTCTGCAGCCTTTGAGAAAGAATATTTCTTCTATTTTTTTATTTGTTTTCATTTTGTTTTTCTAGAAGGAAAGGGAAAAGATTTGAAGAGATCTGCTAAGTGTTCTTAAAAAAACTGCGAGGGCATGTGACATCTAAAAAACTAAAACAGGAAATCATTAAGCAATAATAGAATGTGGTGAGCCACATGATATGTATATAAGAAAAAAACACAATATGCTTAGGTTTCATTCTTTTTCTTAAAGTTTCTCTATCTCGCAGAAAAACCTTGTTTTTCCTTCACATAAGTAATTTCATTTTTTCCCATTTTTATTAAATACAACATCAACCCAATGTAGTCTTCTTGAAATTTTATGGTAAAGAAAAAATGTCCTCTAATCACTATGAATAAATTCTCCTATTCCCTCCTACAATAAGCTGACTTCAGATTTTTTAATCTCAATCTCTGAAGAAAGAAACAAAAAAGTAAATCCACTGCATTCTGCATTAAAAAGTTTTACCTTGTACTTATACACAGTTATAGCATACTTCAAACTGACAGGGCCATAAAAGATATTCTGAAAAATGTGGTAACAAAATATCACACTCCAGAACTTTTGCTCCATGAGAAAATCTAAGATTTGCCTTAATAGATCAAAAATGAAACCTTAAAAATTATATGGTGAGTATTGATAGCATTTTTGGTTATACATATATGAAATAAATATGGTTAGAAAATTGATTACAAAAAGCAAAAAAAAATCTTAAAAGGAAAGGGTTGTACAATTATAAAAGTACATAATAATGAACTGGTTGAAGATCAAAAATAACGAAGTTGGGCTTTGGTCAGGTGGTGACAGGGAAACAGGTGTGTTAAATTTTCTATTATGTGTTAGACGGATAAAGATTTTCAAATGATTTTTGAATACATGTCTGGCCATTTAAGTTGCTCAATATATATTTTGGATAAACAAATGTATAACCAAAGGAGAATGAAAACGGCAAGGTACAAATGAACAAAAGGGCATAGATAATTACTGTAATAAAGCTAAATTAAGGAATAAAAATGACAGGTTGCACTCCCTTTTCCAAATTAAAAAAATACTATTATTTATTTAAAGGACAAAATCATAATATATTATAACAAGAACACGCACACATACACATACACTTCAAAACAAAAGGACAGATGAAGTTATGCACTTGAAAATAAATAGCAATCAGTTGCAGCAATACTGATACCAAAAAACATAAATGTGATCAGTATTAAATAAGAAAATAGTGATCTTTTCTTATTCTTTAACAGTCCCATCCAGAAAGATGGCATTTCATTAAGTCTTTAAGCAGATATTAATGTAAAATAATAACAACAAAAACAAAAAAATCTAGGAGTCAGTGGCAGATACATGTTTTTAGGGGATTTGTAAAATATCTCTCAATATTTAACATATCAGGAAAATTTTAAAGTGACATCAAGATTTCTTGGTGTTATTTAAAAAAATAAACTTCTGAAGAAAATAAACCATTTTAAGCTTTCTTCAAACATTTATAAAAACTTTTACACTATAAATTGTAAAAGCCATAATCTCTAACCAGAATTCTTTAAAATTTAAAATAAGTAATAGTTTAAAACATCAATCAAAAATAAAAAAACAATTCAGAAACTGGAAAACAAAGCACTTTTCTGCATTGAGAAAAAAAGTAATCAGAATCTGTAGATTCTCAAAAATAATGGAAAATTATCCTAGAAAATAATAGAAAATTTTTCATTTCTAAAGTTTTGATAACAATAGCAATAACTGAGGAAAAATGATATGATATATCTAAATTAAACAAATCAAAGAAATTCCAAAGAAAGTAAAGATGCAAGAACTTATTGCTGCTGTTTCTCCTTATCAAAGAAATTAATAAGCTACAAAATATGAGGTTAAAACTTTTAAGCAGAAAGACAGATATGAGTGGGACTAAGAGAAGGTGAGGCCCACCAAGAACTCCAGGAGTTAATCAGATAAAGTCAAAGAGCCAGAAAGGACTCACAGAGTTAACACCCTTTGCAATGTGAGTTCATTCCACATGCTCTGAATCTGGACTGACCTTGACACTTGCTCTAGCTAATGCAGGTAAGACAGGGCAGAGACATGGGACAAGCACCATTATTAATTTTCCTAAGAATGCCGAAAACAGGAGGGATCAAGATACGCCCCCTATACTCTCTTTTTATCTTGAGGCTAAGATTCTATTTTAAAAGCAGAGAGTTAAGAAGTTAAGATTCCTAACATATTCTTTGGTTATCAGCCAACAACCTATCTTTAAGGCAACACAAGCAGTCTTAACTGATATGTTCCCAATGCTTGGGGGTAGCCACTCTCTTGGAGAAGAACAGGAAGTTTATCCTACAGAATTATCTAGAGGACTGACTAGGGATAATGACATATTGTCTCTCACCAGAGATAGACATCATAAAACCACATGACAAGTCTATGCCCCCTGACCCTTTACCTTTATCCCATTCTTGAAAGCCTTAAAAGACAAAATCCTAAGCCCTTAAGTGCACCTCCTCTATGAGGTTGCCCACACTCCCCTTTCTTGGAGTGTGTATTTTTAAAAGACTTCTCACTGCTCAACTTACTATGTTTTGTCTCTGTGCTCTTCCAGTGGTGTCTTTGTCACTTTGCTACTTCATTCTATTTTCTAGATTTTAAGCACAACTCCTCACTCTGTCTCTTCTACTCCAGATAAGTAGGGAGCAGCTACTGAGAGCTCTGATTTGATCTTGTGAGTTCCTGCCAATGAGCTTCCCCTTCCTCTCTGCTTTATTCAAGTAAACCTGTCTTTGTCTACCTTGACTCTGGCTCATTCCTCCTTTGGAGTTTATTCAAATAAAACTTCCATTCTGCTTCACTACTGTGTTTCTGCCCATCAATTCTTTGTTGCAGCAGGAACAAGAACTGAGGAGAAAAAACTCAACTCCCTTAACAAAACTACTGAATTAATCTCAATCTTAATATGGTTATTTTCAAAAGATAAACAAAGAAAAACAAGATAGAAAAACATATAAATCTAAATCAAGAAAAAAGAAAGCAATCATAAATACAATTAGGAATGAGAAAGGCAATATAGACATGTTTATGACTATGTAAGAAGATTTGTAACATTCATAAAAATAGATCACTGCAGAAATCATGGAATTAGCTAAAAAAAAGAGGTAGAAAACTTGGAAGAAGTGGAAAAATAGTTATCAAATAATCACCTCTAAAATTAATTGTTGAGTAGATGTTTTGGGTGAGTATTTTAAAATTTCACAGAAAAAAAATTACCTTACTTAAAAATAGTTCAGAAGCAGAACAAGATGAAAGATACCTACTTTTGTGCTTTGTAAAATTGGTAAAGCTGAGAATCATAAAACAAATCAAGAAAACTAATGACCAAACACATTTACAAACAGTTTTTTTAAAGCCTTAGTTAAGTTATTACAAATGTTAAAAAAGAAAAAAAAATTATATTCCAACATAATGAAGGAAATTGTATTAATATTGTTTAATGTATTTAAAAATTATAATGTGATAATAGGTTTCCTGGAAAGAGAACAGTCCCATAGATACCAAAAACTGCATTTGAGGAAATCCACCCCTTAATTTTCTTTTTTTTTTGGCTCTGCAAAAATATTTTATTGGGTATTTATGAGAAAAGGGTTTCATGTTCAAAAACAAGTTTGGCAATATACAGTGGAGGGTACAGAGGGTGTATCTTGATCCCTCAGTTTCATCTGGGGCCTGCCTTTCCTGGTCCCTTGGCCAACTGTGTAACCCTTGCTGGACTAATCATAGTACTGCTGGCATCAGTGATCATTTCAATGGCAAGCACAAGACCCACATGTGTCTAGTTAAAGCCCTTCTATGCAGGCACGTACAGATCTACCAATCAGAGAATGCAAATCTACATATGTCAGTAGTCCTTTTTATACTTCACAGAGAAATTCCCTTTGTAAATTGAAGCAAACATACAAAAATAAACAGAAGAAGAAATAAGAAAACGATAGCCCTTGATGTAAAATTTGCTCTTCAATCCAGACATCTTGCAGACATTTTGTCCTATGAACTAAATTGATAAAACACATTCTTTCTTTAGAAAATCTGAGTAAGGATTGTATTATTTAAAAATTTTTTTAAGGCTCTGTATATTAGAACTTCTCTGTCATGTAACATTACGGAGAGTTTTTGAGGTTAATTTGCATCACAAATCACCAAGAAGGCTAGCCAAATTTATTCAATTGTGGAACTTCTTTTTCTTTTTCTGAGGAGAATGCCTGCTAGAGAACACTACCTCATACCTAAAACAGGCAAGCTTACTCTCTATGTCTGTTTCTCTTTACACTTGCCTTTCTACTCCTTTGCTCAGAATAAACCAGTCTCATTTACAATCTATGCATGTCTATATCGTTGCATTCTGAAACTATATCTTTGTTGAAGATATGGTGAAGAAAATAAATCTAAATGTCAATTTTGCAAGGACTTGTCTTAGTGACCTTCTTGCCTCACTGATTTTTAGTTAGCATAGGGCAGGGTTTCCGCTTCCCAGCAATGAGATGGTATAAATCTATTACTTTACACCTTAAAAAGAAAAAAAATTCTTCTAAACATAATTATGGATATCTATTTTAAAGCATTAGCTGACATTATATTGAAAATTAGAAAAGATGGCAAAGATGAATGACATTACTCATTTTGGGAAATATTGATAGGAAGATTTGATCTAAAGCAATAATATTTCAAGAGTCATGAAAATGTATTAAGAACAGTGTAATTTTCATTTTGGGTATATGATATGCCCTGTTATTCTAAAATAATCCCTGGAAATAACTGATAAATAATGAGCGTGTCAACAATTGAATAGGTTTAAGGTAAACAGAAGATACTAGAAGTAGTGTATGTTTACAATTATAAAATTCTTAAATGTTTTTAGTTAACATAGCAACAAAACCAGAACTATACATGAATAAATTAATAATATGTGAGATACTTTTAAAGATAAAAATCTTTATTAGGATTGAAGAAAAAGGTATGATTTGGAAAGAAATATATTACTCAACATGATTACATATACATATGTGCATACATATTCTTATAAATTATATGTATCTTATAATTAATTGCAATTCCAAAATAAACTTCAATGTATTATTATTATTAATTTGAAACTTGGCCACATGATTCTGAAGCTCACCTTCATGGGAATAAATGGGTGAAAATAGATAACATTTTATAAATGAAAAGTGATGTTTCCCTTTCTGTTATTAAGCTACATAGTAAACTATAATATTTAAATATGTAATTCTGACATAGAACAAACAAACCGATTAGAAAAGAGAAGAGCTGATGAAAATGCAGTTGTTTGTTATTCTAAAAACATTAAGATATGATAAAGATAGCATAAAGAAGTAATGAAGAAGAAATGGACTAGACAAGAACCGTCAGAGGTTGGTTCCTCCTGAAATGGATGCCAGAACAGTGTTTGGGGTGAAAGATGTTTATTACAGATCTGTGTCTGTGAAGGGAAGGAGGAGGAAACAGGATAGGACAGGGAGAAGTCAAACTGTGAGGGAGACGTGACCATACTCAGCTATCCCAGCAGAAAGCTCTGGAGTGACTGAGTGACAACTACCTGTGGTTAACTAAGTTGGGCAGAAATGGCCAGGCCTTTATACCAGACATGGGTCACTTAGGAAAGAGAGGTCCATTGGTTAAGGCAGCTCCCAGCAACTAACGCAGACCCTGAAGCATCTGAGACTGGGAGGCTGCCTGCTGACTACATGCCCACCAGACGGGCAACAAAGACTTCTTTTAAGTGGGGTCTGAGTGGTGCCTCTCCACGACTGCCACCAAGTGATTAAAAACGTTGATTTTAAAACCAATTAATTAATAATAGACTAACATTTTTCCCCAAAACAAATTCCAAACAAATTTAAAACATTTAATATAACATGAAATTCTTAATCAGAGAAGAATGTTGGCAACTCCACTCCTTTGATTTTCAACTGAAATATTTCATCCCAGTTTTAGGAAGAGATATCTAGCAATATCTGTAACAATGGAAGAAATCACAAGGAAAGTAACTAATAGATATATGTAAGTCTGGGATATCTTCTAATTCTATTTTCAGCAATATGGAAATCTCTATTAAAAAACACCCAGAAATTCTGCATTTCTGAAGGAAATGAAAACTAGTGAGCATGAAGAGAGTAAAATGGCTTCACTGGGTGATTTTGCAGACTTTTATTAATCCCCAAGGAAAGGAAATTATCCCAGGGTCCATAGGAATTGCAAAGGAAAGCAGTAAGTAAAGCAAGAGTTTTAAAGACCAGTCACTCAATAAAAGTAGGTCTAAAGACTTCCTTCTGTCGTAAGAAAATGACAAAGAAGCTTCTCTGTCTTGGCTCAACTCAGAGTGCAAGTGGGTGAGGAGCTAGATTTTTTACCATTGAAATGAAAATCACAAGGCTACTCACAAAAGAGTTCAGAGTTCAATTTTTCACTATTTAAATGATTCGAGAACTCCCAATGCAAAGAAGAGAGAATAAAATGATTCTAGGCTGTAGATAGGCTGAGGGATCAGGAAACAAACACAAAACTTTTCAGAGCAATCTGCTCTCAGCCCAAGTATTTAAAATTAACAAGCAAGTACTAAATTTTTAACATGGATAAAACTCAAGAACACAACATTGCATGAAACACAGACAAAATTAGAGAAATAAATAATTTATATACAAATTGAAAGCAAGAAAATCAATTGCTTGGGGATAAGTATCTACTTAAGCATAGCATAAAATCATGCTGAGGATTGTGTACTACTAATTCTAGGTGGTTTACTCTGAAAAGGGGAAGTAGGAGGAAGAGAAATTAGTATGTAGAGGGAGACTGAGGAGTTTCAAGTCTATCATGTTTTATTACTTTAAAAACACCTGGAGCAAATATGGTAAAAATATGGCTGTGCTTTGGTTTGGATCTTATTCCTCTTATTGTTTTGAGTTCATGGTGGCAAATATATCTTTCAGGAATAGAAAAATTCCCATATTATTTCCTTCCAAATTATCTCTGTGTCCGTCTTCTGGAACTTCTTAATTAAGTGAATAGAGAGGATTGATAGGTTAATAATGAAAGTCCTTAGAAGAGTGCCTGCACATTTTAAGTGTTATATTTGTGTTAGTTACTATCTCTTTTGCTCTTTTATTTTTAAATAAATAATGCCAGTCTTTACCTTTGTGGTTTTTCATAGTGTTTTTATGCTTACAAAAGCCTTCTCCACCAAAAATTTGATAAACACCTTTATTTTCTTAGTGGTTTGAAAAATACAAGCACCATTAGTCCTTTAATGCCACACCTCTGCCACTCTTGAATTCTTCATTGGAATCCTATTTTGGACTAGCTGGAATATACCTTTGAGTAATGATGCCAGAAAAGATACAAACTGTTGTTTTTTTCCCTGTAAACTACCACACATCTGAGAATTTGTCTGCCATGTTCACAGGACAACCTATTATAGAATATTTGGATAACAATATTTGCCCTCAGATCTGTATTTATGTCTCCATTATCATTATTTGTGTATCTGTTAGGATATATTTGTTGACTATATGAGGGATTAAAATAACAGAAATGTCCATGAACTAAAGGAAAATTAAGCTTTCCACTTGAAAGTACTCCAAAAGTTCTGAGTTGAGAGAAAATCTTGAAAACTTTCAGATGGTAAGTAGGTAACTTACAAAAATATATCAGAGTGTAGATATAAGAGATTCACTATCAGAAAAAGTGAAATTAAAAGCCAAATACATCAAATATGAAAAAAAGATATTTTGTTATTGCAAAAAAGATGATTACATATAACAGTAATAGACTTTTGTGTGAGAAATGACATAATTGTGAAATAAAGAAGAAAAAATTCTCCCAGAAATAAAAGGAACATTTGACAAATCTCCATTATGCTTGTGGTCTTTATTACACTCCTTATAAAATTTGAAATATCAAGAACACAAAATGTAAGCAAAGACATCAAGATATGAATGCAATGAACAAAGTCAGCTGAAGATTTATTCATTCAATAAAAATATATTGAGGGGAAAAAAGATGGCAGCATGAGATATGAGGCAGAAAGTTCCTCCCAAAACCACATATAATACAAAAATAAAGCAAATACAGCTAATCCTGCGAGTGACCTGAGGACTGCAACAGACAGCCTACATCTGGGAAAAGAGCAGACCTCACAGAAAAGGGTAAAGTAGCAAAGCCGAGATCCAGCAGGATCCAAGCCTTTCCCTGACTCTGGCTCACATGCAGGAGGAAAAGAAACGGAGCAGAGAGGGAGGAGAAGCCCAGTAGTGCTAAACACCAACCGCTGGAAATCTGCTTTGGGAGCACAAACCCACAGTATATGGTGGTCTGGAGATTAGAGGGGTTGGAAAGCAAAGACAGGCAGAACACTCGGAGACACCAAGATTACAGCCACTTGTGGAGAACAGGTACCCACAACTGGCCACTCAGGGACAAAAGAAAAGCAGGCACTTTGAAAGACTTCACAACAGTGAGAGGGGTGCTAAAGGGGAAAGGATTGCACATGCTTGCTTCTCAGGAGAAAGGACAGGTGGTCAAAATTGTCTGGGCACACTCTGCCCAGCAGGTTGGGAACTTTTAAGAGCTTCAGATGCTCCATCCCACTGGCTGACAATGCAGTGCTAAGGTGCTCCACAGAGGTAAGCAGCCTACGGCTGCCAGTGCTACATAGCTGAGGCCCTGCCATATGGCTCCAGGTGCTGGGCAGCTCCAGAGACTAGAGCTTTTGGGCTGTAGAGGGTGCCTCCTACACAAAGTTATTATTCCATAGAATCATTAGAAAAATTAAGTGGCAAAAGAACCTGGTACAAACCAGAATCTCTCAAACACCAGAAAGAGGACTAAGTGAAACTGAAATCACCAATCTTCTTGATAAAGATTTCAAAATAAAAATCATAAACATGCACACGGAGCTACAGAAAAATATTCAAGGTATCAGAGAGGACTTCAATAAAGAGATACAAACTTTGAAAAATACAGTATCTGAAATGAAACATACAATGGAAGGATTTAAAAGCAGTTTAGATGAGGTAGAGGAGATGGTAAATGAAACAGAATTTAGAGAACAGGAAAACAAAGAAGCTAATACACAGATAGAAAAAAGGATATCTAGGAATGAAAGAATAATAAGACAATTGCATGACCAATCCAAATGGAACAATATTCACATTATAGGGGTACCAGAAGAAGAAGAGAGAGAAAAGGGATAGAAAATCTCTTTGAGGAAATAATTGCTGAAAATTGCCCTAGCCTGGGGAAGGATGTGTTTTCTCAGGTCATGAAAGTACAGAGATCTCCTAACACAAAGGACCCAAGGAAGACAACACCAAGACATATAATAATTAAAATGGAAAAGTTCAAAGACAAGGACAGAGTATTAAAAACAGCTAGAGAGAAAAAAGATCATGTATAAAAGAAAGCCCATCAGGCTATCAGCACACTTCTCAGCAGAAACCTTACAAGCCAGAAGGGAGTGGCATGATATATTTAATGCAATGAAACAGAAGGGCCTCCAACCAAGAATGCTCTACCAAGCAAGATTATCATTTAAATTTGAAGCAAGGATTAACCAATTTACAGGTAGGCAAAAGTTGAGAGAATTTACCTCCCACAAACTGTCTCTACAGTGTATTTTAAAGGGACTGCTCTAGATGGAAGTGCTCCTAAGGCTAAATAGCTGTCACCAGAGAAAATAAAACCACAGTAAAGGACGTAGACCCATTAATTACTAAGAAAATGCAAAAGTAAATAAACTATCCACAAAGTCAGCCAATGGGTACAGAGAGAGTACAGAATATGACACCTAATATATAATGAGTAAAGGAGGGAGAAAAAAAAAGAACTTTAGATTGTGTTTGAAATAGTAAAATAAGTGAGTTAAGTTAGAGTGTTAGATAGTAAAGAAACTGCCCTTGAACCTTTCATAATCATGAATCTAAAGCCTGCAATGGCAAGAAGTACACACATATAGATAATAACTCTAAATGTAAATGGACTGAATGCACCAATCAAAAGACAGAGATACAGGATAAAAAACAAGACCCAACTATCATGATTAGTGCACATGGTATGTATGGGATCATGGGGAAAACAATGTAGCACAGATAAGATAAGTAGAGACTCTGTGGCATCTTACTACACTGATGGACAGTGACTGCAATGGGTTGTGTGGAGCGACTTGATAATAAGGGTGAATGTAGTAACCACATTGTTTTTCTTATGAAACCTTCATAACAGTGTATATCAATGATACCTTAATAAAATAAATAAATAAATAAATAAATAAAAACAAGACCCATCTACATGCTGCCTACAAGAGACTCACTTCAAACCCAAAGACATACAGAGACTAAAAGTGAAGGGATGGAAAAAGATATTTCATGCAAATAATAGGGAGAAAAATGCAGGTGCTGCAGTACTTGTATCAGACAAAATAGACTTCAAAACAAAGAAAGTCACAAGAGACAAAGAAGGATATTACGTAATGATAAAGGGGTCAGTCCAACAAGAGGATATAACCATTATAAATACCTATGCACTCAACACAGGAGCACAGAAATATGTGCAACAAATACTAACAGAATGAAAGGGGGAAATAGAATGCAATGTATTGATTTTAGGAGACTTCAACACGCCACTCACTCCAAAGGACAGATCAACCAAAGAGAAAATAAATAAGGAGACAGAGGCACCGAACAACACATTAGAACAGATGGATCTAACAGACATCTACAGAACACTCCACCCAAAAGCAACAGGATACACATTCTTCTCAAGTGCACATGGAACATATTCAAGAATAGACCACATACTAGATCACAAAAATAGCCTCAGTAAATCCAGAAGAAATGAAAATGTGCCAGCCAGCTTCTCAGACCACAAAGGTATAAAACTAGAAATAAATTATGCAAAGAAAACAAAAAAGCCCACAAACACATGGAAACTTAACATGCTCCTAAATACTCAATGAATCAATGACCAAATTAAAACAGAGATCAAGCTATATATGGAGACAAATGAAAACAACAACTCACCACCCCAAAACCTGGGGGACACAGTGAAGGCAGTTCTTAGAGGAAAGTATATTGCAACACAGGCTTACCTGAGGAAAGAAGAACAATCCCAAATGAACAGTCTAAACTAACAATTAATGAAACTAGAGAAAGAACAAATGAGGTCCCAAGTCAGTAGAAGGAGGGACATAATAAAGACCAGAGAAGATGTAAATAAAATTGAGAAGAATAAAATAGGAGGAATCATTGAAACCAGGAGCTGGTTCTTCAAGAAAATAAATAAAATAGATAACCCCCTAGCCAGACTTATCAAGGAAAAAATACATCATACACACATAAACAGATCAGAAATGAGAATGGAAAAATCACTATGGACACCAGAGAAACACAAAGAATTAAAGAAGAATACTATGAAAAATTATATCTTAACAAATTGGATAACCTAGAAGAAATAGACAACTTTCTAGAAAAATATTACCTTCTAGAATGATCCACGAAGGAACAGAAAATCTGAACAGATGAATTACCAGCAATGAAACTGAATTGGTAATCTAAAACTACCTAAGAACAAAACTCCTGGAGCAGATGGCTTCACTGCTGCATTTTACCAAATATTTACAGAAGAAGACCTAATACCCATCCTCCTTAAAGACTTCCTAAAATAGAAGAGGGAATACTTCCAAACTCATTCTATGAGGCCAGCATCACTCTAATACCAAAACCAGGCAAACACCACAAAAAAGAGAAAATTTCAGACAAATATCCCTGATGAACAGAGATGCAAAAATCCTCAACAAAATATTAGCAAAACAAATTCAAAAATACATCAAAATGATCATCCATCATGATTACGTGGGATTTATTCCAGGGATGCAAGGATGGTACAGTATTTGAAAATCCATCAACATCATCCACCACATCAACAAAAAGAAGGAAAAAGACCACATGATCATCTCTATGCATGCTGAAAAAGCATTTGACAAAATTCAACATCTATTCATGACAAAAACTATCAGCAAAATGGGTATAGAGGGCAAGTACTTCAACATCATAAAAGCCATATATGACAAACCCACAGCCAACATCATACTTAACAGCGAGAAGCTGAAAGTTCTTCCTCTAAGATCGGGAACAAGACAAGAATGCCCACTCTCCCTATTTTTATTCAACACAGTACTGGAGGTCCTAGCCATGGCAACTAGACAACAAAAAGAAATAAAAGGCATCCATATTGGTAAAGAAGTTAAACTATCTCTGTGTGCAGGTGACATATTATACATAAAAACCCTAAAGAATCCACCCCAAAACTACAAGAACTAGTAACTGAATTCAGAAAAGTTGTTAAGATACAAAATTAATACACAGAAATCTGTTGCATTCCTATACACTAACAATGAACTAGCAGAAAGAGAAATAAGGAAAACAAATCCATTCATAATTGCATCAAAAAGAATAAAATACCTAGGAATAAACCTAACCAAGGACCTAGAAGACCTATACCTTGAAATCTAGAAGAAACTCATTAGAGAAATTAAAGAAGACACCAATAAATGGAAATACATCCCATGCTCATCGATAGGAATAATTAATATTGTCAAAATGGCCATCCTGCCTAAAACAATCAACAAATTCAGGGCAATCCCTATCAAAATTCCAAGAGCATTCTTCAACAAACTAGAAGAACTAGTTCTAAATTCATATGGAACTACAAAAGACCCCGAATAGCCAAATCAATCCTGAGAAGGAAGAATAAAGCAGGGAGGATCTCACTTCCCAACTTCAAGCTCTACTACGAAGCCACAGTAATGAAGACAATTTGGTACTGGCAAAAGAACAGATCCACAGACCAATGGAACAGGCTAGAGAGCACAGATATAAACACAAGTGTATATGGTCAATTAATATGTGATAAGGGAGCCATGGACATACAATGGGGAAATGACAGCCTCTTCAACAACTAGTGTTGGCAAAACCGGACAGCTACATGCAAGAGAATGAAACTGGATTATTGTCTATCCCCATACACAAAGTAAAATCAAAATGGATCAAAGACCTGAATATAAGTCATGAAACCATAAAACATAGGCAAAAATCTCTTGAGTATAAATATGAGCAAATTTTTCCTGAACATACCTCCTTGAGCAAGGGAAACAAAAGCAAAAATGAACAAATGGGACTACATCAAACTAAAAGCTTCTGTACAGCAAAGGACACCATCAGTAGAACAAAAAGGCTTCCTTCAGTATTGCGGAATATATTCAAAATGACATATCCAATAAGGGATTTACATCCAAAATATATAAAGAGCTCACATGCATCAATACCCAAAAAGCAAGTAACTGGATAAAATAATGGGCGGAGGCTATGAACAGATACTTCTCCAAAGAAGAAATTCAGATGGTCAACAGGCACATGAAAAGATGCTCCACATCGCTAATTATCAGAGAAATGCAAATTAAAACCACAGTGAGATATCGCCTCACACCAGTTAGGATGGCCAGCATCGAAAAGACTAAGAACAACAAATGCTGGTGAGGATATGAAGAAAGGGGAACCTTCCTACAGCGCTGGTGGGAATGTAAATTAGTTCAGCCATTGTAGAAAGCAATATGGAGGTTCCTCCAAAAACTAAAAATAGAAATATGATTTGTCCCAGTAATTCCACTCCTAGGGATTTACCTGAAGAAAACAAGATCCCAGACTCAAAAAGACATATGCACCCCTATGTTTTTTGCAGCACTATTTACAATAGCCAAGAAATGGAAGCAGCCTAAGTCTCCATCAGTAAATGAATGGCTAAAGAAGATGTGGCACATATACACAATGGAATATTATTCATCCATAAGAAGAAAACAAATCCTACCATTTGCAACAACATGGATGGAGCTAGAGGGTATTATGCTCAGTGAAATAAGCCAGGCCGAAAAAGACAAGTACCAAATGATCTCACTCATATGTGGAGTATAAGAACAAAGAAAAAAAAAAAAACCTGAGGGAACAAAACAGCAGCAGATTCACAGAACCCAAGAATGGACTAACAGTTATCAAAGGGAATGGGTTG
>JAQQAC010016209.1:26960704-26986398 GCA_029783875.1 Phataginus tricuspis
TCACAGAACCCAAGAATGGACTAACAGTTATCAAAGGGAATGGGTTGGGGAGGGTGGGTGGGGAGGGAGGGAGAAGGGGATTAAGGCGCATGACGATTAGCACAGAAAATGTACCACAGAAAGGTCGTATAGCATAGAGAAGACAAGTAGTGACTCTATAGCATCTTACTATGCTGATGGACAGTGACTGCAATGGGGTGTGGGGGGCAGTAATTGATAATTGGGTGAATGTAGTAAACCCAATGCTCCTCATGTGAAACCTTCATAAGATTGTATATCAATGATACTTTAATAAAAAATATATATATATTGAGTGACTATTCTGAAGAATGAGGATAAAATTTAGTGACTAAAACTGAGAAGGTTGCTGCTCTCATGACGCTTACATTTAAACTTGAAAGAGAGAAAATAAAAAGTTAAGAAAAAGGATATTTAAAGCTTGGCATAAGATCTATGATAAAGCTATTAAGGGTGATACAATGCACAGTAACAGGACCCTTAGGCAGAAATTGGATGGAAAGCTAGTGTCATGGGGTAAGCAAGGAATCAGTGGGAGGGTAGCCTTTATTTCTCAGCCCCTTCATCCATCACTTCAGCTGCACAGAGGTGCTTGACACAATGCTCCCCCTTCTCAGTGTGGCCTCACTTCCTATGACAGATCAAGATGGGGATATAAAGACCCGGCCATTTTGGCTCAATGCAACACCTTTCTGATGGCAGGTATAGTCTCCCAAGTACCACATGAGAATGACTGAGGTGTCAGGGTTGTATCAGAGCTCTATTTCTCTTTCTCCTCAACACTGCCTTTTTCTCCTCCTTTCTGCTAGTGATAATCGCAAGGGTGTTCCATAATAAACATACTGCACACTAAACTTCGTCTCAGAGTTTGCATTCAAGAGAACACAACCTGTGAATTAAGGAGGAGATAGTCCATATGGACCTTACTAGGGCATTGTAATAAGTTTGGTTTTATTCAGACTTCAGTGGAATTCAATGGTTTTGTAAGCATACTTTTCACATGTTCATGAACTATTTACCAATACAGATCATATATATCGCCATAGAGAATACCCTTACAAGTTCCAAAAATTACATTTAATATATATCACATTCTCTTACTTTAGTCAAATAATCAGTGGGTATTTGGGTGGATGGTATAGATGGTCTACTACCTGTAGAATACAACTGAGGGTCTGTGCTAACCAATGATTTCTATTGCCTCCACAATATCTTTTAATTTCTTAAACTTTTCACTTTCATGAATCATTCTTGATACAAAAGTGATTACTGAGCGCTAGTTTCACGAAATTTCTCGATTCTCATTTAGGCATTTATTCAAGAAGAACTTGTTTATTACCTTTTAATGTTTCAGACACAATGCTAGAGGCTGGAGATCAAGTGATGAAAATGACTGTCTGGACCTGTCTAGGAAAGTGAATGAAAAATATTATCTAGAATTCTCTCTGTCCCTGCCTCTCTCCCCAATCATCCCTTTACCCTTCCTTCTTTTCCTCTCTTGCTGCAGATCTATATCAGAAATCCCATTCAGTTCAACAAATATTTATTGACTGGATCTTAAGTACCAGGAGGCAATGACCTATATGTTGAGAATACATTTCTGCTCTTATGCCTTTATTTATTTATTTATTTATTTATTTATTTAAATAATTTAATTTATTTTAGTATCATTAACCTACAATTACATGGGCAATACCGTGATGATTGAACTCCCCCCATCACAAGGTCCCCCCCACCAACCCCACCACAGTCACTGTCCATCAGCGTAGTGAGATGAGAATCGCTACTTGTCTTCTCTGAGCTGTACAGTACCCCCCGTGCCCCCCCACCCTATGTCTGCCAATCGTAATGCCCCTTTTACCCTCTTATCCCTCCCTTCCCATCCATCTCCCCAGTCCCTTTCCCTTTGGTAACTATTAGTCCATTCGTGGGTTCTGTGAGTCTGCTGCTGTTTTGTTCCTTCATTTTTTTATTTTTTTTTATTTTTTCTTTGTTCTTATACTCCACATATGAGTGAGATCATTTGGTACTTGTCTTTTTCGGCCTGGCTTATTTCACTGAGCATAATACCCTCTAGCTCCATCCATGTTGTTGCAAATGGTAGGATTTGTTTCTTTCTTATTGCTGCGTAATATTCCATTGTGTATATGTACCACATCTTCTTAATCCATTCATCTACTGATGGGCACTTAGGTTGCTTCCATTTCTTGGCTATTGTAAATAGTGCTGCAATAAACATAGGGGTGCATGTGTCTTTCTCAAACTGGGCTGCTGCATTCTTGGGGTAAATTCCTAGGAGTGGGATTCCTGGGTCAAATGGTATTTCTATTTTGAGTTTTTTGAGGAACCTCCATACTGCTTTCCACAATGGTTGAACTAATTTGCATTCCCACCAGCAATGTAGGAGGGTTCCCCTCTCTCCACATCCTCGCCAACATTTGTTGTTGTTTGTGTTTTGGATGTTGGCCATCCTCACTGGTGTGAGGTGATATCTCATTGTGGTTTTAATCTGCATTTCTCTGATGATTAGCGATGTGGAGCATTTTTTCATGTGCCTGTTGGCCATCTGAATTTCTTCTTTAGAGAAGTGTCTATTCATGTCCTGTGCCCATTTCTTAATTGGGTTATTTGCTTTTTGTTTGTTAAGGTGCGTGAGTTCTTTGTATATTTTGGATGTCAACCCCTTATCAGATACATCATTTATGAATATATTTTCCCATATTGTAGGATGTCTTTTTGTTCTACTAATGGTGTCCTTTGCTGTACAGAAGCTTTTCAACTTGATATAGTCCCATTTGTTCATTTTTGCTTTTGTTTCCCTTGCCCGGGGGGATATGTTCATGAAGAAGTCACTCATGTTTATGTCCAAGAGATTTTTGCCTATGTTTTTTTCTAAGAGTTTTATGGTTCTTATGCCTTTAAAAAGAGGTGTTTGCTTTCAAAATTCCATGAGGTTTCGTACATCGGACCTGTAGACATTTTCCATAGGTCTGGTGGGTTTTCTGTTTGCTGCTTCTAGAGGAAGTGGAGCTGTGTTGATTTTGCTCCTGTTATGAGTTCTTCTATGGAAAGAAGTAACTCTTTCCCTGATTTGCTGTGGCCACTTGCTCCCAGAGGAACACCTAGAGCAGACTTACCTTTATACTAGCTTGATGAGAATGCATGTGTGTGCATGTGTATACATCAGGCTAATAATGAGCCCTTTGCCCTCTGAAAAATGGGATATTAATAAAGTTTTTTTAGCATTTCCTACACCAATACTCAGGCTCTGAAATCAGAAACACAGGTTCACATAAACATTAGGATATAAATAAATAGTGAATAAAATCCAATAAACCACAGTAGGGTGATCCAAAATGGAAATTTTAGCTATGTTCAAATATCTATTTAATTCTTTCCCTCATTAGAAGTCTTTGGTAATTCTATAAATACACTGAAGTCGCCATCTTCTTGGAATCCTCATAGTTCTCTATGAATTAAACAGGGTACTTTCACAACCCCTGAAGCACTGATGCTATTGATATTTGAAACTAGGTGCCATCCTACACATGACATAGATGATAGGTAGATACATAGATAGATTTGAATTTAGTCTTAGATGACATCAGATGGTCAGCATTTGCACCCACAAATTTACAGAGACACACTGGTTTTCTTGGGCAAAAAGGAAAAGGATCATGGTTGCCAAACTTTTCTACACAATGGCATCACCTGGATCTTTAAAAATACTGGCTTAAAAAAAAGAAAAAGCCTGGCTTTTGTGACCTGGGCACACCCCATGAAAACCACTGAATAAAGGTCATAAACCTCCTTCCACAGATCAGAGGAAAATATATTTAAATGTTAGGCAAGCTGGGGGTGATACTCTTCAAAACATGATTATGAAAAGGGACCCTGGTCATTCTTAAGAAGGAATTTACTACAAGATAGGGGCCTGGGGTTCTGAGCTCTCTTTGGTATGGAGGCCAACTGGGAAAATCTTGCTGGATCCTTTTCGTGCCTAGACTCCTTTGTACCTCATGTGAACTCCATGAAAAATGCCTGGATGCCTTTTGAAAGTTCAGAAGGATATTACAACTAAAGGCCTACATCAACTGGGGCCCTGACAGTTTTGCTGCGGGGTCCTGGTGATTGAGCATAACTAAACATGTTCTATTGTAACTAGTCAAATCACTTCCATCGTGGAAAATCAGCAGAGATAAGGGGGCATATGGTGTGAGTAACTTGGTCAGAACCTCATCTTCATGTGGTAGCCAGGGCTTCAACCCTTTGATCAACAACTGTCCAAGACTGGCATGATGCAGGAGCTAAGACAACTGAAACCTACAGGGGGAATCTTCAGGAGGTCAGTCACTGCGGAATGCAGCCTCATCCACTGGCCACACTTCAGTCAGGTAGAAGCAAGTGCCTGAAAGAGAGTGGGCAAGTGTAAGCAAACTTGGGGATCCTTTGAAAGGGACCCTTAAAAAGGGAAACCCTTGTAAAAGGCTGGATTTCTTGCTAAATTGGGATGTCAGCCCTTGGCCCATTTATTTTGGCTATTTGATACAGGTGTGACCTTATTTCAGTAGTCAGATTTGTTGAGTAATAGACCTGTATTTTTTATTTGTCATCCTGTGCTGTGAGTCTTTGTCTTACTCATCTACCATCCTCACCAGTTGTAAACCCAAACTTAAAGCATTTAAGAACACTGACTCTGAACTTTGGCAGTTCAGATTCTAATCTTGACTCAGTCTCTTAAAAAAGGTGTTACTTTAGGTTTCTTAATCTATAAAATAGGATTACAGATGATAAAATAAGAAGCATACCAGTACTTGACAAATATGGATGCTGTTAAATTTAACTGAAGTATTACTAATGATGTGTTTTGTATTTATCCTCACACACAGTAGATTAACAGCTATATTTATTTTACTTTTATATTTCCTGCAATGGACAGTATAAAGTATTGTATATGATAGGTATTTAGTAAGTATTTATTTGAGAAGAACTGTATTCTCATGTAATGAATCTGAGATTTATGTATGACTTAACTAGGTCTAGGAAAAGAGTATATTTTGAAAGGAAAATGTTTTTAAACCCAGATTATTTTTATTTTAAGAAGCAGAATTTTTCTAGAAATATTTGAAACAGCATGATAGAAGAGTATATATTAGTTGGGAAATGCTGAGATTTGTAGCCAAAAAGCATACAGCAGCTACAAAATGTCCTGAAAACTTACTGCCCCGTACATTTGGAACTAAGCTAACCAGCAGGCTGAGACAATATATTTATACATACTTCAATACAGCCACACTGGTATCCCCTGCACCTTGAGTAGATTTTTTTCCTCTTATTCTTTGATAGTTTATAGGAAAAAGAAAATAACTTCACAGTGTCGTATTATAGTTTTATTGCTTAGGTATTTCATTCCACTTCTTCAGGCTCAGCTTCCAAAGATTCATTCATCTAAATCAGCCTTAGGCTTCACTTATCTCCAATCCCCCCAAATCATGTTCAGACGGATGGCATAAAGCAGTGATCTGACTTTAAATTTACTTAACCTTCCATTTCAAAAGTTACAATGTTTCTTTTTTCATTCAGCTCAAGCAATCACAAATTTTAAGTTTCTTTGAGTTTGCTCTTCAGTGGAAGCCTTCAAGGATGCACTTAGAAAAATCCCTTACAAGTAAGAGTGGCAAGCAAATATAACACATTTCCTCAGTGTTCGTGTGTCAGTGTCCTGAGGCTTACTCATCTTGGTGAACCATTCATGACATTCAAATTTTTAAAATTGCTGATCACCTCGAATGTGGCTTCCATTCACTTTTAGGTTATGTTTTCTCTTTTAAATGGGCCTATAGATAACGCTCATGAATTTTTATCAGCTCACACATCAGTTCTAATTCCTTCATTTCTTAGAAATCTCTCAATCAGAATTTAGCTGATTAATGAGTTAAAGAAGTGCTTTAAATAATTTTATGCTTGAATGCTTAGTTTTATGAAAATATAAGCATCACATGAAGCATACAAGGACATATGCAGTAAAAAATATTTCTGTACAGTGAAATATGAAATATTTTTCTTTATGCTTAATAGCAAAAGATACTTCAGGGGGCAAAAAAGATCAAATAATGAGACTCAAAACAGTTTCCTAATCTAGATGTAAATTCTGTAAGACAAGGAAACAGTAAAGATGTGTCCTCCTAAACACTATGAATAAGCTTAAAAATACTTCTTTGTGAAATGAATTATTTTGTACAGATGAGATGTTGGTTTGGTCCATAAAAAAGATACACTTTTTTCAGCTGTTTCTTGTCATCTCTGCTATTTAAAAACATGTAAGAGGAAGCATCTGAAATGTGGCATTTTGCCTTTGTTAACATTATACAGCAATATTCTCAGGTCCTATATTTATTCAGATTAAGCAGCCAGAAATTTGTATATGTCTACCTATGAACTCTTGCTATTAACAAGTAGAAGATTAAGCTTTTAATATCTATTGGAAGCCTTTCAGTGAAAAAAAGAAGTGAAGTTGAGTTACAGCCAAAATGGAATGGTAGTTAACTGCATAAATTGGTAGCCAGGAATCAAGAGATTATGATAACCTTGAGACACAATGGAAACCCCAGGACTGTGCCTACTGTCATGGAATAAGCTAGCAGGAAAAAGCATTGAACCAGTAGTGATGATAGAAACTAAAGAAAGAAGGAACCAGCTTTTCCATGGCAACTTTCCCATTCTTTCCCATTATTGCTGTCCCCATAAGAGATTGCTCTTCTGGAAATTGCTACTAAAAAAATAGTACGTTATGGCAGACAAGCAGTGGCTTAGAAGATCTGAGTCTTAACTGCCACATTCTGGTCATTCCATGTCTAAATTACTCATTTGTAAAATTATGTAATTGCACCAGCACAATCTTCCTTAAAAAATTGTGATAAGGATTAAATGACATGGTATGTATGCAGATTCCTTATAAATTATAAATTGCTATAAACATATGAGGAATTATCATTCTGCTTGGAGCTTTTCCCAATATTGAATCTTAGTAATTTTCAATTTCTTAAGTTCAGGCAAGTAATTGAGTGTCAATCAAATACACCAGGGAATTGTGACCTTTTTGTAAATGCTTCTGTCATGATCCCTATCTTTAGTTGGTGTCCCTCAAACTCCTTGTGGGTTTGGCTATGTCACTTACTTTGGCAAATGTGATGTGAGTGGACATGACAAAAGAAGAGGCTTGAAATACTCTTTTACACTGGGTGTTGCCTTTGGGATCTTTTGTCACCACCATAAAAAGAGCCCACATAGTCTACTGGTCTCTGAAGGATCAGGGTCACACGCAGCCGACCGCAACCCAATCTGAGGCCTGGAGCCAAGCTCAGATGAAACCAGACTAAATCAGCTGGGTGCCAAACCATTCTCAGATATGTAAGTGAGAAGTAATGCTTGTTTGTTAGAAGCCACAGAGTAGGATGGTTTGTCAAGCACAATTATTGGTAAATATAGCTTATTCATGGGGTTGCCACATTATAAAGTCAATACACAGAAAAATCCAAATGGCACACTCCAGAGATTTAAAAAGATCACTGACCATCTCAATTTCAACTAGCAGGAAACAGACTCATGAAACTTCTTCAGTTTAGGAAGGCATATTTTTCAATGACCTCTTCAGGGCAGATGAAGAAAGATGATCAAAGAGGAGGAATCTTGGTGGATAAGAGAACAATGGATTGAGGAGCCATTCCCAGAATATACAGGGACTAATTAACATTCCTGTCCCCAAGTAGAATGATTTAGCAACATTTGCTCAGCAGGATTTCAGAATTCCTATAGACCAGCTAGTTGTAAACTGTTGATTACCGGATGGGGAGGGGTTGAGGGGCAAGCGAAATAGTTGAAGGGGATTAAGAGGTACAAACTTCCAGTTATAAAATAAGTAAGCGATGGGGATGTAATGTACAGCATAGAGAACACAGTCAATAACACTGTAATAACTTTGTATGGCTACAGATGGTATCTACACTTATCATGGGGGTCATTTCATAATGGAGAAAAATATCAAATCATTATGATATACACCAGAAACTAACAGGATATTGTATGTCAATTATACTCTAATAAAGGGGGAAAAAAGAGGAGAAATGTGGAGTAGGCCTTAACCTTATCTTGATTGGAGCCTAATCAAGTCCAGTCTAGATCAGATGAACCCTCCACCACAGTAAACCTCAGCTGCATAAGTGAAATGTAAATGTTTATAATCCACTGAGTTTTGGGTTAGTTTGTTTTATAGCACTATTAAGAAAACAGCTAACTGACAGAAGCATCATTGCTAGATGAAACTTTTGTAAATCCAAAGGAATCTGATGGATTTCAAGTTAGCCTGTAGTATAAAATTTATTTATGAAAATTTGGCCATGCTTGCACCATACCAGGTACTGGTGTGAAGCGTGTACCTGTTTTAATTCAAAAGAGAAGAGCGTGTTTCAGAAATGGCATAGTTTTGCATTGCGCTTTTTGAGTTCTGTCAACTTACCATTGTGACTTCTTAGTCTTTCTAATGACATAATTTGCCTTCCAGTGACAAAAATATTGGTTTTTATTTTAATATGATAAAGGACAATATTGTGAACTCATGAAGAAATAGGCATCACAGAGCCATGATTGCCATGTTAGAACAACCTCCAAAAAAATATTAAGTGAAGCTTCTATATAATAAGTCATATCAATTTCATGGGGTTAATGGGCTGAAGTAAAATAGACATTATATTTCTTAAACTAGATAACTCAAATGTACTTCAGTGCTCTCAGCACAAACATGATTTTAGGAATGGAGGTTTTTTTTCAAAAATATATCTAAGAAAAAGAACAGAATTTTTCTGTAGACTATGTAATCAATATAAAGAAATATTAAAGAATATATTTGCTGACTTTCTTAAAATTTAGCTATTATTTGCATTTATCTTGACATTAAGACTGTATTCTGATGCAAAATATATTAGTGGCAGCTGATATTTTATTTAAGCAAAATATATAATTTTAATAGATTTTTTATAATTTTGATTAATAACAAAGTTAGGAAATCAAAGTCAGGTCATAAGTACAATCGAAAAGGTTTCCTGTGCAAACTATGACATTATAAACATTTCCATTTGTCATAGTTATTTACCTTTTACATGTTAGTGTAAAATAAAAGGAATGTACCAAACACATTCTCTAAACTTTCATAAATAAATGTCCCTTTGCTAATATGGGAAAAAACTATAACTTCTAACTGATTTCAGAAACTTCATCAACTTGCAAATTCTGTATATGATATACAGATCAAAACCAAAGCCAAAACAACAAAAAAGCCCAAACCTGATAATTTTACATTTGGAACACCTCTTGAACATTAGCAATTAAGTATAAAATTAGCTGAACCATACAGATTTATTAAATTGATAGCTTCATCAAACATTTTCTGAAATTTGATAGCACTCTATTAAAAACACACATCAGAACAAATAATTATAAGTAAAAAATTAACATTAATAAATAATAATAAAGAGGCATGTGATAATTATGCACGCATTGGGACAGTACTGCTATGTAAAACTTGGCACAAAATTAACTACCTTTAAAAAGTATCCAAAAATCTCATTTTAAGAATCAATAAAGGAAGACAGTCAAAAAGAGTTTAGGTTTACTTATTTTTTAATCATCAGTTTAAAACACATCAATTTTAATAGAAGTTTATAACAATGCTAATGGGTTTAAAATGTTCCATTCCTTTTGTCCAATCATTGTCTAATTATTTGGATCCAAGCATAAATATGACCAAATTATCCACTGTTTAATTGTTCAAATATCCATCTAAAAGAAATTATGTGGTTGGACTTTGTAAATTTTCACTGTTAATAATTACTTGTCTGAACCCCTGGAGCTGAACTGTTAACTCCACTGGAAGGATGTGAACAGATCCCATCTACATGTAAAACCTGTCCAGGCATGAAAGGCAGGAGGGGTTTGAAGATACCACTTCAAGTGAGAGTTATAACAGGCCTCAATCAATGCACTGTATCACTGAAATGAAATTTAACCAAATCACCAGTTATAGGAAACCAGGTATATATTTTCATTTATCAGTGATTAGTATAATATATTTTTATATCTTCCAATAAGAATAGTTGCTTTGGTAAAGAGAAAGCCATTATTTATTTGGATGATTGCTTCCTAGCAGAACTAACCAAACCACCAGCTACCAAGAAAACAAATGTTTGTTCTATTTTTTCCTGCTTTTCCAGATAATGTGAACATCTTGCTTAGAAAAAAATCATATTGCTGTGAGAAGAATTACCATTGCCATAAAAATTTTCATTTTTTATCTTCCAAAATAAACCTAGATCATAGACAAGAATTTTGGAAGCCAAAAATTTCATTTTTAAGGTGGGAGCTTGCTTAGATAACAGGAACTTGCCAATCAAAAGCCTGATATTTGAAAACCCTTGAGTTTATGCCACTTCAAAAGATTGCAATGAAAGCTTAGACTAGGTAATCTTTAGGAAGATTCTGGAAGAGGGTCCCTGCACTGGAGAGAGTAGTTGATGCAGCAAGATTAAGTTGGACTGTAAGAGCTGGCAGGGAGGGAATATGATCTGGTGGAAAGGAAGGATAGGAGATTAGGTGCAGGAAGACTATGGAGCACTATTGTTTATAGTACCAGGAAGCCGTACAAATGTGAACTGGTGCTTGTAGACTCTTATGTTATCATGGGTCTTTGAGGCAGGCTCATCTATAATGAGTGACCATGTTCAATGTTTTTATCACTATTGAGAGCTATCCATGACAGTCCTCTGCATCACGTAAAGATTCACCCCCTGAAATCAGAACGACTTATGAGTGATTGACTTGCTCAGCTCTGTTTCATCTGCCTATACGGACAAATCTCTTTCAGTAACATGGTCATAGGCATGAGGCTCCCAAAACAGAAGGTGGGATCCTAGATATCCAAACTAGGCATGGCCATAATGGTTATGGCTGTTACCAGGGAAACCATTTCCAGCCTGCATATTTATATGAGTGCAAAGCAGTGGTTACAGTTTACTACTACTCCAATTACAGTTATTTGTTTTATGTGCTACCAAACAAGTGAAAGATTCATTTGGTAACTGGGCAGGATAAAGGAGAGAATGGACAGTCAACTGTAATAGATTGTTTTCAGATGGAGTCATGAATCTTGAAAAATGAATGAGAATTTTCTGGTCTTGAGCCTGAATATTGGTTTGGGTAGATACACCTAACAGAAAAAAAGCACTGATATGTGGGAAGACCTAACTAGTCCTTATGGATAAATTAAGAGATCAGTGATGAAGGCTTGTGGAAAGAATACTGGAGAAATGAAGAATTTCTACTATATCATCAAGGAGCTTGTATCTAACTCTATGCTAAGTCTATTAGATTTTATCTTATAGGTCAAAGAATGCCACTGAGGAATTGTAAAGAAGTGAGTGAAATAAGATTTGCATTTTAGGAAGATCACTGTGGCAAGATAAAGGATATATAGACAGAAGGAAGACTTTTGAAATGTTACAGCCCTTGAGTCTTGGTTGAATTTTGAGTAGAACAGAGATACACGATCCTTTTGGATATACTTGTAATTAATCATTGGGAAAATCCTGCGATCAGTATTTTTAATATTTTCAATAACTTACATTCTATATATTTTTTTATTAGTATCATTTTTTCATTATATGTATTGCGGTCTTCTTTTTGTCAATCTTTAATTCTTGTGAAACATAAAGCCTTAATTTTTATATCTTGTATATACCTAGCTATAGGCTAACAAGCAGGAGGAGAGGAAGATAATATTTATTAACCTTTAATAGATACTCTGCTAGGTACTTTTAAGTTATAACTGCCTAAGTGATAGTTGGCAAGAAATAGTTATAACAGGAACAAAAGCCCAACTGCTCTAGCCAGAGATAAACAGTTACTGGTTTTGTACAAAATATATGGTGGTGTTTACTTCTCAGCCCCAAGTAATTATATATTTCATTTTAGACCATGATCAGAAAGTAACCTTTTCCTATCAGAGGATGTTAAAAATTCCTTCAGATGGCACAACACATGAAAAATGCTTTTTATTTTGGTGAACTAGTGAATATAGCACATGCATGTAAAACAACCTGTTCTTTAAATAAAAACATTTACAGAGTCACATGGAGAAAAACATACCAGGAATAATCATTTGTTAGCAGAGGGCAGAATAACATAGAACTAGAATATCCTTGAAGAAGAGTCATCAAAAGAACATGCTTGAAAAAGATAAGAAACAAGGAATTAACACTGTATCATAAAAGAATCTCAACTTTTAGTTATATTAGGTCAAGGACTTTCAGTTGCTTCTTAGTGAGGGGTGATAGTGAAGGTCAATAAGAAGGTATCCACTCTTGCTGTTGCTAAGTAAGGACAGATTAAGGTATTTCTCTTTAATGGAGGTTTTGTTAGTCCCAGTAAATCCTTTGTTGTCTCTATAAATTTCTTAGTTAAAAATACCACGCCAATACTGTCCTAAATAGATAACTAGACTGGTTGATCCTCTTGTCTTTTAACCAAGGTTTTGATTCCCACAAAGAGACATGGTAAATCATATCCCTCACATATTTTTTTACTTAATAAAGCAGATTATTTGATATTCCACTTAATTCACATGACCACTCTGTAAGATGACATTTTTATCCAGAACTTTGCCCCACGTCATTGCACCATTTTACACTGCGAAAAATAGTGTAGGAAACTTCTGGTTGCTTCACTTTCTTACCAGCCAGTCTTTTTAATTTTAGTCACCTTGGTAGGTCTCTGGGGGGTATCTCATTTTGGTTTTAATTTGAATTTCCCTAATAATAATTTTCAAAATGATCTATAGTGACTCATGATGTTGAACATATTCTCCTCTGTTTACTCACAAAAAATTTTATAAGTTTTACTTTTACATTTAAATTTTATATTTTGGGGTGGGTGGGGATGGAGGGAGAAGGGGATTGAGGGGTATTATGTTAGTACACATGGGGTGGGGAATCACGTGGAAGACAGTGTAGCACAGAGAAGACAAATAGTGAATCTGTGGCATCTTACTACACCCAAGGACAGTGACTGCATTGGGGTATGGGTGGGGACTTGATAATATGGGTAAATGTAGTAACCACATTGGTTTTTCATGTGAAACCTTCATAAGAGTATATATCAATAATACCTTAATAAAAAATTTAAAAAGTAATTAACATTTTGCATCTCAAATTAATTTTGGGATATGACATTAGGGAGGGGCTAAGGTTGAAATTTTTTTACATATTGATGTCAAGATGTGTCAGCAAGATTGATTTCACTCTTTCAATATAGGATTGCTTTGGTGCTTTCGTCAAAAAATCAAGTAACCACATGCACGCAGGTCTTTTTCTGGGCTCTCTATTCTGTTCCAGTGCTAAATTTCTACCCTTATGTCAAAACCATACTGTTTTAATTACCATAATTTATAATATGTCTTAAGTCAAGTAGTGTTAAGTTCTGCAAATGTTTTTTACTATTACTTTTGATATTGTCCTAAGTTTTCAAATTTTAACCTCCATTATGCAGAACTATTTACTAGACATATTTAAGACAGTAATTAACATTTAAAACATTTTTTAAAAATGAACTCTTTATAAATTATATTTTAGATCTTGAAACCAAAAGACCTGAGAAGAGCATCCCTTGATGTTTCCAGTTTTGTTGCTGTTTTTCATTTTTATTTTATAGCTGAGAAAACGAAATAAGGAATTTGCTGACAGAACAGAGGACAAATGAAAGGATGGGGGGAAGGAATGGGTTTGTCTCCCACTGAGACCCAAGGGATTTTTTTTTTGCCCCTTTGAGGAAAGAGCTTATAGGAGAAATTAATAGAATTTACTTTGAAAGATTCAGGATACAATCAAGGTTACTTTAGGTCCAAAAAGGAAGATATTCAGTCTCCCTCTTTGTTAAGATTATAGTTTGCCCAACAGAAGGGCAAATTTATTTTAATGATAATAGTACATGTTCAAAGGGATGTGGGGAAACAGGCTTCCTCATGTACTGCTGGGGACACAGTAAATGAATGAATTCTTTTGGGAAGACAGTTAACAATATGTTACAAAAACTTAAGGTACAAATCATTTGACCCAATAATCCCTTTTCGAAACTTTATTTAAAGAAATACCTATACATGTACACAAATATTTCCATCACTGTAATGTCTATAATAGCAAAAAAAGAGAGAAAGCCCCTGCTATCGGTTGAATTGTGTCTCCAAAACAACTATGTTGAAGCTCAAACGTGCAGTACCTCAGAATGTGACCTTATTTGGAAATTCGGTCATTTTAGTTTTGTTAAGATGATATCATACTCAAGCAGGAATGGGCCCCTATCCCAGTATGACCAGAGTCCTTCTAAGACAGGAGAACACCTTGTGAACACAGGTATGGACAGGGAGAAGATAACGTGGAGACATGCACAGAAAAGACAGCCATGTGACTGGAATCCTGCATCTACAAGCCAAAGAACACCAAAGATCGCCAGCAAACAACAAAAGCTTGCAAAGGCAGGGCAGGATTCTCCCTTGGAGCTCTCAAAGAGAGCATGGCTGTGATGACACCTTGATTTCACACTTCCAGCCTCCACACTGTGAGGCAGAAAATTTCTGTTGTTTAAATAAAAGACTTAAGAGTTATAATTGGTGCTTGTGTTTATTAGAACTGATGCCAAATTTCACAGGTGTCACTTCTGACATTGTTGAGGATGACTGCCTGTACTGTTTATTTCACTTCTGTTTTATTCCCTGCCTTTGTCTCCTAATTCTATTATAAATTCCATCTGTATTTTTAAGAAGTAATCATCTAGCAATGCCATTGTGCTAAATGGGACATTTTTCTTTTTAATAGGAATTCTATTCATTTATTTTTTCCTATCAACATTTTATTTCTCAAATCTTAATTCTTCTGTTTAATCACTATATAGTTACATGTACTTTTATATGTCAGTTTAGCCTGGTTCTTTGTGCTTTACAATATAAGTTAATTTATTTTGGTCTTCAATCTATTGTGTCCTAAGGAGAGGAAAGTTAAAAACTATACTGTAGAATATTTGGGAAGTAGTGCATGAAAATATAGAGGCTAAATGATAACATTGATTTTATGGAAACACAATGAAAAAAGAAATTAACATTTGTGTTATCTATGCTATGTTAATGGGAGAATTTCATAAGAACCTCAGTTCTACCCATGTTTTAGGGATTGTTAAAACATTAAACAAATGTATCATAAAAAATGACCTTTTAACTTTTCAGCCACTGCTATTCTGTCTCTTAGATGCAGTTAAAGGTAAACTAATTTTTTTAATCAAGAATTTCATTCAGTAAATCTAGGTGCCAGTATAATTAACACACTTATTTCCTAATAATCTAGACATCATTGAGCTTTAAAAACTTGGTTCTAGATGAGATTGTCATAACTGTGTGATTTCTTTTCTTCACATTATAGAAAGGCAGATTATTTATTTTTTCAGCAGTGAGAACTGAGAATCAATGAATAAGTTTAAGGGTATATTTCTTTTTTTTCCTCCCCCAACATCAACATTTATGAGATTGTTTTTAAAATGTCTGGTCCTTGGAATTATCATCATTATAGTTTATAAGATTTTATTAATGGATTTATTAACATTTTCAAAAAACAATTTCAATGTTCTTGGTGAGCTATGGATTGATTTAAAAGACTGCCATAAACATACACCCATACACACACAGAGGAACACACACATACATGCACACATACACACACACACACACAGATAGCAATATAGTTAGCTAAGGACACCATATTTTCTAGAATTGAGGAAGACAGAGCAAGAGCAAAGCAGTACTTCATTGCAGTTTCCCTTGGCCCTTAGATTCCCTAAAGAAGACATTTGATTGTGTGGGATAATATCCACCAAGGGGTATGTCCTACTTAGAGTAACTATTTCTTGCTGTCTCATTCAGAAATAAATGAAAATAATGCCCATGATATGAAATATTAACAGACTCTGGGACCTGGGACCTCTCTGTTCTCCAGCCAAACTTAGCATCAGCAAGACTATATTCCCTAGGAAGCAGGAAACAGCAAAGTGTCCAGATATGCAGCCACACTGTCCAGTGAAATGTCAGGCAATATTAACCAGAAGTCTCCAAACAATACATCTTTTAGGATTCCAATATTCCAGAGATGCAATTCTCCTCCAATATATTCAGTGATACAACAACTTAATAGTATATTTCTTCCTTCAATTTTAGGGTGACATCAAAACATGAATAATTTGGGAAAATGGTATAAGAGCAAAAATATCTTGATTGAGATCTCAGAACTAATATTTGTACTGGATATTTCATTCAGTGAAAGGGGCATTAAATCAAGTAACAGAAAAGCAGATGAAGAAATTTGAGAATTTGAGATGACATAAAAGAGCTTCATTTGTTGCTCCCACTTTGAATAATTACCTAAGTGAAAGTAGTAAGCTTAAGTAATGTCTCTCCTTAAATCATATATTGTGGTGTTTTAAAATATATATTCACAATTTTTGACACTTCGTTCTTCAAGAGGTGAAGCATAATTCCCCTCTTCCTGAGTGTAGCTTACTTTGTACTCTGTTCTAATGACAAGGAAACATCACAACGGACTGTGACTTCCAAACTTAGGTTATTAAAAGAAAATGGCTTCCATTTAATTTCTATCTCCTTTCAATCTCTCTCTCTCTGTTTCTCTCTCTCACTACTTCTCTAGTTCTTATCACTTGCCCTCGAAGAAATTGCTATATATGAGCAGCCCTATGGATAGGCTATGTGGCAAGGACTGAGATATCCAGTCAACTACCAGTGAGGAACTAAGCCTGTCAGCAATGACGTGTCTGGAAGTGGATTCCCCGGCCTTCATTGAGCCTGGAGATGGCTATAGCCTGGCCAAAAATGACTATAAGCTCATAAGAAACCATGAGCCAGAAATACCTATCTATGACAATCCCGCAGAAATTGTATGAGATAATAAATATTGGTTGTTTAAAGTGTTACATTTTGGGACAAGTCATGTTGCAACAATAACTAATGTGCGTGCATGTGTGGAGAGAGAGAGAAAGGCAGGGGGAAGAGACAGAGACAGAGACAGAGAGGGAGGGAGAGGGAGAGAGAAAGCAAGAGAGAGGAATATTTTTGGAAACTAAAAATTACATATTGATGAAAAGATATTTTAGACAGGGAAAATTCTAAAAATACAATACATAATAATACCTAGGTCTGTTTTAATCCAGTAGATCAGAGACTGTTATGCAAAAAATAGTGTACCTATTACATAACTACCCCTAATGACAAAGTTGCAATTCTATAATAAAATGATTCTGTATGGTTACCAATGAAAGATGTTTCATAGCTGAAACATCCAGATGGAAAAGGTGAAATTAACATAATTATAATACTGCCAGCCTTAGAAAGCATATCATTCAATCCACTCATTTTTTTTTTAATTAGGTGAAGAGATTAAGAAACATTCATGGTTTCCCCTCTAAGTAACTCACTGTTTTTGGACTAAGTAACGATTCTCTTACATTTACACAAATACATTTTTAAACTATTATTAGATTAATATGTGAATAGAAGTCAAGGACATTTTCTTTTTAAAGAAAATACTTAAAAATACCTTGAATGTAAGATACACCAAAAATATTTTCCATTTCATATTTTATGTCTTTAACAAAGCTTCTAATTTCCTAAGTATCACCATATTCTTTATATGTAGCAGACATAGGAACTTGTAATATATGTTCCAAGTTTACACACACACACACATATATACATACATATCCCAAATAATCTTGTTTGAACCAAAGCACACAAATATTGCTATCGTAGATAAGGAAGAGTGATATGATCTGAAGATACAAGTTTTAATACTGTTACAATAATGCATCTCATCACAAAGCAGAAATTATCTGTTTTATTAACAGGATTTTTGGCTCCTTTTTGTACCTAGACTTTGTATAAAGGTGTTTCTCTTCATTAAAGTCTATGTGATGAGTAAATTATAAGGTTTTAAAAGATTAAATACACATTAATATATCCCATCACTTCCTAAGTTATTTCAAATTTTGCAAAAGTATATAATCAAGGCGCTAACAAACAGGTAATCTTTATTTGAATTCCACAAAGAGAAACTCAATTTTTATCATTATGGCTCATTGTTGCAATTGGCTAATACTCTTTATTTGACAAATCACAAATTTGATGGACACTAATTGCTCCAAAGTAGATTTAATGGTCTATCATGTCATTAAGAGTTCAGTACATTTTTCTTAATGAACTAGAATCCATAGTAAAAACAAAAAAAACGCACATTAATTACATTTGCTAATGACAACAAAGTGAAGCATGGAATCAGTACCAGTGACTACAGAGACTTACAACAGACTTAACAAATTCAGAAAAAGGAGAATTTTAGTGGTATATGTACCTATACATTATGTTTTTCCTCTTGGATAGAGTCTAATTTCACTTGACTGCAATACACAATATTAAGTTTGTCATGTGGGAATTCATGAATTTGGGGAGATCGCTCTTTAATTATTTTTCACTTTGTATTCATTCTTTCATGTTTACTTTCCTTGAATGCTCCTTTTGTCCTTTATGTGGCTTTCAGTTCTTTCCCTCTTACCACTAGCACTGTAGGTATTTATAAAAGGTATTTGTGGCTATCTCCTAGGGGATGAGAAAGTCTTTCCAAACTCAGACTCATATTCTCTAATACCCCTTCCATTTCCAGATTACTGTGTTAGACTATGTTCTATGCTTTGATTCTTGGCTATGTTCTTGATTTTAGATGATGTTCTTGGCTTTGATTCTTTATGCTGATGCCTCATGTGGACTTTCTTCCTGGATTTCAATTAGTCTTATCCCTGATACTGTTTGTGCATTCATTCAGGATCTATTATTATTATTTCCACTCAATTGACATCTATTTATTAATTCCTATGATGTATCTGGTACAGTAGAAACCCAGAAGACCAACGTCAGTGAATGGGGTGGAAAATAATCATTACTTTCATTGCACTGTAGCAAGAAGGAGTTATTTTTCAAAAATAATTCTTTAATTTAAATGGTAATGTGTGCTCTGAAGAAAAACAGCAGAGAAAACTAAGATTATAATGTTGGGGAAATAACCAAAGTCTACAAAGGAAGAAAAATCTTCAGTATAAAAAAAATATTTAGGCAAATGCAATTATAAGTAGTAGGAATTAACCACAGATGGGAAGTAAGAAAAGGGGAGAAATCTAGAAAAGGAATTAATACATTAGAATGCCCTGGCAAGCAGAAACCTGTTGGAGAAACTAAAAATTGGTAATCTGTCTGGAGCACAGTGAGGGAGGGAAAGAACAGCAAGAAGTAAGGCTGAAGACTTGGACAGAAGTGAGATCATGCAGTGATTTGTAGGTGATGGTAGAGATTTTGGATTTGTTTCTAAGTGCATTAAGTTGATAGAAGGCTAGAGCAGTGCAAAACAATGTAGTTGGTAATTTAGATTTCTTTCATGGTTTGCCTTAAAGCTGCGATCTCAGGGAACTGCAGTTTTAATGATGATCTTAAATATAAAATTAGCTAAATGGCTCTCAGAATCCAAGCTTCAGTCAGTTGCTTTAGTACTTATTTGTTTGAAAATAAAGGTCTAATATTTACTAAATGAGCCTCAAGCAATGTTGCTTATAGCAAGGTTACTGTAAGTATTTAACTCATTTTATTCAAAATTATAAAAATAAATGGAGAGGAGGGGCTCAAAATGGCAGCATGAGTAGGGCTGCGGAAATCCCCTCCCAAAACCATATATATTTTTGAAAATACAACAAATACAACTACCCCTAAAAGAAAGACCAGAAGATACAGTACAACAGCCAGGCTACATCTACATCTGCGAGAACTCAGCACCTCACAAAAAGGGTAAGATACAAAGCTGCGACCCAGCGGGACCCGAGCACTCCCCCAACCCAAGCTCACCGGCGGGAGGAAAAGAGTCAGAGTGGGGGGGGAGTGGAGGCACAGTCCCGCCAAGGAACCAGCCCTGGTGATCTGCACTGGGAGCACAGACACATATTGCATGGTGTACTGGATATCAGAGGAACGGAAAAGTAAAATCCAAGATGGAGACCATGAGTGGGTCCCCACAGCTGGCTCCCCTGGGACAAAAGAAAAGTGGGCATTTTTTAAAAGTCTTAAAGGGACAAGGGCTAGGCAAAATTGTCCCGGCACACTCAGCCCAGCAGGCTGGGAATCTTAAGGAACTTCAGGTGCCCTAACCCCCTGGGGGGTAACCCAGCCCCAAAGGCCCTCACGGCAATAGGCAGCCTGCCATTCATTCCCCCGGCCAGTGCTGCAAGCAAACTGGCTGACCCACCACAGCTGCACAGCAGCCGGGGAACAGCCCTGCCCACAGCAACCACACAGAGTCTTCTCCTAGCACACAGCTAACCAAGACAGACCCAGAGGCTGCCGCCGGCGCGCAGCTGCTCAGTACAGTCAGAGGAAGCCGGAGCAAGGTCCGGAAGGCACAAAGGGGTGCTGTTCTCACAGGAGAACACACCCAGTGTGTCTACGACCTCCCGCAGGGCTCTAGGCTGTTCTGAGGGCCGCCTCAGCCCATGGAGGCACAGGAGATTATCCCAGAGACTGCTCCCCATGTGCGGGTAACCGACACAGGCAGCAGAAGCTGGAGCAAGTTCCGGAAGGCATGAAGGGGCACTGTTCTTGCAGGAGAACACACCTGGTGCATCTGCAACCCCTTACAGGGCTATAGGCTATCCTGAGGGCTGCCCTGCCCACTGCAACATAGGAGATTGTCCCAGAGACTGCATCCAGTGTGTGGGTAACCGGCACAGGCAGCAGAAGGCAGAGAAAGGTCCAGAAGACACGAAGGGGTGCTTTTCTCACAGGAGAACACACCCAGCACATATGTGACCCCCAACAGTGTCCTAGGCTATACCGAGGGCTGCCCTGCCCACAGTAGCTCAGGAGATTATCCCAGAGACTGCTCCCTGTGTGTGGGTAACCAACACGGGTAGCAGAAAAGGGCAAGACAACCAGCAAGCAGGATCGGACTTTGTTTTCCCACGTTACACACGTGCCGCCTGCCTGCAACCACTTCTATTGACATGCAGAGGCAGAAGAGTCTGGTCCAGTCAAAAGTCACTCAGACAACCCCAGAGAGAGGGCCTGGGGAGATAAATATAACCAATATTCCTGAAAAAGAATTCAAAATAAAAGTCATAACCATGCTGATGGACCTGCAGAGAAATATGCAAGAGCTAAGGGATGAATTCCAGACGGACATAACAGAAATGAAACAATCAATAGAAGGTCTTAAGAACAGACCGGACAAGATGCAAGCAACTGTTAATGGAATAGAAATCAGAGAACAGGAATACAGAGAAGCTGAGGCACAGAAAGAAAAAAGGATCTCTAGGAATGAAAGAATATTAAGGGAACTGTGTGACCAATCCAAATGGAACAATATTCACATATAGGGGTACCAGAAGAAGAAGAGAGAGAAAAAGGGATAGAAAGTGTCTTTGAAGAAATAATTGCCAAAAACTTCCCCAAGTTGGGTAAGAAAACAGTTTCTCAGACCATAGAAGCCCAAAGATCTCTGAACACAAGGGACCCAAGGAGGACAACACGAAGACATATAATAATTAAAATGACAAAGATCAAAGACAAGAACAGAGTATTAAAGGCAGCCAGAGAGAGAAAAAAGATCACCTACAAAGGAAAACCCATCAGACTATCATCAGACTTCTCAACAGAAATCTTACAGGCCATAAGAGAATGGCATGATATATTTAATGCAATGAAACAGAAGGGCCTTGAACCAAGAATATTGTATCCAGCATGATTATCAGTTAAATTTGAAGGAGGGATTAAACAATTTCCAGACAAGCAAAAGTTGAGGGAATTTGCCTCCCTTAAAACCACCTCTACAGGATATTTTAAAGGGACTGCTCTAGATGGAAGTACTCTTAAGGCTATATAGATGTCACCAAAGAAAATAAAATCGCAGGATAGAAAGCAGACCAACCAAATACTAATGAAAGACAAAAAATAAAATCAACTATCCACAAAAGCAGTCAAAGGAAACAAAAGAGTACAGAATAAAACACCTAACATATAAAGAATGGAGGAGGAAGAATAAGAAGGGAGAGAAATAAAGAATTATCAGACTGTGTTTATAATAGCTTGATAAGAGAGTTAAGTTAGACTGTTAGATAGTAAAGAAGCCACCCTTGAACCTTTGGTAACCACGAATCCAAAGCCTGCAATGGCAATAAGTATATATCTTTCGATAATCACCCTAAATGTAATCTCCCCTCCCCCGCCTCTCCTTGTTCTTAAAAGGGTTTTCTTTTCTAATGTCCCTTCTGCTTCACGAGGGGGCACACGAAGTCTTAAAATACCCTGTTCCTGGCTTCACTTCATCTAGGACAATTCATACATGCATTTATTTTCAGTATCATTTAGTTTGCAGAGGAAAATCTGACACAGAGACATGGAGTGATCAAGACAGTCTTTAGTAATGACCAAGGCTTCCTAGTGTACATTCAGGATTAACTTCTGTGTCATGTGCTGGGCTCTCTGAGCCATCACAGGGATTAAAATGAGTAATAGTGCTGGGGGCTTTGTCACAGCATGGTTTGATCATAGCTCTTGGTTTGCTTTTTCTTCCCCATGCATGAATGTTTAATTCATTGAGGCAATCACTTGTGCCATGACCATAGTACAGATGCATTTATAGCTCAAGCCTGGATCACCTTCATAGTAATGTATGTTACTCAAGCTAATGTATGTTAGCTGGTTATTGAACATCAGTGGCAACCAATCTCTTGCTGAAACAGTGCCATCAGATTATTTTTACTGAATAGACTCTTGTATTTTGAAAAGGTTTAGTTTAACACAAAAATTGAGCAGATAATAAAGTATCTCATATATGTCCCTTTCCTCCTCGACTTTCCTGTTATTGATATCTTACACTGGTGTGGTACCTTTGTTGATGAACCAGTATTGATATACTCTTATATTCCATGGTTAACATGAAAATGTACTCTCTGTGTTGTATATTTTCATGTTTTTTTTTAATAAATATATCATGTCTTCTATTCACCATAATGGTGTCATGCTGAATAGTTTCCCAGACCTAAGTTCCCTGTGCTATTTCTCTCCTCTTTTCCCTGGAAACCTTAGTAACCACTGATCTTTTTACTGTCTCTATACTTTTAAGGCACTTGGTTTTTGAGTCCAAATTTATTCTATGTTCTGACTTGGGATAATCATCTCTCTAGGCCGCATTTTCCTCATCTATCAAATTTCCCTGACCAGATTAAATATATTAAATGACGTGGTGTTTACATTATAAAGCCCTATTACAGAGCTAATTTTCAACTGATACTATTCCCCTCTTTAAGCATATAAGATACTGGGATCACAATTACCCAAAGCAAAGCGAAGACTTGTTTCTTTACAAATTAAAATTTAAATGATATAGTTCATTAAAAATGCTAAATATAAAAAAATGCACCAATCCACTCTGGACTGAATGTACCAATCAAAAGACACAGAGTAAGAGAATTGATAAAAAAGTAAGACTCATTTATATCCTGCTTAAAGAGACTCACCTCAAACCCAAAGACATACACAGACTAAAAGTGAAGGGATGGAAAAAAATATTTCATGCAAACAGTAGAGAGAAAAAAGCAGGTGTTGTAGTACATGTATCAGACAAAATAGACTTCAAAACAAAGAAAGTAACAAGTGATAAAGAAGGACATTACAGAATGATAAAGGGGGCAGTCCAACAACAGGATATAACCATTATAAATATATATGCACCCAACACAGGAGCATCAGCATATGTGAAACAAATACTAACAGAATTGAAGGAAGAAATAGAATGGAATGTGTTTATTCTAAGAGACTTCAACACACAACTCACTCCAAAGGACAGATCAACAAGGCAGAAAATAAGTAAGGACACAGAGGCACTGAACAACACACTAGAACAGATGGACCTAACAGACATCTACAGAACTCTACACCCAAAAGCAACAGGATACACATTCTTCTCCAGTGCACATGGAACATTTTCCAGAATAGACCACATTCTAGGCCACAAAAAGAACCTCAGTAAATTCAAAAATATTGAAATCTTACCAACCAACATCTCAGATCACAAAGGTATAAAACTAGAAATAAATTTCAGAAAGAAATCAAAAAGGCTCACAAATACATGGAGACTTAACAACATTCTCCTAATGAATCAATAGATGAATGACCAAATTAAAACATAGATCAAGCAATACATGGAGACAAATGAAAACAACAGCACAAAGCCCCAACTTCTGTGGCATGCAATGAAAGCAGTTCTAAGAGAAAAGTATATAGCAATCCAGGCTTATTTAAAGAAGGAAGAACGGAACTTCCGGCAATATGGCGACGTGAACGGACCAGCAGAAAAATTCCTCTCAACATTATATTTATTCACGAAAATACAGCAAATACAACTATCCCTAAAAGAGAGACCAGAATACACAGGAAAGTGCACAGCGTACAGCTACACCTGTGAGAACTTGACAGCCGGTGAGGCAGACGGGATATGGAGCAGTGACCCGGTGGGACCGAGCGCTCCCCCCCCCCAGAGCTCCGGCGGCCAGACACTGCGGACAGAGGACTCAGCACCCAGCGAGGCGGGACGGAAACGCGATCCAGCGAGACCAGAGCGCCCCTCCACCCCAGCACTCCGGTGGGAGTCCCGGCAAGGCGGGTAAGGTACAGAGCCGCGAGCGGACCGAGCGCCCCTCTCCCCCAGCGCTCCAGCAGAAGGAGAGGATTCAGAGCCGGGAGGGAGTGGAAGTCTGCGCCAGGAGCGGCGACACACACCCTGCGGTGTAGCGGAGATAGGAGAGACAGAGGGCACAGGGTCCCAGCCCGGAATGTGCAAGTTGCCCGTGGCAGGCTCCGGGAAGGAAAAAGAAAGGAGAAAAAAGGGAAGAAAAGCGCGCGCTCTACCTCAGCAGTCTTAAAGAGACAGGAGCTCAGTAGAGGGGCTGGATAGCCCCGCAAACTGAGCCCAGCACGCTGGGAGACCTGGGGAGCTTTGGACCCCTTGGCTGGCGACTGGGAAAGGGTGCCTGCCATTGAGACCCCCACGGAGATCAACAGCTTACCATTCGTTCCCAACCCAGCCAGAACTATAGAGTGGCGCTGGAATAGTGGAGCAACAGCGCCACTTACAGCACTCACGCGGAACCCACTCTCAGTGGCTTTTTTTTTTTTTGGTTATTGTTTTTTTCTCCCCTTTCTTTTCCGTTTTTTCTTTCCCTCTCTTTCAACAGCCTCCCATTCATTCTCACCCCGGCCACAGCTTTAAAGGGCCGTGTGGAGCGACGTGGCCACGGCTCTGGAATAGTGGAGCAATAGCGCCACCTACAGCATTCACACAGAAACCACCCCCAGTGGGCGTTTTGGTGTTTTTTTGTTGTTGTTCTTGTTGTTTTTGCTGTTTTCTTTTACGTGTTGCTGCTTTTTCTTTTTCTTTCTTTTCTTTTCCTTTCTCTCTCTCTCCTTTTACTTTTTTATTATTAGTAGAAAT
>JAQQAC010016209.1:26991398-27125162 GCA_029783875.1 Phataginus tricuspis
CACAATTATTGAAATTGGAAAAAGAAGAACAAATGAGGCCCAAAGTCACCAGAAGGAGAGACATAATAAAGATCAGAGAAGAAATAAATAAAATTGAGAAGAATAAAACAATAGAAAAAATCAATGAAACCAAAAGATGGTTCTTTGAAAAAATAAACAAAACAGATAAACCCCTAGCCAGACTCATTAAGAGAAAAAGAGGATCTACATACATAAACAGAATCAGAAATGAGAAAGGAAAAATAATGACGGACCCCACAGAAATACAAAGAATTATAAGAGAATATTACAAGCATCTATATGCCAACAAGCTGCAAAACCTAGAAAAAATGGACAACTTCTTAGAAAAATACAGCCTTCCAAGACTCACCAAGCAGGAAACAGAAAAACTAAACGGACCAATCACCAGCAATAAAATTGAATCAGTAATCAAGAAACTACCCAAGAACAAAAGCCCTGGACCTGATGGATTCACTTCTGAATTCTACCAGACATATAGAGAAGAAATAACACCCATTCTCCTTAAAGTTTTTCAAAAAATAGAAGAGGAGGGAATACTTCCAAACTCTTTCTATGAAGCCAGCATCACTCTAATACCAAAACCGGGCAAAGACCTCACTAAAAAAGAAAATTACAGACCAATATCCTTGATGAACGTACATGCAAAAATACTCAACAAAATATTAGCAAACCGAATTCAAAAATACATCAAGAGGATCATACACCATGATCAAGTGGGATTCATCCCAGGTATGCAAGGATGGTACAACATTCGAAAATCCATCAACATCATCCATCACATCAATAAAAAGAAGAACAAAAACCACATGATCATCTCCATAGATGCTGAAAAAGCATTTGACAAAATTCAGCATCCATTTTTGATTAAAACTCTCAACAGAATGGGTATAGATGGCAAGTACCTCAACATCATAAAGGCTATATATGACAAACCCACAGCTAACATCATACGTAATAGCGAGAAGCTGAAAGCTTTTCATCTAAGATCGGGAACAAGACAGGGGTGCCCACTCTCTCCACTGTTATTCAACATAGTACTGGAGGTCCTAGCCACGGCAATCAGACAAAACAAAGACATACAAGGCATCCAAATGGGTAAAGAAGAAGTCAAATTGTCACTATTTGCAGATGATATGATACTGTATATAAAAAACCCTAAAGACTCCACTCCAAAACTACTAGAACTAATATCTGAATTCAGCAAAGTTGCAGGATATAAAATTAACACACAGAAATCTGTTGCTTTCCTATACACTAATGATGAGCTAACAGAAAGAGAAATCAGAAAAACAATTCCATTCACAATTGCACCTAAAAGAATAAAATACCTAGGAATAAACCTAACGAAGGAAGTGAAAGACCTGTACTCTGAAAACTACAAGACACTCCTAGGAGAAATTAAGGAAGACACTAACAAATGGAAATGCATCCCATGCTCTTGCCTAGGAAGAATAAATATTGTCAAAATGGCTATACTACCTAAAGCAATCTACAGATTCAACACAATCCCTATCAAAGTACCAACAGCTTTCTTCAGTGAACTGGAACAAATAATTCTAAAATTCATATGGAACCAGAAAAGACCCTGAATAGCCAAAACAATCCTGAGAAGGAGGAATCAAACAGGGGGAATTACGCTCTCTGACTTCAAGCTCTACTACAAAGCCACAGTAATCAAGACAGTTTGGTACTGGCACAAAAACAGACCCACAGACCAGTGGAACAGAATAGAAAATCCAAACATTAACCCAAACACCTACAGTCAATTAATATTTGATAAAGGAGCCCTGGATATACAATGGGGAGATGACAGCCTCTTCAGCAGCTGGTGTTGGAAAAACTGGACAGCTATATGTAAGAGAATGAAACTGGACTACTGTCTAACCCCATACACAAAGGTAAACTCAAGGTGGATCAAAGACCTGAATGTAAATCATGAAACCATAAAACTCTTAGAAAAAAACATAGGCAAAAATCTCCTGGACATAAACATGAGTGACTTCTTCATGAACATATCCCCCGGGCAAGGGAAACAAAAGCAAAAATGAACAAATGAGACTATATCAAGTTGAAAAGCTTCTGTACAGCAAAGGACACCATTAGTAGAACAAAAATACATCCTACAATATGGGAAAATATATTCATAAATGATGTATCTGATAAGGGGTTGACATCCAAAATATACAAAGAACTCACGCACCTTAACAAACAAAAAGCAAATAACCCAATTAAGAAATGGGCACAGGACATGAATAGACACTTCTCTAAAGAAGAAATTCAGATAGCCAACAGGCACATGAAAAAATGCTCCACATCACTAATCATCAGAGAAATGCAGATTAAAACCACAATGAGATATCACCTCACACCAGTGAGGATGGCCAACATCCAAAACA
Organism: Phataginus tricuspis; assembly: GCA_029783875.1. Taxonomy (NCBI): domain Eukaryota; kingdom Metazoa; phylum Chordata; class Mammalia; order Pholidota; family Manidae; genus Phataginus; species Phataginus tricuspis. Next base: position 26,993,816 of record JAQQAC010016209.1, read on the forward strand.
CAAACAACAACAAATGTTGGCGAGGATGTGGAGAGAGGGGCACCCTCCTGCATTGCTGGTGGGAATGCAAATTAGTTCATCCATTGTGGAAAGCAGTATGGAGGTTCCTCAAAAACTCAAAATAGAAATACCATATGACCCAGGAATCCCACTCCTAGGAATTTACCCCAAGAATGCAGCAGCCCAGTTTGAGAAAGACAGATGCACCCCTATGTTTATCGCAGCACTATCTATAATAGCCAAGAAATGGAAGCAACGTAAGTGCCCATCAGTAGATGAATGGATTAAGAAGATGTGGTACATATACACAATGGAATATTACGCAGCCATAAGAAAAAAACAAATCCTACCATTTGCAACAACATGGATGGAGCTGGAGGGTATTATGCTCAGTGAAATATGCCAGGCCGAAAAAGACAACTACCAAATGATCTCACTCATATGTGGAGTATAACAACAAAGAAAAAAAAAATGAAGGCACAAAACAGCAGCAGACTCACAGAACCCAAGAATGGACTAACAGTTACCAAAGGGAAAGGGACTGGGGAGATGGGTGGGAAGGGTGAGATAAGAGGGTAAAAGGGGTATTACGATTGGCAGTCATAGGGTGGGGGGGGCACGGGGGGGACTGTACAGCTCAGAGAAGACAAGTAGTGATTCTCATCTAACTAAACTGATGGACAGTGACTGTAATAGGGTTGGTGGGGGGGACCTGATGAAGGGGGTAGTTTAATCATCACAATATTGCTCATGTAACTGTAGGTTAATGATACTAAAATAAAATAAATTGTAAAAAAAAAATAATAATAAATAAATAAAGAAGGAAGAACAATCCCAAATGAATAGTCTAAAGTCACAATTATTGAAACTGGAAAAAGAAGAACAAATGAGGCCCAAAGTTAGTAGAAGGAGGGTCATAATAAAGATCAGAGAAAAAATAAATAAAATTTAGAAGAATAAAATAATAGAAAAAAATCAATGAAACCAAGGGTTGGTTCTTTGAGATAATAAACAAAATGGATAAACCCCTAGCCAGACTTTTAAGAGAAAAAAAGAATCTACACATGTAAACAGAATCAGAAATGAGAACGGAAAAATCTTGACAGACCCCACAGAAATACAAAGAATTATTAGAGAATACTATGAAAATCTATATGCTAACAAACTGGATAACCTGGAAGAAATGGACAACTTCCTAGAAAACTACAACCTTCCAAGACTGACTAAGGAAGAAACAGAAAATCAAAACAGACCAATTACCAGCAACAAAATTGAATCAGTAGTAAAAAATACTACCCAAGAACAAAAGCCCTGGGCCAGAAGGATCACCACTGAATTTTATCAGACATATACAGAAGACATAATACCCATTCACCTTAAAGGTTTCCAAAAAATAGAAGGGGAGGGAATACTTCGAAACTCATTCTATAAAGCCGGCATCACTCTAATACCAAAAGCAGGCAAAGACCCCACAAAAAAAGAAAATTACAGACCAATATCCTTGATGAGCATAGATGCAAAACTACTCAACAAAATATTAGAAAACAGAATTCAAAAATACATCAAGAGGATCATACACCATGATCAGTTGGGATTCATCTCAGGGATGCAAGGATGGTACAACATTCGAAAATCCATCAACATCATCCACCACATCAATAAAAAGAAGGACAAAAACCACGTGATCATCTCCATAGATGCTGATAAAGCATTCAACAAAATTCAACATCCATTCTTGATAAAAACTCTCAAAAAAGTCGGTATAGAGGGCAAGTACCTCAACATAATAAAGGCCATATATGACAAACCTACAGCCAACATCATACTTAACAGCGAGAAGCTGAAAGCTTTTCACCTAAGATCGGGAACAAGACAGGGATGCCAACTCTCTCCACTGTTATTCAACATAGTACTGGAGATCCTAACCACAGCAATCAGAAAACACTAAAAAATAAAAGGCATCCAAACTGGCAAGGAAGAAGTTAAACTGTCCCTGTTTGCAGATGACATGATATTGTACATAAAAAACCCTAAAGACTCCACTCCAAAACTACTAGAACTAATACCTGAATTCATCAAAGTTGCAGGATACAAAATTAATACACACAAATCTGTTGTTTTTCTATACAGTAACAATGAACTAGCAGAAAGAAAATCAGGAAAACAATTCCATTCACAATTGAATAAAAAAGAATAAAATACCTAGGAATAAACCTAACCAAGGAAGTAAAAGACCTAGACCCTGAAAACTACAAGACACTCCTAAGAGAAATTAAAGAGGACACTAACAAATGGAAATTCATCCCATGCTCTTGGCTAGGAAGAATTAATATTGTCAAAATGGCCATCCTCTCTAAAGCATTCTAAAGATTCAATGCAATCCCTATCAAAATACCAGCAGCATTCTTCAACAAACTGGAACAAATAGTTCTAAAATTCATATGGAACCACAAAAGACCCCGAATAGCCAAAGCAATCCTGAGAAGGAAGAATAAAGCAGGGAGGATCTCACTTCCCAACTTCAAGCTCTACTACAAATCCACAGTAGTCAATACAATTTGGTACTGGCACAAGAACAGACCCACAGACCAGTGAAACAGAATAGTCAAGATATTAACCCAAACATATATGGTCAATTAATATACAATAAAGGAGCCATGGTATACAATGGGAAATGACAGCCTCTTCAACAGCTGGTGTTGGAAAAACTGGACAGCTACATGTAAGAGAAACTGGATCATTGTCTAACCCCATACGCAAAAGTAAATTTGAAATGGATCAAAGACCTGAATGTAAGTCATGAGACCATAAAACTCTTAGAAAAACACATAGGCAAAAATCTCTTGGACAACACATGAGCAACTTTTTCATGAACACATCTCCCCGGACAAGGGAAACTAAAGCAAAAATTAACAAGTGGGACTTTATCAAGCTGAAAAGCTTCTGTACAGCAAATAACATCATCAATAGAAGAAAAAGGCATCCCACAGTATGGGAGAATATATTAATAAATGACATATCTAATAAAGGGTTTCCATCCAAAATATGTAAAGAGCTCAGGCATCTCAACAAACAAAAATAAAAAAATCCAATTAAAAATGGGAAGAGGAGCTGAACAGACACTTCTCCAAACAAGAAATTCAGATGGCCAACAGACACATGAAAAGATGCTCCACATCGCTAGTCATCAGAGAAATGCAAATTAAATCCACAATGAGATATCACCTCAGACCAGTTAGGATGGCTAACATCCAAAAGACAAACAACAACAAACGTTGGTGAGAATGTGGAGAAAGTGGAACCCTCCTACACTGCTGGTGGGAATGTAAATTAGTTCAACCATTGTGGAAAGCAGTATAGAGGTACTTCAAAAAACTAAAATTAGAAATACCATTTGACCCAGGAATTCCACTCCTAGGAATTTACCCTAAAAATGCAGCAGCCCAGTTTTAAAAAGACATATGCACCCCTATATTTATCGCAGCACTATTTACAATAGTGAAGAAATGTTAGCAACCTAAGTGTGCATCAGTAGATGAATGGATAAAGAAGATGTAAATATACACAGTGGAATACTATTTAGCCACAAGAAGAAAACAAATCCTACCATATGCAACAACATGGATGGAGCTAGAGGGTATTATGCTCAGTGAAATAAGCCAGGCAGAGAAAGACAAGTATCAAATGATTTCACTCATCTGTGGAGTATAAGAACAAAGTAAAAACTGAAGGAACAAAACAGCAGCAGACTCATAGAACCGAAGAATGGACTAACAGTTACCAAAGGTAAAGGGACTGGGGAGGATGGGTGAGAAGGGAGGGATAAGGGGAAAACAAGGGGCATTACGATTAGCAGACATAATGTCATGGGGGAGGCCCAACGAGGGCTGTATAACACAGAGAAGACAAGTAGTGATTCTATTGCATCGTACTATGCTGATGGACAGTGACTGTAATGGAGTATGTGGTGGGGACTTGATGATGGGGGGAGTCTAGTAAACATAATTTTGCTCGTGTAATTGTAGATTAATGATACCAAAATTTAAAAAAAGGATAACATAGTTAATCACAAGAAACTTGAAGCTTTCCCATTAAGATCAGATTGAAGGCTAGGATGGAATGTTCCCTATCACCACTCTTTTTCAATATTGTGTTGGAAGTTTTAGCTAATGCAATAAAAAAATAAAATAAAAAATGTACATATTATGAAGTAAAAAATAAAAGTCCTCATAAATTACATCTTCTATGTCAAAAATCTGAAATAAGTGACAGAAGAACTCCTGGAACTAATAAGTGAATACAGCAAGGTTTTATGATACAAAGTTAATAAACTAAAGTCAATTCATTTCCTTTATACCAGCAATGACCCAGGATATTTTGAAATTTAAAGCACAATACCATTCATATTACACCCATAAAAATAGAAATACTTAGGTTTAAATCTGACAAAATATGTACAAGATCTATATGAGAAAAATTGCAAAACTCTAATGAACAGAATGAAAAAATTGTTTAATGAATATGAAGAGAGACTCCATGTTCATGGATAGAAAGACTCAATAGTAACAAGATAACAGTTCTCCTCAGCTTAATCTACAGATTCAGTGTGATTCCAATCTCTGTACACAGACAGTTATTTTGTGGATATACACAACTGATTCTAATGTTTATATGAAGATGCAAAAGATTCAGAATAGCCAAAACAAAGTTGGAGGACTGACTACCTGATTTCCAGATTTACTATGTAGCTGTAGTAATCAGGACAGTGTGTTATTGGCAAGAAATAGACATACAGATAAATGGAATAGAATAGAGAACCAAGAAATAGGCCCACAAACATATAGTCAACTGATCCTGACAAAGGAGCAAAGGCACAACACGTAATGGAGTAAACATAGCCTTTTCAACAAATGGTGCTGGAAAAACTAGACATATGTATGTGAAAAAAAAAAGAATCTAGACACTGACTTTATATCCAAATTTCTATTCACACAAGTTAAGTCTAAGTAGATCATAAACCTAAATGTAAAATACAAAACTATAAAAGTCTTAGAAAATAACAGAGGAGAAAATCCACATGACCTTGGGTCCCATGATTACTTTTCAGATATAACACCAAAGACATGATCCGTAAAAGAAATAATCGATAAACTTTGCTTCATTAAAATTAAAAATGCTCTGTGAAAGACAGTATTGAGAAAAGTAGAAGAAAACCCACAGAATGGGAGCAAACATTTTCAAGAGACACATATGACAAAGAACTGTAATCAAAAATATACACAGAACACATAAAACCCAATGATAGAAAAAAACTCAATTAAAAAATGGGCAAAAGACCTTTATAGACTCCTCATCAAAGAAGATACACAGATGGAAAATAAGCATATGAAAAGATTCTCCATATCATATGTCACTGGGGAAATTCAAATCAAAACAACAAGATACCACTACATACCTAGAAGAATGCCAAAAACCCAGAACACTGACAACACCAAATGTTCAGGATGAGGAGCAATAGGAACTTTTATTCACTGTGGGAAGGAACACAAAATGGTACAGCTGTTTTGGAAGACAGTTTGGTGTTTTCTTACACAAATAAACACACTTTTGATGCTCCTTGATACTCCCAAATTTGAAAACTTATGATGACACAAAAACCTGGAGATAGTTGTTTATAGTAGGTTGATTCATAATTGCCAAAACATGGAAGCAACAAAGATGTGCTTCATTAGGTGAACAGATATATCATCTGTGCTACATCCAGACAATAGGATACTACTGAGTGATACAATGGAATGAGCTAAAAGATTCCTTCCAAAAATTGTTAGAAGTAATCAACAAATTTGGAAAAGTTTCAGGATGAACATACAGAAATAAGTTATGTTCCTATACAATAACAACAAAACATCTGAGAAAGAAATTAAGAAAACAATCCCATTCACAATAGCATTAAAAACAATAAGACACATAGGAACAAATTTAACAAAAGGGGTGAGTGATCTGTACACTGACAAATACAAGCCTTTGATGAAAGAAACTGAAGAAGAAATAAACAAATGGAAAGATACCTGTATTCATGGATTGGAATTTTGAATATTGTTAAAATGTCCATATTACCCAAAGTCATCTATAGATTCAATGCAATCCCTATCAAAATTCCAAAGGCATTTTTCACTAAAATAGAAAAAACAACTGTAAAATTTGTGCGGAGTCACAAAAGACCCCGATTGCCAAAGAAATCCTGAGAAAGAAGATCTAAGCGAGAGGCAAGGCACATTCTGGTTTAAAGCATACTACAAAGCTACAGTCATCTAAACTGCATGGTACTGGCACAAAAACAGACACACAGACCAATGGAATAGAACTGAAATCCCAGAAATAAATGCTCATATATACAGTTAACTAATATATGATAAGGGAGCCAAGAATACTCAATAAAGAAAGGATAGTTTCTTCTTTAAATGATAATTGTGAAACTGGATAACACATGTAGAAGAATGACATTGGACCTCTAACATCACTCAAAAAAGTTAATGCAAAAAAAGATTAAAGACTTAAACATAAGACCCAAAAAAATAAAACTCCAGAAGAAAACATAGAGGAAAAACTGCTTGGCATTGGTCTTGGCAATGATTTTCCAGATATGACACCAAAAGGACAAGAAACAAAGCAAAAATAAAAGTGAGACTATATCAAAGTAAAAAGCTTCTGCACAATGAAAGAAACGATAGACAAAATGAAAAGGCAATTTACAAAATGGGAGAAAATGTTTGCAAATCATGTATCTGATAAAGGGTTACCACAAAAAATATATAGAACTCATACAACTCAATAGCAAACATAAATAACCTGATTATAAATAAAAAAGGACCTGAATAGTCTTTTTTCCAAAGAAGACAAATAAATAGACAACAGACACCTGAAAAGCTGCTCAACATCACTAATCATCAGGGAAATGCAATTCAAAACCACAATTAGATATCACCTCACACCTGTTAGAATGGTTATTATCAAAAAGACAGCACATAACAAGTGTTGTTGGGAATGTAAACTGGTGTATCCACTGTGGATAACAGCATGGAAATTCTTCAAAACATTAAAAATAGAACTATCATATGATACAGCACTCCCCCTTCTGATTGTATATTCAAAAGGAAATTAAAACAGGATCTTGAAGAGATAGGTGGACTCCAGCTTCACTGCAGCATTATTCAAATAGTCAAGATATGGAAACAACTTTACTTCCCATCAAAAGATGAGTGGATTAAGATATGGTACATATTTACAACAGAATACTATTCAGCCAAGAGAAAGAAGGGATTCCTGCCATTTGCAACCATTTTGATTTTGTTGATACCTGAAGGCTTTGTACTAAGTGAAATAGGTCAGACAGAGAAAGGCAAACACCAAGTGATATCACTTGTATGTGGAATCTAAAAAAGCTGAACTCAAAGAGTAGAGAGGTTGTCACCAAGGATGGGGGAATGGAGGAAACTAGGATATTGGTCAAAGGGTACAAACCTCCATTTATAAGATTTGTAAATCCTGGGGATCTAAGGTACAGCATGGTGATTATACCTACTAATACTGCAAGTACATACTTGAAAGTTGCTAGGAAAGTAGATCTTAAAAGTTCTTACCAGAAAGAAGAAATGGTAATTATATGATGGGATAGAGATATTAGCTAATGGTATGGTGTTAATTATTTTGCAACATATATCAAATCAACAGGTTATACACCTTAAAATTACACAATGTAATAAGTCAATTATATCTCAGTAAAGCTGGAAAAATTTTAGAAAGAATAATTTAAAAAAATGACCTGTCAATACATGAAAAGACATAGAAATTTAAATGAATATTACTAAGTGAAAAAAGCCAATCTGAAGACGCTAAATACTGTCTGGTCCCAACAGTATGACATACTGAAAAAGGTAAAACTATGGACATAGTAAAAATATCAGTGGTTGCCAGGGCTTGGGGCAGAGCACACAGGCTTTTTAGTGCAGAAAAGTACTCTGTATGATACCATAAAGATGGATGCATGTCATTATGCATTTGTCCAAACCCACAGAATATACAACACTGAGAGTGAACCTAATATAAGTTATGGACTTTGGGTGAATATGATGTATCAATGTAAATTCATCACTTGTAATAAACGTACCATTCTAGTGGGAGATACAATAATGGGGGAGGCTATGAATGTGTGGAGACAGGGTGTATATGGGAACTCTCTAGACCTTCCCCTTAATTTTGCTGTAAAACTTAAACTTCTCTAAAAAACATGAAATAATAAATAAATAGAAGGATGTATTATATTTATGGATTGGAAGAATCAATATTGTAAACATGTCAATTCCTACAAATTCATATATACTTTTAATGAAATCTCAATTAAATTTGTAACAACTTTTGGTTAAAATTTAAAAGCTGATCTCAGCTTTATATGGAAATACAAGGGATGAAGTGTAATAAAAAAAATCTAAGTGAAGAATGATATGGGATGATTCATTTTACAGTATACTAATTATACTTATTATAAATATATATGTAATATATAAATATACTTATCATAAATACATATTCTTATTAAAAAGCTTCTGTAATTGATACGGCGTGTTCTTGGTACAAGGATAAAATGTAGGTCAATGGAATAGAATAGTGTTAAGAAACAAACACACACATAAATGTGGAGACTTGCTAATGACAAAGAATTATGTAGATCATGGGAAAATGCTGTTTGTCTTTTTTGTATGGTTTTTAATAAATGACAGACACTGTTAGTTGAATACACATACAGAAAAAATAATAAACTTGACCCCTACATCACATCATTCACAAAAATTAATATCAGATGGATTGTAAATCTAAATAGGAAAGGTAAAACAAAAAATTTTCTTGGAGAAAGTTACATAAGGATGTATTCATTATTTGGCAGTAGAATGATTTCTGATTTAGGACACAAAATGGACTGATAAATTGGACTATATTAAAATTAAGAATATCTGTTTTTCTGAAAAATTTTGTGAGAAAGTAAGTCACAGAACTGAAAAAAAAAAGATAAGTATAGAGAACTCAAACAAGAAGGGACTTGTTTTAAAATATATAAAGAGTACTACAAGTCGATTAAAATGAAATACATCTCAGAATGAAAATGGTCAAGAGACTTGAACAAGTACTTTCCAAATCAGGATATTCAAATGACTGATAAACATATGAAATGGTGCTCAATGTCAGTAGTTATCAGGGAAATGAATATTAAAAATATTGACCCTGAGGTCATTATGCTAAGTGAAATAAGACAGCTAGAGAAAGACAAATACTGCATGATATCACATATATGTAAAATCTAAAAAGCAGAACTCATACTGACAGAGTAGAATGGTGGTTACAGATATCAGGTAGCTAGGCAGACATGAGTGGGTCCCTCCCTGTCCTGGACAAGGTCCTCTTCCTCCACCTACCAATGGCAGAACATGTTTCAAACCCCTACTGTTTATGGGTCAGTCTCCTGCCTTATTAAGGTGAAACAAGATGTAAAAAACCCAATGGGGCTTGCAGACCACCAACACAGGTTGGCTGCAGGCAAACTAAGACCCAGGAGGTGACCTGGAGTTACCTCAGAGTTCATTATACCATACCTTTTATAAATTTATATTGCAGTTTTGTCCTCCACACCCCTTCCCCACGATCCTGTGGGCTTTTCTTGAGTAGTTATGGGTAAGTACACCAATTTAGAGGAAATAACAACCAAACCTCAACCTAATAGTGGGGCTGCTTCTGGTTTTTAGACAGCCCGCTCTCCACCATTCCTGAGAGTGTACTTCCACTTTGCTTAATGAACTCCTGATGCTTAAGACTGTTCTAAACCTGTCTCTTGATTGAACTCTTTCCTTTGAGAAGACAAAGAAGTGAGGTCTAAACTAATTGGTAACCAGAGGGGCTGGGGAGATGTTGTATAAGGATACAAAATTACAAGTAGTAGATAAATAAGTTTTGCAGATCTAATGCGTAGTATAGTGATTATGGTCAACAATACTGTATTATAAATTTCAAAACTGCTAAGAGACTAGATCTCAATTTTTCTTACCACAAAAAAGAAATAATTATGTGACATGATAAGAGATATAAGCCAATGCTACAGCGGTAATCATTGCAATATATAATTGTATCAAACCAACACACTGTACACCTTAAACTTGCACAATGTTTTATGTCAATTATATCTTAATAACATAAAGAACAAACTTTTAAAATAATAGTGTCATTCTTTATCAGTTTAGGTATTCTCATAGCTGGTTAGCATACTACAGTCCACCATCTGGCTCTCAAAGGCTCATGTCTGATGCATGCAAAATGCATTCATCCCATGCCAAGTTCCCCCAAGGACTCATCCCATCATAGCATCAGTTTAAAGTCCAAAATTTCACTGGCAAACTTAACAACCCAAAAGTCACACATCCATAATCTAAATAATCTCAATCAGGTATAGGTGAGGCTCAGGGTACACTCCATCTTGAAACAGAATTCTTCCCCATCTGTGGACTTGAAAAACTAAAGAAGTCTTATCTCAAAATACAATGGCAAGACAGACATAGGATAATGATTATACACATTCTGTTTCAGAATGGTAGAAAATTTAAGGAAAAAGGAGTCACTAGTTCCAAAACTTTCAAAATCCATCCAGGCAAACTCCATTAGTTTTCAAGATCTTAGAATGATCTGTGTGTCTCAACTCTGTTCATGGTGCCCATTCTTTGGGCTTATCCACCAATATTTCCTCAAAAAGTGCATTTGTATTTCTGGCTTTTGCTGAAATGGCTGAGGGTTCATTACCCTCAAACTTCCTAGATACTCTATGCTTTGATTGGTGGTTCTGTGAGTGACACCTTGAAGCTTATAAAAGAGCCTTTTGCATGAAAATACTATGCCTTTTAGATCTTTCTGAGGTATTAGCAAAAGATTGTCAGCCACACCACGGGTTTTCTTTTCAGAACCAGCTTTCCTGACAGTTGTTAAAAAAGGAAACAAGTCCAAAATAGAGTTGTTTTTCCTCCACAATAGAAAACCAAAATTTAATTGCAGTTTCAATCCATACCAGAAATTGACTTTGAACAGTCAATCTGAAATTTCCTGATTAGTACCAGTGAAGTAACGTGTATGATAAAACCTCTACTGTTCCCTTCCCCCCAAAAAGATGTCCTGGCCCAAAACAATTCTTTCTTTTCTTTTGCTAATAACTTCATTGTTGCCCCTCACCTCCTTCCTATTTTGTACAGCTCTTTGGAGCACCTCTCTATTTGCTCTCTATTAGATGGGATGCTGCCCTATTCATGAATTGCTTAATAAAACCAGTTAGATTTTCAAATTTACTTGGTTGAATTTTTTCCCCACAGACATGGTGGCAGCATCAGGATCTGAAATGAATTTCTGATGGCATTTGGGGACAATGAGAAAAATAGGTGTGTTGCCTGAGAACTCCCTTTTGAGTTCACTGTCTTTATCACCATTTCTGAGGGGCACTCACAAGTCCCTCTCCATTTGAGCTCTTCTCTTTTTGCATTGAGTTAGCAATTTAACTGGCTTTCCAGTCCAGGGTTAATGGGTTAGGCTAGACTGAGAGGAGGCTCTAAGAGAACACCAGCAATCCTTATTCCTTGGTTCAATTCACAATTCCACATTGGATTCCCTTCTTCAGTTCCAGTCCACAATCTCCATTAATGGAGTCTTGTTTAGTCCACACAGAATTTCTGGGGGTGCACACATGGCCTTCCTGGCCAATCCATAGTAATATCTAAACCTTAGCCCTTGGGTTTGTCTCTGGATCCCATGCTGTAAACTGCTGACAGTTTAGTCTGTAATTCCCCGTTTCTTTGGAATCTTTCCCCATATTGCATGCTGGCAACTACTGGTGGCAGTTTAAGTTCTCCATTTGTTTGGAATCAGTCTGAAGTCCCCATTCTTTCAGACCTGCTGGTCCAATCCTGTCCCAAGTGTCTAGTTTATTAGTTACTGCTGGTGTCCACAGTTCTGTTTCCTTGGTTACAGTTGGTTTCTGTTAATGTGCACATGTGAAAAAAGCTCTTGCTAAAAGGGAATCTCACAAGCTAAACAGCTTAGGTTTGAGTTTTGCTCTGAGAAACTCAAAGGCCTAGCTAAAGAAATGGGGTCATTTATATCCAAAGAGTTCAGTACACCATTTTCTGGCATACCTGCTTATTTTATGTATAAGAACTATAGTGCCAGAAATTGCAGATATCTAACAAGATGGCAAAATTTTTGTAAAAAAAAAAAACTAGAATTAAAATGGTTATTAAGGGGAATTTTCCAATTAGACAAAATTATACATTTAAGAAATATACTTGAGAACAAGGGATCCCAAGTTGAACAAATATAATGGGATGATTGATTGGAATACAGAAGCTTGCAAAAGGCTTCAAGAATCCAAAATAGCTTCACTAAAATACTCATTACAAAGGTTAATGAAAAATTAAAGACACAGAGGTACCTAAAATAAGACAATGGGGCTTACAAGACCCCTACTGCTCCTTTCTCACCTAAGCACTCACTTTGCGCTAATTCTTTGTTTGAACTGCTTTTCTACTCTGAAGAGACTGTTAGATATTAGACAGTTACCATTTAAAATATAACTACCCGACGTTGAAGACAAACCCACTGTGGGTAAAATTGCAATAATTCCAGAATCTCTTGCCTGGCCTTAGTGCATTTGCATATCTGTAGGTGTTTCCAAGGGGTGGAGAGAGGTAGTCCATCTGTGTCAATAGGTGATTACAAGGGTGAGCAAGGGCTTATGTGGACTGGAGGTTGGGTGTAACTCTCTTCTTCTGCAGCCGGGTCAAGAGAGACACAGGATGACTGCTTGTAAGAAATAAACGGGTTTCTCTCACTTTATTTCTCCCTTTGACTGATTTTGGTTTCAAAGGTATTTTGCCCCGGGATTTTCCCCCAGAGTTACACCCGCTCAGGTATTCTTCAGCCCTTGGTGAATGAACTAAAGACTAGAGTTAAAGAATTTCCGAAATCTAGAGAGGAACTCCAAGTTTTTTTTTGAAGAACTTATGGTCATTATTGGGACCATTTCTGTTAACCTAACTCCAGGTTAACAGATATATACCAGCTTGTGCACATGTTGGTAGGACAAGGAGAAACCCAAAAATGGATGCAGGAATCAAGATGGCAAAATCCTGAGGATTATGTTTAGGATCCTCAACCAGACAAGGCTCGAACAATAGCAACTGAACTATTATAAACCATTTCTAGAATTTTTCTGGTCCATGCTGATTGGATTATTATCCAAACAAAAGAAAGATGAATCTACAACAGACTTTAAAGCATGTTTTGAAGCCCTCTTCTTACAGCATTCAGGGCAATAATAAGGTTACCCAGCCTTCTCTAGCTGCCCTCTCGGTAAATGGGTTATCTCCTGAGATTAGTGGATTGATAAAAAGGCATAAAATAGGATAGGAGACCATGAGCCTGACTGAACTTGTGAATATAGTTGAGCATTTTGATAGCAACCTGGAGCAACATCACAAAAAAAATCTGTCAAGCTGATAGCTTTACAGCTACAACAACTCCAAGGCCTAGGCTTACCATTTTACACCCTCCTAGAGGTCCATTATCAAAACACTGGCCCAGAAATCAATGTCTCAAATATAATAAACTGAGACACTGGAAAAGGTCCTATGCAAATTCTTCTTGAATGCCTTCATATCTACCTTCAGAGGAGGGCCCCTATATGGGCTCTCCTACAGTTGACAGGACTCCAAGGGATTTTCCAGTCAACTATTACCAGCAGTTACCTTACATAGCCAAAGAGAAACTAAAATTAAAATTAATGGGTTGTTCAATACTGCCAGAAATACTTACTTTTTGTCTGGCTTGAAACCTCACAAGATGTTTAAAAGGATTTAATAACTTTATGATAAAAATTTTGGCCAAATTGGAAGCTGATATTCAGATCCTGAGAGGAATTCTTTTAGGCTTTCTCCCCTAAGCTAAAATAAAACTATGTACCCAGAGGGAAAGAAGCAAATTTGAGAAAATTTAATTGGAAGTGTGGGTCAGGCTCTTTATCATTCAAGCTGCAATCCAGTTATTTGGGAATCTGGAAACAATTGCCTTTGTCTTGCAAATCTCTGCAGGGCCAAAGGTGTAGCTCTAGAAGTTCAAGGTTAGCCCGCCCTTTTTATCAATCCCTCAAACCTCCCTATTCCTCTCAAAATGCTTCAAAACATCAAGATATTGGAAACAGAATTGTCCTGTGCTTAATCTGTGCCTTTGTGATGTAAACCTTCTATCCTCATCTTCTCTATGACCTGAGAGCCATTCCTTGAAATGCAAACTTTAGAGAGAAGTTTCTCATCAGAAGGAAAAAAAAAGACAGAGAGAAAGAGAGAGAGAAAGAAAGGGGTAGGTATTTGGAAATTGGGCCTATAATGGCCTTTCCACAAATATTAATGAAAAACAAAAGCTATAAGATCTCTATTTGCATCTTTCTGTGTGTTTGTGTCTATATATGTTCTAATGTGAGTTTTTTTCTACTCTGGATGGTATTACTAAAATTAATTTGCAAAACAGCTCTATTTAGTTGGTTTGAAAGCATATATTGTAACTACTAGACTTCCCTGGCCTAACATACTGCTTTTGGTCTTGTTACTGTTCACAGTAACCCCTTTGGGAAACATAAACTCACTCAACATAAGAGTCACAGGCAGAGTAAGATCTACTGGTATTAAACCTTCTGCTGGTCCTGTGTTGTCTCATGCTAGCACGAAGGGCTACTATAAGTCTCTAATGTTTTATGCTCAAGCTTCTTATCAACAGGTTAAAGAAGCCTTTCTAGATACCAATCCAAAGGATCCTGTTGGTTACAGTGTAGGGCCTGGTAACTGAGTATACTGGAAACTTCATCAGAGGAAGACAACCGTCAAGCCCCATTGGGAGGAACCTTACCAAGTGCTCCTGACCACTGACACTGTTACAAAGCTAGAATGTATTGAGTCTTGGGTACACATCTCAGAATTAAAGAAGGCTCTACCTGATACCTAGTTCTGTGCAAACACTGGAGACCCCCAAATCAAATGGACAAGAAAGAGAAGTAGCTGACATCAAGGCAGACTGCTTCTACCAGAGACAGATCAAGATATCATACTTTAACTAAACATAAGACCCCTTCTCCTTCTTTTGTTTCCTTTACTCTGGCATTGGCTTGGAAAGGTAATACACTCATCTGCATTTCCTAGGCCACTGCTAAGAGATGTAACCTCTGGAATTTAGAAAAAACTTTTATTTCAGGTTAGGAGAAAATCTAAATGCACCCTTAATTTTCACAAGTGAAATAAGACATTTCATTGGTCAAGTCCCCTGAATTTATATCGTCAAGTGAGAAAGGACTTACCAGGAGGCTTTTATGATTCAATAGTCACTCTTTTTGACAGGTCACTACTACCCTGGTTAGAAATAAATCTAAACTTGGCTATGAGAGGGAACTTCTTCTTAATTCTTGAAATTAACATGAAATCTGCTGCTAAAGCAACAGCATGCCAACAAATATCCTTAGACTCTTTGGCCAAAGTTGTTCTTAACAATAGGATAGTCCTTGATTATCTTTCTGCTGGGCATCGAAGTATCTATGCCATGGCCAAGGTTACCTACCTGCTCTACCTGGAAAACACTTATGGGGAGGTTAAAACTCAGTTATATAAAATTACCATTTTGCTTGAAGGGGTGACTCCTTCAATGGGGTCTTTCTATGACTTATTTGGCTTTGATTGGCTTAGGTCCTGGGGACTGTGGTTCCAAACAACATTCCAAACCTTAGAAATTAATCCTGCTTATAATCTCCCTGGCACATTTTATCCTCTCAAAAGCTTTAAATGCATGTTTGTAGCCATTAACCATGAAGTGAATCTCTCTCTGAGACTGGAATATCAGAGGAAAAGCAAAGACTTACCAGTTTAAGGATTGTGAGCCTAGAGGATCTGTATCACAGGGATTAAGCAAGAACATCATGACATGAATGTCACAGAAAGGATCAGTAAAAAACCATAAGACTACAGAGAGTGGTGCTAATACCTTAACTTGTTTTATCACACCTCTCAGGCTGAGAGTTTAATCAAATGGGGGGGAGGGGCATTGTTAAAAAAAATAAGAGAAACAACAAGCCCCAAATGGAGTAATTTTACCGCACAGCAGCAAACCAAGACTTAATTACAGCTTCAACCTATTCTAGTAATGTAACCTTTTAATAGTCAATCTGAAAATTCCTGGGCAGCAATAGTAAAGTAATCTGCATGATAAAATCCCTGCTGTTCCCTTACCCCCAAAAGAAGATGTCCTGGCCTGAAACAATCCTTTCTTTTCTTTTGCTAATAACTTCCTTCCCCCACCCTCCTTTGTATAAAAGCCTTGCATTCTGTACAGCTCCTCAGAGCCTCTCTTGCTAGATGGGATGCTGCCCTGGATTCATGAATTGCTTAATAAAGCCAATGAGATCTGCAAATTTATGATTGAATTTTGCTTTTTAACAGAGTGAATTTCTTAACTTAGTGTGTTTTTTTTTTTTGGTCAGGACAGGCTGAAAATTCCCCAAATCTTCAAGACTTGTTTTCTTTTTTGCTTAACAGCCCTTTCAATTTTCAATTTCTCTCTTCCCTCTAGCATTTTACTATAAGCAACAAAACCAAAATGGCTGTGCCTTCAACACTTTGCTTGGATATCTCCACAGCTATCCAGGTTCATTTTTTATATTTCTACTTTCCACATAACAAAAGGACACAATTCTTCTAAGACTTATGCCACTTTTAACATGAATCCCATTTTCTCCAGTTTATACTAATGATATCCTCACTTCTGAACTTTTGCTGGCAACATCTTCCAGGTACATATTTTTACAAAGAGTATGTGAGCCCTTACTCACTGGGAGTGTCCTTGAAGTCTATATATCTATTAACAGTCTGATCAAGGCAATCTAAGGTTTTCTTTTTTCTTTTTACATGATCCTCAACATTCTTCCAACCTCTACCTACTTGTACTTCCAAAGCCAATTCAATATTTTTAGGTATTTGTTACAGTAACATCCCACTTCTAGTACCAAAATCTGTATTTGTTTCCTAATGCAGTCACAAATTGCCCCAAACTTAGCATCTTCAAACATAAATTTATTATTTTATACTTTTGCCACTTCTGGAAATTGCCTGCATTTTTTGGCTCCTTTCCTCTACCTCTGAGTCCCTCATGCTTCCAATATCTCCTGTGTCTTCTCCCATCAACACATCTCTGACTGACATGTTTTCCTTTTCCACTTTAAAGATCCCAGGCAATTATACTGGGTCCACCTGGACAATCCAGGATAATCTTCTTGTCTCCAGGTCTGCTGATTAGTAACCGGTTTAGTTAGGGTTCTCCAGAGAAACCAAACCAATAGGATTTATAAAGATATACAACAGGAAGTTCATTATGGGAATAGGCTCACACAATTATGGAGGCTGAGATAAGCCATGATCTGCCATCTAAAATGGAGAACCAAGAAAGCAGGTGGTATAATTCAGTCTGAGTCCAATTCCTGGAGTCTGAAGGAAGCCTGAGGAACTGTGATGTCCAAGAACAGAAAAAAAAATGGCTTCTTAGCTCAAGAAGAGAGAAATAATTTTACTTTCTTCTTCCTTTTTGTTCCTTTTGAGCCCTCAACAGATTGGGTGATGCCTGCCCACATTGGTAAGTAGAGATCTTCTTTCCTCAGTCTACTGATTCAAATGCTAAGGTCTTCCAGAAACATTTTCACAGACATGCCCAGAAATAATGCTTTCCCATGTATCTGGCATCCCTCAGCCCAGTCAAGTTGAAACCTAATATGAACATAATGAAATGACATATAAAAGTCTTCATTCTATGTGCAACCTTAATTTCCTTTTGCCATGTAACATTAATACATTTATAAGCATAAAGCCAAGAGGTAAACATTTTCACAGGAAGCAGTAGTTTAGCCTACATTTCAAAATAATTTTTAAAATGATATTCAGCTTAATATTATTTTTCATATATTTATGAAATCCTAGATAAACACTCAACTGAACTCAGCTAGTTCAAAAGCAGCTGTGACATAGTTGGCCTCCACAGTTTTAGTACTTGTCTCCTAACCTATGTACTTGGTCGCTGTCTATTCACCCTTCCTGGAGACAGAGAAGTTAAAGAACATTTTCTCTCCTTCCCAGCCTTAATAGCTTTGTCTCCTCTAGGCAGGTCCAGTTAAACTAAAAGAACTGATATCTGGCCAACAGGTACTACTATTCCCTAAGTATTGCCCACTGATATTTTTCCTGGTCTTCCTCCATCAGATGAGGGTGAAACAGAAAAAGCTAAACTCTAAGCTTTGAGATAACAATGACAATATATGTCATGTTTATTAGTATTAGTTCTTAGGAGGGGTTAATATGCAATACAAACCTATGGAGCAGAAAAAAAGTTGGGATTGATTGTAACTTAAATGTTATTTATGACTGTCCAAACAAGATGCAGTATTCTGATCAAAACAGAATCTTCAGTTGCCAAAATTCTAAATTACTTTTATATACAAAATAATGACTAATTTTCTGTAATGTAATTGATGTTGAATACTCAAAAATTATTCAGCATGGCAGGCAGTATTTTCTATCCTTCATGCTTATTATCAATAGGAATTTAGTAATGTTTCAATATTTAAAAAAAAACTATTTTGTAATCCTCTGTAGCCCTTTGTAAATCAACTTAAGTATCCTACATTGATTGTTTAACTTATTTGTAAATATGTAAATGTATTCTTAAATTTTTAGGTGCCTGTTGCTCAAAATGATTTCAAAATCTTTAGTCAGAGTATTCAATGAATGCAGCACAAAACAGTTCATGTTTTGAAGGTATAAGTATATTAAAATTGAAAATAAAACTTACAAACTTAGTGGCATTGTTTCCTACTAAAGAAAATAGGAACTGAACAAATAAAATAATGAAGATGCAAATGTTGTCCATGAAATAATCTGAAATTCTGTAGCAATGATGTAAAGTATTTCAACTTGTGGAATTGTTAGGCAGAAAGACAAGATATGAGTGGGTGGAGGGAGAATAAGCTAGTGGAGCCCACTAAAAGGGACTCAAAGAATTAACCAGATAAAAGCAGAGAGCCAGAAAGGACTGACAGAGTTAATGAGTTAGTAAGTTCAAGTTTCAAAGACCAAGAGTGACCTGGAATGTCCATATATTCACCAGATAAAGAAAAACATCAGAGTGTAGCCCATGTCTTCATTGTACCAATTAGATCATGCCATTGTAAAATCTACTTAGTCTGAAGAAAGGCCCATCTTATTCTTTAACTTAATCTATATGCTATTGTTCTTCTTTTTCCAGCCCCTTAGTCAACTAACTTTGTAACCAGGACAGGAGACAGACCTCCAAAGTGCAAATAAACCTATGTGGATAAAGAATGCTGAGATCTGAGCTACACAGTCACCTAAATAACCCTAATATTAAGACAAAACTTCAAAAGAATTCTGAATCACCTGTATACATTATACCTTATGCTGACTCCTACCCAAAAAGGCCCTATAAAACCCCAAATCCTAAACCTTTAAGTGTGCCTCCTCTCTGAGATTGACTGCACACCCCTTTCTTCAAGTGTGTCACTCTGCTCTACACCAGATAAGGGAGGGGACACTGAGAGCTCTGATTTGGGCTTGCAAGTTCCTGACGCCTGGGAGACCCAGACGTAACTGCAGCAGCTGTACAGTCAAGTTCCTTAGTAGCCTGACTGAAAATCTCCTTTCTTTGCTCTGAAAAGTTCTCAGAACATACTCTCACTCCATCCAGTGCTCTGTGGCTCCCCCAAATCCTGGGGTGGTAGGGACTTAGTTCCCATGCTGTGCAGATTCAAGTGGACACGGGATTCCAGGTGATCCTGGCTTTAGGAGTTGGCAAGGGATTTGTCCAGTGCTGATTAGGAGTTCAATAAGTTTTCCTTTCTTGTCTTTGTCTACCTTGACTCTGGCCCGCTTCTCCCTCGGTATGTATTCAAATAAAACTTACACTCTGCTTCGCTTTGCTACTGTGTCCCTGCCTTTCAATTCTTTGTTGCAGTGGGGACAAGAATGAAGGAGAATAAACTCAACTGGTTACAGAATGAATCCTTTAATTAACTATTTTTTAATTGGTTAAATTTATATTCTGTACTACAATAAAAAGAAATCTGAGAAGCTTGTAGTATCCAAATCTGGAAACCTTCAAAATAATTATAGACACAAATTATTTGGCTTTTATTTGTAAAAATATTTTTAAAGAAAGATATTCTAAGTTGAAGCAAAAATGCAGTAACTATTAAAATATTGGGGCAGAAATGCTTATACATTTAACTATAAAAATAGAATTGTGAATATCCTTTATTTAGCAGACTTTGCTTTGAGCTTAATAGATATTGTGGCACCTATTATGTTTAACTTATGAGAATATTATACACTACAAGGAATAATCAATTAAAAGTAAAAATATATTTAACTGCCAACTATAAAGTGCAATTTTTAAGATATGACAAGAAATGTTATGAAAAAATCAAAATTATGTGACCATTTAAAAATAAAAATTTCCAGAAACAATAGTGGTATATCAGAAAGGAAAACTAACTGAATAAAACATACAACTTTATGATTTTAATATATTTAACTGCATTGTTGTAACATTCAAATACATTAAAATATTTTCATTTAAGGTACATATGGCTATAAATAATTTTACTTTTGAAAATTTGTTTGAATAAAAATTTTCTTATGTCCAGTCCCATAATAGGACTGATTTTCTCAATGATAATTTTAAATTAAAAAAATGTATTTATAGCTTATATTCATTTCAAAAGTATCCTACTTGTGGATAATAAATCATATAATCAACATAGTTGTATTACTACTGAGTGACATCTTTTGCGGTCCAACAAAATAATGGTCAAAAAACCATTCATAATGTTAGTAGTGACTGGGTTTGACCCCTGATCAATTGTGAACTTACATAATCTCCAGACTCCATATTAGAATAACCTGTAATTGTAAATGGTGTTTTGGTTGACTCTGTGAAGCTGTCCACAACTGATTATACTCACAGTATTTATTATGGTTTAATAGAGAGTTCTATGAGGATAGAATTTAACCATACTTCTTCATTATTGCTATTGTTTTTCATCTTATGAGCACTATCAGTGAACAGCATAAACTCGATCTGCTGACCCTGAAGCTGGCATATTGCTAGGTTGGGATGACTGGCCTCTTCTGCCACAGGTCAGGTAATTTAGTCATTGAATGCCCTTCCTTGGAAGCAGTATCCATTCTGTTCCAAGGATATTGAAAGTAGTATTCCAACATCTTAGTGATGCTCTTAGGAGTGAAGCCTTGACTTCAGATGGAGAAGTTGGGTATCAGGATGCTCCATGGACAGACCTAGTTTAGAAGAGCTGGCTTCCCACTTAGCTTAAGGTTTCTCCAGTATGGAAGGTAAATAGAAGTTTTCACCCAGAATTTCCAGAATTTCCTGCCTGGCCTTAGTCCATTTACATGTCAATGGATGTTTACCACAGCAGAGCTTCTGATCAATCCAGAGCAAGGGGTGTAAAGAAAACAACCATTCTCTCCCCTCCTCGTTCTTGATACCTAACTGGTCTGCTGCCAGTCAGTCACCACTGACCTGCCCATGGAGTTCCTGCCAGAAGGGGCAGCCAGGGAGAGGAGAGCACACTCTGTGGCTGGAAGGTGACGGAGGGTGCAAGGCCTGGCTAGCAAACCCAAGCAAGTTGTGAGAAATTCCTTTATCCCTTTCTCACAGTTGTTCACCAGCTACTGACCCAACCTGTCCTTCCCCTTGTCTTACTTTGGGATCTCCAGATTCAGAGGGAACTCGTCTTGGGTGAAGAACCTTCTTTCCCTCTGGAGCTACAGATGAGTATTGCCGAGTGACACTCATGCTGGAAAGACCACTGATCCCTAAAACAAACCCTATCAAGCTCGGTAAACAGTACATGTGAAAACACTATTTTGAATAATACCAATTGTTAATATTTGCTGCAATTCATGGCCTCTTCAAGTTGAAAGACAAGTGACCATGTGTAAATAACTAAATAAGCACTTGGTGCCACATCCAATGAAAAAAAAAGAAAATAAGAAAACAAATGGAAAGCCATGACCACACTTTTATGAGAAAAGATGAACTACCAGAGACTAGAGCTTCTGGGAACTAGAGGGCGCCACATACAAATACAAAACGTCAAAGAAACCTGGTTCAGACCAAAATCTCACAAACTGCAGAAAAAGGGCCAAATGAAACTGATCTCATCATTCTTCTTGAAAGACAGTTCAAAATAAAATTCATAAACATGCTCATGGAGTTACAGAAAAATATTCAAGAACTAAGGGATGAATTTAGAATGGAGATTCAATCATAAAGAAATTCCATATCTTAAATGAAACATACAATGGAGGGCTTTGAAAGCAGATTAGATGTAGTAGAAGAAACAGTAAATGGAATAGAAATCATAGAAGAGGAATACAAAGAAGCTGAGGCACAGAGAGAAAAAAGGGTCTCTAAGAATGAAAGAATGTTAAGAAAATGTGTGACCAATCCAAATGGAATAATATTCGCACTATAGGGGTACCAGAAGAAGAAGAGAGAGAGAAAGGGATAGAAAATGTCATTGAGGAGATAATTGCTGAAAACTTCCCCCTTCTGGAGAAGGAGATAGTCTCTCAGGCTATAGAAGTGCACAGATCTCCCAACACAAGGGACTCCAGGAAGACAAAATCAAGACATATAATAATAAAAATGGTAAAGATCAAGGAAAAGGACAGACTTTTAAAAGTAGCTAGAGAGAGAAAAAAGATCACATACAAAGGAAAACCCATAAGGCTATCATCAGATTTCTCAACAGAAACTTTACAGTCCAGAAGGGAGTGGCATGATATATTTAATGCAATAAAACAAAAGGGCCTCAAAACAAGAATACTCTACCCAGCAACATTATCCTTTAAATTTGAAGGAGGGATTAAACAATTTTCAGATAAACAAAAGATGAGAGATTTCACCTCCCACAAACCACCTCTACAGTGCATTTTGGAGGGACTGCTATAGATGGAAGTATTCCTAAGGCTAAAATGCTGTGACCAGGGGAAATGAAACCACAGCACATTAGAACAATTAATTACTACACAGATGCAAAATCAAATCAACCAAACCCAAAGTCAATCAAGGGATAGACAAAGAATACAGAATTTGATACTTAACATATAAAGAATGGAGGAAGAAAAAGGAGGGAAAAAAAAGAACCTTTATGTTGTGTTTATAGTAGCATATGAAGTGAGTTAAATTAGACTATTAGATAGTAAGGGAATTACCCTTGAACCTTTGGTAACCATGAATTTAAAGCCTGCAATGGCAATAAGTACATACCTATCGATAATCACCCTAAACGTAAATGGCCTGAATGCACCAATCAAAAGACACAGAGTTACAGAATGGATACAAAAACAAGACCCATCTATATGCTGCCTACAAGAGATTCACTTCAAACCCAAAGACATACACAGACTGAAAGTAAAGGGATGGAAAAAAATGGTTCATGCAACTAACAGTGAGAAAAATGCAGGAGTTATAGTACTTGTATCAGAGAAAATAGACTTCAAAACAAAGAAAATCACAAGAGACAAAGAAGGACATCACATAATGATAAAAGGGGCAGTCCAACAAGAGGATATAACTATTATAAATATCTATGCACCCAACACAGGATCACCTACATATGTGAAACAAATACTAACAGAATTACAGGGGGAAATAGAATGCAATGTATTCATTTTAGGAGACTTCAACACACCACTCACTCCGAAGGACAGATCAACCAGACAGCAAATAAGTAAAGAGACAGAGGCACTGAACAACATATTAGAACAGATGGACCTAACGGACATCTACAGAACACTGCATCCAAAAGCAACAGGATACACATTCTTCTCCAGTGCACATGGAACATTTTCAAGAATAGATCATGTATTAGGCCACAAAAAGAGCCTCAGTAAATTCAAAAAGATTGAAACTGTACCAACCAGCTTCTCAGATCACAAAGGTATGAAACTAGAAATAAATTACACAAAAAAAATGAAAAGGCCCACAAACACATGGAGGCTTAATAACATGCTCCAAAATAATCAATGGATCAATGACCAAATAAAAACAGATCAAGCAATATGTGGAGAGAAATGACAACAATAATTCAACACCACAAAATCTGTGGGACACAGCAAAGGCCATGGTAAGACGGAAGTATATAGTAGTACAGGCCTACCTAAAGAAAGAAGAAATATCACAAATGAACAGTCTGAACTCACAATTAATGAAACCAGAAAAGGAAGAAGAAATGAGGCCCAAAGTCAGTAGAAGGAGGGATATAATAAATATTAAAGCAGAAAAAAATAAATTGAGAAGAATAAAACAATAGAAAGAATCAATGAAAGCAGGAGCTGGTTATTTGAGAAAATAAACAAAATAGATAAACCCCTAGCCAGACTTATCAAGAAAAAAAGAGAGTCTACACACATAAACAGAATCAGAAATGAGAAAGGAAAAATCACTATGGACACCACAAAAATACAAAGAATTATTTGAGAATACAATGAAAAATTATATGCTAAAAAACTGGGAAACCTAGAAGAAATGGACAGATTTCTAGAAAAATACAGCCTTCCAAAGCTGCCCCAGGAAGACACAGAAAATCTGAATATACCACTCACCAGCAAGGAAATTGAACTGGTAATCAAAAAACTACCTAAGAACAAAACTTCTGTACCAGATGGTTTTACTGCTGAATTTTATAAACATTTAGTGAAGACCTAATACCCATCCTCCTTAAAGATTTCCAAAAAATAGAAGACGGTATAATCCCAAACTGATTCTATGAGGCCAACATCACACTAATACCAAAACCAAGCAAAGACAACACAAAAAAAGAAAATTACAGACCAATATCCCTGATGAACATAGATGTAAAAATACTCAATAAAATATTAGCAAACCGAATTCAAAAATACATCAAAAAGATCATCCATAATGATCAAGTGCAATTCATCCCAGGGATGCAAGGATGGTACAACATTTGAAAATCCATCAACATCATCCACCATATCAACAAAAAGAAGGAAAAAAACCACATGATCATCTCCATAGATGCTAATAAAGCATTCAACAAAATTCAACATCCATTCATGATAAAAACTCTCCACAAAATGGGTATAGAGGTCAAGTACCTCAACGTAATAAAGGCCATATTCAACAAACCCACAACCAACATCATACTTAACAGTGAGAAGCTGAAAGCTTTTCCTTTAAGATCAGGAACAAGACAAGGATGCCACTCCCCCCACTTTTATTCAACATAGTTCTGGAGGTCCTAGTCACGAAGTCAGACAACACAAAGAAATAAAAGGCATCCAGATTGGCAAGGAAGAAGTTAAACTGTCCCTGTTTGGAGATGACCTTATATTGTACCTAAAAAACCCTAAAGAATCCACTGCAAAACTACTAGATCTAATATTTGAATTCAGCAATGTTGTGGGATACAAAATTAATACACAGAAATCTGTTGCATTCCTATACACTAACAATGAACTAGCAGAAAGAGAAATCAGGAAAATAATTCCATTCACAATTGCATCAAAAATAATAAAATACCTAGGAATAAACCTAACCAAGGAAGTGAAAGACCTATACTTCGAAAACTACAAGACATTCATGAAAGCAATTAAAGAAGATACCAATACATAAAAACACATCCTGTGCTCATGGATAGGAAGAATTAATATTGTCTAAATGGCCATCCTGCCTAAACAATCTGCAGATTCAATTCAATCTCAATCAAAATACCAACAGCATTCTTCAAAAACTAGAGCAAATAGTTCTAAAATTCATATGAACGACAAAAGATCCCGAATAGCCAAAGCAATCCTGAGAAGGAAGAATATAGAGGGGGGGATTACACTCCCTCACTTCAAGCTCTACTACAAAGCCACAGTAATCAAGACAATTTGAGACTGGCACAGAACAGATCCATAGACCAATGGAAAAGACTAGAGAGCCCAGATATAAACCCAAGCATTTATGTTTAATTAATATATGATAAAGGAGTCATGGTTATACAACGGGGAAATGACAGCCTTTTCAACAGCTGGTGTTGGCAAAACTGGACAGCTACATGTAAGAAAATGAAACTGGATTATTGTCTAACCCCATAAACTAAAGTAAACTCAAAATGGATCAAAGACCTGAATGTAAGTCATGAAACCATAAAACTCTTAGAAGAAAACACAGGCAAATATCTCTTGAATATAAATAAGAACAACTTTTTCCTGAACACATCTCCTCAAGCAAGGGAAACAAAATAAAAAATGAATGAATGGGACTATATCATGCTAAAAAGCTTCTGTACAGCAAAGGACACCATCAATAGAACAAAAAGGCAACCTACAGTATGGGAGAATATATTTGCAAATGACCTATCTGACAAGGGCTTAACATCTAAAATATATAAAGAACTCAAATGCCTCAACACCCAAAAAGCAAATAATCCGATTACAAAATAGGCAGAGTATATGAACAGACACTTCTCCAAAGAAGAAATTCAGATGGCCAACTGGCACATGAAAAGATACTACATATCGCTAATAATCAGGGAAATGCAAATTAAAACCACAATGAGATATCACCTCACACCAGTTAGGATGGCCAACATCCAAAAGACTAGGAACAACAAATGCTGGTGAGGATGTGGAGAAAGGGGAACCCTCTTACACTACCGGTGGGAAAGTAAATTAGTTCAGCCATTGTGGAAAGCAATATGGGGGTTCCTCAAAAAACTAAAAATAGAAAAACCATTTGACGCAGGAATTCCACTCCTAGGAATTTACCCTAAGAATTCAGGAGCCCGATTCAAAAAGACATATGCCCCCCTATGTCTATCACAGCACTATTTACAATAGCCAAGAAATGGAAGCAACCTCAGTGTCCATCGGTAGAGGAATGGATAAAGAAGATGTGGTCCATATACACAATGGAATATTATTCAGCCATAAGAAGAAAACAAATCCTACCGTTTGCAACAACATGGATGGAGCTAGAGGGTATTATGCTCAGTGAAATAAGCCAGGGGGAGAAACACAAGTACCAAATGATTTCATTCATCTGTGGAGTATAACAACAAAGCAAAAACTGAAGGAACAAAACAGCAGCAGACTCACAGAACCCAAGAACGGACTAACAGTTGCCAAAGGGAAATGGACTGGGGGGTGGATGGGAAGGGAGGGAGAAGGGGATTAAGGGGCATTATGATTAGCACACATTATGTAGGGGGGGGGCAAAAGGAAGGCAGTATAGCACAGAGAAGACAAGTAGTGAGTCTATAGCATCTTACTACGCTGATGTACAGTGACTGTAAAGGGGCTGATAATGGGACTGTAATCGGGACTTGATAACGGGGGGAGTCTAGTAACCACAATGTTGCTCATGTAATTGTATATTAATGATACCAAATGAAAAAAAGAAAAGAAAAAGAAAACATGAACTAGTGACTGAAGGCTTCAATTATGATCCAAGCCCACTCAAACTCTACATGTCCCTACAATATTGAAATGAACGTTTTCCATATAGCCCTGTAGGACACCCTGTCCTGTTGAACTGACTCGACAACTGCTATGTTTGGGCTATGTATTACAATCTACTCCTACACTAAGCTACCTGGAAGCCGTCTGACACCAAGACCCATTTTGAACCTTTAAATACTTTTTTATTGTAAAGTTACGGTCAGCTTGGAATCTCATTTACACCAGACAAAAGGGATTGACTTATTTGATAACTTGAGCTTGTCAGTGTCTTTTCTCCTAGTGGCAAAACCACTATTGGTGTAGCCTGTACATAAAGCTGAAGTCTTTATAATTCCAAGCCCATCTTTTCAAATCTAAATAACTGTGTATTATATAAATTCATAGACTGAGGAGTCATAGTCTGGTTAGATGACCTCTTAACTTAGTCCTAAACCTGATATTCTATGTATCTTAGACTTACAGTTGTGCACCAGCTACTAATAATGGCTTCTTGGCCATCATCAGTAAACAAACATAAGTTCTAAGACAAAGATCCAAGATAAGCTTCAGTTCAGTTCAAGCATTCATAAAAAAATCAGCAATTCTGAATGGAAACCTTCTTGGTAAAATAAAGATCATCTGTGTTACCTAGTGTTTTTCAGATACTACTATTGTTGCACCCCACTCCATGCCTGCAGAACCCTCTTATTCAACCTGAATGTTCAACTTTCTGGATACAAGACCCTTCCTGGACTCTGTGGCTTGCTGGGAAAGATTTTCCCTGGAAGATTCTGCCTCTCATCTTCAGTATGTGACAAATTATTTAATATCTCCAATGAGGACATTTGGAGGACACCTTGTCTTTTGTTACTTATCCAACTGACAAGAGACAAGGGACTTTTATCAAATACATGTTTATCTTAACTTCTTTTTCCCTATCTATTACCAAGGTTGTTGGTATTCTTTAAGAAGATAAAAAAAAAATAAAAAATAAGGCCACAGGAAATCAACAATTTACTTCAGTTATTAAGAGGAATTCTATGTCAAATGCTCTATTCCATTTCACTGATAATTATAAGTCAACAAGTTTAAGAAGTAATTAATCCATCTGATTATAAATGTAATACTCAAATTGCTAAGATTTATCTTTTGTTAGGGTTCAAAAGTAAGAATGATTCTGCAATAGCCTATTATTTTATTAGCGTATATATTTTATTTGTTACTAAACAGAATAGGCTTAAGGGGCTACATTTATTTATTTTTACATACTGAAATTTGCAATTCTAATGGATGCTTGAGGGGACATTCAGTTCTCACATAAAATTTTTTAACATTTTTCATCAGTTGACATAGCTTTGACCAGATACCTTTTATGTAGTGAGCTCAGTGTTGTGTGAAGGGCAGTGTATGGTGGGATCATGGTGCACTTGAAAGCCACAGGAAAGCACTTTATTCCTTTTCTACAAGTGTATCTAAAAGGCAGAACTAAATGATACATGTAGGTGATCTAAACAAAAGCCATATTATCATCAAAGCAAATTTTAATCTTCAAAAAAAAAGTTATCCATTGATCTAATATCTTTGTCACCTCTATGGATCTTAACTGACTATAACAGCATTATATTCTTTTACTGTATTAAAAATAAACAGTTTGGTAGCTGGTTTGTTATATTTAAAAAAAAGTCTACTTTTTAACAATTACTGCTTCTATTATAATCTGTTCCAATAACATTTCTTGTTGAAATTTCTATTGGCAGCAAAATTTTACCTATGTGGAGTTTCTGAAAGTAATTCAGAATTAAAGTAATATGTTCTGCATTTATTTGGCAGTTGCTTTTTTTTATTGACATTACAGTGTAATTCCTTGGAGCAATTGCTATGCAAAACACTTTCAATTCTAGAAGACCCATAATACTACACAGTAGGAAGGCTAAAACAACTAAGGAACTTGAGAAGTCAATACAGGTGTCCCACACTTTTCAAAAGTTCATGTTAAACCACTTTGCTTTTACTAAAGACCTACATTAGTAACCATTTTTGGTAACTGAAAGAAATCTGAAGAGGATTTCTGCTTTTATGAAAAAAGGCAAAAATCAAAAAGAGTGTTTGGTGGTTGTTTTGCAGCAAGCAATTAGAGAGGTAGCAGCACAGTCTGAGGAGGTACAGGGTCCCCGCCAAGCTCCTTCCCCAGGTACCACACTTAGCATCTCAGCATCAAGCCGCCATAGCTTTGAACTGTGTGTGCATTTGTGTTTTACCTCAATTTATTTGATGCATGCATTAGCAAGACATGTCTTAAGGTATCAGAAAAGTCCCAGGAAGGTTATTTTTTAGGTCTGGGAATGCTCAAAAATGTTTCCATATAATTAATGGTAATCACTTCTTTTTGGGCCATTTTGGCTTACAAAAGGTTTCACAGAAATACTCTACTTTCAGATAGCAGGGGGAGCCCTGTACATTGAATTAGAAAGAAAAATGAAGAAAATAAAATCAAACTTAAGAACACTGAAGAAACAACATTTGCATCATGTACTTTATGGTAGCTTGTGGTTTGTAAAAGACAGTGATTAGAAGATTTATGATCTCAATTTTAAACCAAGGAAAAAGGTATTTTCTATTTCTTTGGGATTGCCATAAACTTTCTTTTTTGTTTTGAATCATGCTTTAATACCTTATCAAACGGCAGTATAAGCCGTCTGAGTAATAGAGTCAGCAATCCCTAATTGGAAATATAATTTTACCATGTTAATATGGTAAAAGATTCATTCAATTTAGGAAATTCTTGGGTCTGTTGTTTACAAAATATGGAAACACAGAATCATAATTGTGTAACTTAAGGTCATGAAAGGCATCTGGTCTCCATCTCCAGCATATAAAGTGATTTAATTTGGTCACTGAAGAGTTGCATTCCTTATTGTCTTGGAAGTATCACATTTTTTGTTATTAAAAGACAAAAAATATATTCCTTTTTGTATAAGCAATCACTATTTTATAAAAATACTTTTTAAAAGGCATGTATTCTTTTCTGAATAATCAATGTTATTAAGAATATTCTGAAAGGTCACTTTTAAAATTCTATTTTATTTAAATAAATATACTTTTCCCGGATGTCGAGTAATTTAAATACTTGAAATTCTGAAAATAAGTGATTTATTTCTCTATCAATGAAATGTATGGCTCTTCCAATTTTCTTAAAATAATAATAGAATAATTACTTTGAAATCTGGTTTTTGTTTGCCATGGGCAAAATTGACCAGTTTTAATAAAAAGTAGAATAAATTCAAATAGATCATTTGGATAACTCTCATCACCAAAGAGAGAAAAAGAAAACAAAAGAAGCAGAAAAACAAAAAGACAACCACACTTTTCCTTAAATCTTTTTTTTTTTCATTCTGGCTGTATATAAAGTATATAATAAAGACATGAGACAGATATTTACATATATACCAATGTTTATATGTAAAATAAGTTCTGTACTTTAAAGAGGCCATCTTTGAAGGCTCTGCACCCTTTTAAAGAACATTCCTTTGTTCAAAAAAATGTTTAATTCCTTGGGAATGTCCTTTAAATCAGTAACATTTACTAGCGTTTACTAGTTACAAGATCAGTAACACTACTAGTGCTCACATTTTCAGGAGGCAAAGTTCTGTATACCTTAGGTTATTTCTATGAATGAGACTCATTTCAGGAAATGAGAGTTAATAACTATTGAGCAACTTCCAAAGAATGTGTTCCTGGTTTCCCTCAGTATGTCCAAAAGAGAAATTTCACAAATTATTTTGAGAATAGAATCTTTGTGGGACTAACTGTAAAGTACAGCAAGGTGATCATTTAAAGGCTTTAAGTATAAAATTTTTCACATATTTGTTTTAAAAAAGAAACTAACAAAAAAATATCTATAATACTATGAAGGTATTCTAATTTTTTAAGCTATTTTTGCAACAAACCACACTTCATATTTCAATATTGAATATTTCCATTTCCATCAGTGATTACTTTCCACATGAGAAATATGATTTCTTACAATTAATTAAGATTAACTTTTAAAGATTAACTTTTTTCAGTAAATAAATAGGAGAGTAAGGCTATTTAAAGATTTTACTGATGATCATGGCATTCAATTTAGTATTTTCACCCCAAACTGAAAAGCCCAGTCCTTATCATTATCAACATACATTTTTGCATTATTCACCTGATTCCTCCCTGAATGGAGATCACATGCTGAATATAAAAAGGCAATATAAAAATAGTAATGGAGCTTACCAGACCCGATGAGACACTATTTTGCACAACTGTGTCACTGGAAACCACGCATTCCTCTCAGGTCCCCTGGGCCAAAAGTGGCTTTGCTCGGTATCTTGTATTTGTTGCCATCTTATTTCCAGTTAAATTTGGAATCCTTGGTAAAATAAATCAGAAATTTAAGCTAACATAATAGAACAAGTATGTGTCTATAATTTTTATGCTCATCTACAGTCTTGTACTCCACAATTTTAGTGGATTATACTCTAGGGAGACAGCATCCTTCCAATGTTGCTCCTCCTTAACGGTTTGAGGTGAAGCTCAGATATGACTATTTTCTTGATAGTGTGAGGAGTGAGTGATTAAGTGGAATTTTCTGGTGCCTCACTTCTCCACCTTCCCTTTATCTTGAAGTCTCTGCATCTGTAGGTTGTTCAGCACTTCACTGACACCATTTATAAGAAATGGTAACTGATACACCCAACAGAAATATGAGTTCACAATCAAAATCAATGAAATACTCAAAGAATAATATTATGCTGAAAGAAAAACAACAAAAAACTGCCAAAGGTGTATAGATGGACTAAACTTTCTAAGTAAGCAAGATAAATGTAGAAAAAGAAATGAGGGAATATATTAGCAAAATAAAAGAAGAATAAGAACTTGTAATGAAAGAACGAAGGGTAAATAGTCATATGAAAATGTGATATAGGACACAAGATAAACATTAGAATGCACAGAGCTGAAAAACCCTTGTCGCTTTAAAAATCAGGCTGAGAAATTCTCCCAGAAGGAATGAGAAAAATAAAAAAGAATAAAAATTATAGAAGTTAAAAACATATGGAAGATAGAAGTAGAAATTCCAAAATCCAAATAATAGGAATCCTGGTTAAAGAAAAACAATAAAATGGAGGAATAGAAATAGTTGAAGAAATATTGGTTATTCATTTCATAAAATATAATTGTATCCTTGGATTAGGTAGACTTATGGTATGTGAAGTATATCTGAAAAAAGCTGTTAAAAAAAACTGAAACACTTTCCTCTTATCTGAAACAGGAGATGTGTCTACCAGCAAAGGAGACTAAGCAAAGTTTAAGGTACTCAAACCCTCCATAAAGGGCCTCCAAATCCTGCCAAATAGTTCTATCTTCTTTTTCAGGGTCCTTTTTGTATCCCTATATCTTTCACATAAATTCAGTGAGGCTATGAAATCAATCTATGTTGTAATTTAATAACCTACAGAAATAGACTTTGTGCATGATTTTTGTCTGTGCTAATCTGAACTCTTTGAGTTAAGACCTTTTGGTGACTAATGATAATGGTGTCATGAGCTGGGAATTCAAAACTCTGAATTTGTAATTTTCTTAAGGTCTTCATCACAGATGGAAACAGCCAGTTTTCCCCACTGTACCTGTATTCCATGAATTTATTCATCAACATCTATCACAGAAGACCTATGGTCCATCAAAGTAGATAAGAGAGAATTGGCACTCAAACTAATAATTATGAAGACTTCACATTAGGGCATAGCAAAAATTCTAAGTAAACAGAGATATAAATTAGGATTATCAGCAGGTATCCAGACCTTTTTGAAATTAAAAAAAATTATAATTTTTCTGGGTAACAGCTCCATGTATAACCCAATTGTCTTTCAGACAATCTCCAGGTAAAAGACCATTAAATGAGCCAGGGGTAGGGAATGGGTTGGATTTGAACACTAGAAAGCTGGGCTTCTTTTGAAAACCAGATGAAGTTAGGAATACTACTCAAGGAAAGTCTACTGTATTCCTCTGAGAAAGTATATTCAATTTTATGATGCTGAATTTGATCCAAGAGCAGGGAGGACACAAGGTTAATAAAAATTTTCTTAAGCAGAAGTGTTTCAGTTGTTGGTGTAAGTTATTTCAGTTTGGTGACTCAATACCTGAGCCAAATGGGGAAGTTCGATAGCAAGAATTGATGTTACTTTGCACAATCCATGTCATCAGCATCAGTGTTCCTCTTGTTAGTGACTCGGGACCAAGATAAGTTATGTCGAAAATTGCTGCATTTGCTTCTCCCCTAAGCTGGCACTTAACATCTGATAAGAATTTGTACCTTGAGAAAATTAAATTGGAACATTAACCTTTTACCCTGTGTCAGTGCATGATTTTGCTTCCTAAGCAATGCAACACATATGATATCCTGATCCTAAAATTTCACGTATTATCCATTGAAGTGCTTACTCAGAACGTTGTGGCTATTAACAAATGTGATTGTCATAAAATACATTCACAATGAGTTCAAGCAAACATTTATAACTGTTTGCCTTTTGTAGAGAGCCAAGTGTCACTCTTTGCCAGCTGTTAACCTCAGGCCAGACCAATATAATTAGTTTGGGTAATTACTTCTAGTTTTTCAGGAATAATTGAAATTATTGCATTCTTACTTCACTCTGGAGTTAAATTGATGGATTCTTCTTGTGTGAGAACTTATGACCTTTAAGTCTACCCACTCAAAAGATGTTCCATACTAATGAAATATATTTTTTCGTCTTCCTTCTCTATAGAAAACCTTAATGATCAAAATGCTCCAAAGCACACTTAACTCAAAGACACTCAAGTATATTACTCACATTGCGGTCATTAGTTTTAAATATTTCTGATTTTATAAGTTTTTACTTGTCTGCTGGGATAGTTTCTCTCTTCCACCCATGTGAACATTGGTTTAAGAAATGCATGGATAGTGATGGATGTCCCTGAGAGCCTCAAGTGTTGTCAAGGTCTCTCAGAGTCAGTGAACATGAGCTCATGCAAGCAACTCAAATGTCAATCTAAACCTCAAATGGTCTCCCAAATCAGTAAATGCATAATCAGCATTTAACCATAGATTTATAAAGAATGTTTTTCCCTCATTATTCTTAAAATGGTATACAAAACTATTTAATAATATTGACATTGGTGTCACACATAACTGAGTTTTCTAGTCTTTTCTACATATTAGCTGTATTGCCTTGGGCTACTTAATCTTTAAGATCCTGGTTTTTCATTTGTATAATTGGAATAATGCCTCATATTATTTATTGATTAAAGAAAATAATAAATATAACAGTAATCTAAACAAAAAAGCATACAAGAAAACAATTCAAAAACAATTATGAACATCCCTTATAGAAAATAGTGCAGTATAATTGAAGGATGGTTGTTTTATTGTGCAGTGCTTGGAGATGGGATTATCTATAGGATTCTAGATTGGTGATACCGTGATGATACAATCTATGTGACAAAATCTATAGAAAAGGTGGTGCAGATCATAAAAGATACTTTAACGTCAAAGCACTCTCTCTGAAGGCATATGATTTTTTAAAAATATTTTTTTTCCTAATTAGTAAGTGCTTTTAAATGTATAACGGCAAACATTACACACACACACACACACACACACACACACACACACACACACACACACACATACACACAAACCTGTGTTTAAATCTGTGGGCTATTTTGAAGTTAAAATACCAATCCCATAAAAAATATTTTAACTTGGAAAACATGGAGTCCAGATACTTAGGGAAAATTATGTCCTATTTAATAAGTATCATTAAATATCAAGAGGCCTGGGGAAATAAATTAAAATAACCAAGACTGCAGCAATTGATTCTTGTTAATTTGAGAAAGGAAGTTGTATATTCTCTAAGCAAGCCAATTACAGCTATTGTGTTTACTTCAAGAAAGCCCATTGAAATAATTCATATACATTTATTTATTGATTTCTAGACTACTATTACCATTACTGAGGTAGAAACGAGATCAGTCTGTTATATATCATGGAAAGCATACTTGGAAAATAAAGGTGCTTATTAAATAAACATGCTATGTCACGTTCACTGTTACACCAATGTAAGGTCAACTCTTTCTAAGTTAACCTCTAAATTTAAGGCAGTTTCATTAAAAAAAATCTCAGGATGCTCATGGAACTTGACTAATGGATTCTAAACTACATAAGGGTAAAATAAATGTCCCAAGACTAGCCACAGTCAATTTGTTGATGCAGAGTAAGGAAGAACACTACCCTACAATTAGTAAGAATTATTATTAAGTTATAGTAATTAAAACTATGTACCATTAGCACAAGGGTTGTAATACTTGGTGAAAAGAACAAAATAAAGAGCCTGGAAGCAGATCCAATAGCAACATGGGAACTCAGAATATAACAAAAGTTACATGTAAATCATTGGAAAAATTTTGGTTTCTTCAAACAAT
This sequence comes from Phataginus tricuspis, assembly GCA_029783875.1. Lineage (NCBI taxonomy): Eukaryota > Metazoa > Chordata > Mammalia > Pholidota > Manidae > Phataginus > Phataginus tricuspis. The sequence continues at coordinate 27,029,953 of JAQQAC010016209.1, forward strand.
GATGATTATAAAAATGACTATACATGGTAAGGAATAACAGGGTTTTACTTCCCACTATACACAAAAGTAAATTCCAGATGCGTCAATGACTTAAATGAGGAAAAGTCAATTTTAAAGCTATAGAAAAGCATACAAGACTTGATAACAGAATATTTGGGGTAAAATTTTAACTCTGCAGGTATCAACTATTAAATCTTAGGAAATTTCTCAGCTCATTGAGCCTGACTTTAGCCAATGGGAAAATATGTTTACTTCTGTAACTTCCGGTTGAGGGTGGGTGGGTGGCAGAAGATATCTTCCCAGCCCAAGGCCAAATACCTCTGAACTAAAGTCAGCCAAAGACAGTTTATTTCTTACAAGCAGTCGTCCACTTCTGCTCGTCCATGTCTTTTCCTACCGGGCTGCAAAAAAAGGGGCCCCACCCCCACCCAACCTCTCAGGTCCAGATATGCCCTCAATCCCCCTGTAATTAACTATTGATATGTAGGTAGGCTACTTCTCTCCACCCTTTGGAAACACCTATTGATATGGAGATGCACTAAGGCCAGGCAAGAGATTCTGGAAATACTGCAATTTTACTCACAGCTTCATTTATCTAGAATTTTGTAAGACATGATACAAAATTTATGGCTGCTACTTTGAGAAAACATAAATATCCTCTTGCCCATCATTATTTTACCTTCAAGTTTATCATTCATTAATGATTTTGTAATTTCATATTTTTCCTTATATTTAGAATTGAAGAGCTATTTTTAGTAAGGAAGAATGTCCCCTTTCACCATTCATTTATACACTCATTTGTTCATTTATTTACTAATTCATGTTTGTATATATCTGTATTATGTTTACTTTATTCAGTGTGCCATCAGTTTTACAATCATAATTAATTTCAATGCTGTTAGGAGAATTTCCTGGAAGGATGTAAAAGAAACACCTTCCTCCCAAATTATGAGGGAAGCAACAGGCCAAAGCATGAGTTGTACAAGTCCAGATTGGTGAGTCAATTAGTTTTATTAAGGGGTTACTTACAGAGGAGTGGATGACATTGGCAGGTGCTCTACTGAAGCTGCCATGCCCCAACCCATTAGGCTAGCTTTTATCAAGGAATGGGGAGGGGTGTTACCTGCAGGAATGCAATCATTGTATGCAAGAAAGCAGGTAAGAGTGGAGTTCCTTCTTCTTGCTTTGAATTTTCCTTTAGATACAAAACAGAGTACATTCCTGGTGCCTTGACTTAGGGCTATGGAACAGGGAGGACCTCTTCCCTGTTTCTGGAGCTGCAGTGCAGGAGTGCAGTCCAGCAACTTGTTCTAAAAATGGCGCCTATAAACAAAGCATTGTTCTAAAAATGGCGCCTAAAAACAAAGCTTTGCTCTGGCTAGGTTTCAGAGGATCACCTATGCTACAAATGCATGTTTTGCTTCAGATTTGGGCAGTGGGATCCCCTTTAAGGTGGTTCCCAGTGAGATTTCAGCAATTCCTTACTTTATGAAACAGAAATAAATTCCAGGCTCATATTTTACTTTCCTTGCTCAACCATAGCATCAGCCCTACCTCTAAGTAGCCCTGATAATTTTTGGAGCATGGAATTTGGAGATCAAGATCTGGGAGTGGGGTATGTTTATTGCTAACAGTGTCATTGCTTTTGGGCTCTCTTAGTGAACAGAAATAAGAAATACAAATTTGTGTATCTTTTCCTGTTTTATATATATGTGTGTATCTATATATATTTCTCAATGTATATTTTTTCTATGTATATATCTATATGTACATCTATATAAAATTAAGTGAATATGTACAGGTCCCTGCAACTGTAATCTCACAGCACAGAGCATATTCTAGTTTTCGCTCTTTCCATGTAGGTACATCACTTCACTAACAATAAGAATCCTAGCTCCCATTGTGTTCTATATATTGATGAATTTATCAAGGATGAAATACACATAAATTAGTTTAGGAATAGATAACTCATGCAACTGTGAAAAGCATACTTACCAACTACTAACTAGAATGTGATAATTTTTAACAGTTTTTTAGGTAAATTTTATATAGTCCAATGAATATAAATTCATAAAATACACATGAGCTTTGACAGATTTATGCAATTATTTATAATCCCCCAAAATTTCTTCTGTACATCTTCTAGTGATAACCTCTAGAAGATTCTTCTGATTTTTGTCACAATACTTTTGACTATTCTAAAATTTCACATAATTGGAAAATGCAATATGTACAGGCCCAGCTTAATTTTCTTAGCATAATGTCTGTTAGTTTCATGTAGAGTGGTGTATGTAATATGTAAACATAGCTCATTTAATTTTAAATGCTAAGTAGAGTTTAGGAATTTTCCTGTTAATGGCCATTTGGGTTGTTTTCAGTTTCTGGCCATTGTGAATAAAGTTGCTATGAACATTTGCATGTAATTCTTTTTATGGACATATGTTTTGGGTCTCTTGGATAAATATGAGGTGTAGATTTGTGGGCACACATGAAGGCATATTATTAATTTTTTTCATTAAGATATGATGTTAGCTGTGGCCTATTTATAAATGGCCTTTATTGTGTTGAGGTAGTTTCCTTGCATTTCCAGATTGTTGAGTGTTTTTATCAAGGAAGGTTATATTTTGTCAAATATTTCTTCTGCATTAATTGAAATGATGTTTTCATCTTTCATTCTGTTAATATAGTTAATTACATTGATTGATTTTTGTATGTTGAACCATCCTTCCATTCCAGAAATAAATCCAATTGGTAAGGGTGTATAATTATTTTATATGTTGTTGAAATTAGTTTTGCTATTATGTTGTTGAGGATTTTTATATCATTCACCAGGAATATTAGTCTGTAGTTCTCTTTTCTTGTAGTGTCTTTGGCTTTGGTGTCAGGGTAATACTGACCTCATAGAATGAGCTTGACTATTCCCTCCACTTCAATGGTTTCAAAGAGACTTGGGAGGATTGATGTTAATTCTTTAAATGTTTGGCAGAATTTTCTGGTGAAGTTATCTGCTCCTGAACTTTTCTCTGTTGGGAGGTACATTCTATTGGTTTTGACAAATGTATAATGTAATGACAAGTATCCACCATGACAGTATCATACAGAAGAGATTCCCTGCTCTAAAATTCCCCTGTGATCCTGCTACTTATCCCTCTTTTCCTCCTCAACTCCAATCTCTGGCAACCACTGTTCGTTTCACTGTCTCCATAGTTTGGCCTATTCCAGAATGCCATATAGTTGGAATTGTACAGTATATAGCCTTCATCCACTTATCAATATGTATTTAAGGTTTCTCCTTATCTTTTTCATGGCTTGAGAGCTTATTTCTTTTCCTCACTAAATACCATCACTTTGTATGGATGTACAATAGTATGTTTATTAATTCACCTATTGAAGGACATATTGGTTGCTTATAAATTTTGAAAATTATTAATAAGGGTGCTATAAACATTCACATGCAGGTTTTTGTGTGGACATAAGTTTTAAACTGATTTGAGTAAATACCTTGGAATATGATTATTGGATATCATAAGGTACACTTAGTTTTGTAATAATCTGAAGAAACAGCTTCCAAGGTGACTGTAAGCATTTTGCATTCCTACCAGCAATGAATGTGAGTTCCTCTTGTTCCACATCTTCACCAGCATCTTGTGTTGACAGTTTTTGGAACTCAGATGTGTGGTGGTATTTCATTGTTGATTTGAACTGTATTTTCCTACTGACATATTTTCCATCTGTTTAACTTCCTTAACAAGGTGTCTGTTCTGGTATTTTGCCCATTTTTAAATTGGGAAGTGTGTATTCTCACTGTCGAGTTTTGTGTGTTAATTGTTAATTTTGAATATAGGTACTTTGTCAGCTAAGTAATTCAAAAATATTTTCTTCCCATCTAAACTTGTCTTTTCCTTAACAGTGTCATTCATAGAGCAAGATATGTTAGTTTTAATGAAGTTCACACTATCAATCCTTTCATGTATGGATTGTGCTTTTGTGTTGAATCTAAAAAGCTATCACCAAGTTGAATGTCACCTATATTTTGTTATCATCTAGAAATTTTATGGTTTTGCATTTATATTGTCTCTAATCTGTTTTAAATTAATCTTTATGAAAGATATAAACATGTTGAGCACTTTTTCGTATGCTTCATCATTACCATTTGAATATCTTTGTAACATGTATGTAGAGGTCTCTCAGCCTTGTTTATTGTTTTCTTTGTCTTTTTATTATGTAGTTTTAACAGCTTTTTATGTATTCTAGATACAAGAACTTTGTCAGATATATGTTTTGCTAATTTTTTAATGTGTGGCTTGCCTATTCATTTATTAATATCTTTTGATAAGAAAAAAATTAATGTATGATAATTTCTTTTTTTATTACTTTTTCTGTCCTCTATGAGAAATGTTTGCCTCTCTCAGGATAACAAAGACATTCTCTTATTATTTCTTCTAAAGTTTTAACTTTAGCATCTAGGTGTTATGATTCATTTCAAGTTAATTTTTCTTCAGAGTAGCACTTGAGGTTTCATTTTTGCCCTATATGAATATCTTGCCTTGCTAGAACCATTTGTTGGAAAGCCTTTGCTTTCCCCATTTTATTGTTTTGCCTCCTGGCTTGAAAATGAATTGTCAGTATAACAGTGGGTTTATTTCTGTACTCTTCTAAACTCTTTCTATGGCTTTATGTCAATATTGTACTGCCTTGGTTATTGTGGCTTTGATGCCACATATTATGAAGTCCTGCATCATAGTTACCCTTTCAAAATATGGTTTTGGCTATTCTAAATCCCTTAAATTTTCACATAAGTTTTAACATCAGTTTCTCAATTTATATTTATAAAAGCCTTCTCATTGACCCTAGGCAACCAGTAGTCTGTCTATAATATTTTTCTTTTGAAGAATATTACATAAATAGAATCATATACTATGTAACTTTTGGGATTGACATTTTTCATTTGGCATAATTTTCTTACAATATATCCAAGGTGCTGCATGTACCAATAGTTACTCTTTATTGCTTAGTAGTATTCCATGTTATGAATATACCATAATATGTATGTTTGTATAACCATAAACCAATTGAAGGGCATTTTTTTGTTGTTTTTTTGTTTTTGGCTATGTAGTTTTTGTTTTTTTCACTTTGAGTACAGTATTCAGTAAATTACATAAGATAATCAACACTATTATAAAATAGGCTTTGTGAGATAATTTTGCCCAACTAATGTGAATGTACTGAGCACATTTAAGGTAGGCTAGGTTAAGCTATGACGCTTGGTAGGCTAGGTGTATCAAAGGCATTTTAACTTATGATATTTTCAACTTAAAAATGGGTTTTATTGGGATGTAACTCCACTGTAAGTCAAACAATATTTGTATGCCCTATAGATGAGTTCTGTATCACATGTGTGGTTTGCGAGTATTTTTTACTGGTCTGTGGTATATTTTTTCAATTTCTTAAATATGACTTTCACAGAAGAAATGTTTTAAATTCCAATGAACCCAAACTTAGGTATTGTTAAATAATGGATTGTGTTTCTGTCATGTGTAAAGACTAAATGAAGCCTAGATATCCCAATGTTTTTCTAGGTTATCTTCTAAACATTCTACCATTTTACATATGAATCTATTTTCTATTTTCAGTTAATTTTTGTATAAGATGTGAGGTCTAGGATGAGATTTATTTTCCCACCTGTAGATATCCAGAATGCTCCAGCCACCATTGGTTGAAAAGATTATTCATCCTCCATTGAACTGATGTTTTGTCTCTGTCAAAAATGAATGAGCCATACTTTTTGGGCACTATTTTTAGGTTTTATGTTCCATTCAATTGATCTCTGTGTTTGTCCTTTTGCCAGTACCACACAGTCTTGATTACAATACCTATAAAATAAATTTTAGAATCATGTGGGCTTATCTCTTTCATTTCTTCTTTTCCAAAATATTTTTGTCCATTCTAGACCCTTTGTTTTACATACAAAATTTAGAATGTTGTTATGTCTACAAAGAATCTTGCTTGGGATTTGATAGAAATCCATTAAAGCTGGATATCATTTTGGAGAGAACTTTCATCTTTACTGTGTTGAGTCTTCTAATCCATGTTCACAGTATGTCTCTCCATTTAATTAGATCTTTGATTTGTCAGTCTTTTGTGGTTTTCAACATACAAGCTCTGTATATGTTACATAAACTTTACACTAAGTATTTATTTTAGGGATTATAAATCATATAGTAATTTTAACTTCAGTGGTCACATGGTCATTGCTAGTATATAGAAATAAAATTGATTTTTATATGTTGATCTTGTATCCTTCAGTGTGATAAATTCACTTCTAAGAGTGAGTTCTGTAGGTTTATATTGTGTGTTGATTCTTTGGGATTCTCCTTGTGGATTATATCATCTGCAAAAGGCAGTTTTATTTCTTCCCCTTGAAATCTGTATAACATTTTGTTTACTTATTGAACTACCTAAAATTTTCAGTTCTGTTTGAGAATTAGTGGTGAGAGCAGCATACTTGCCTTTCTCCTATTCTCGGGGGAAATGGATTCAGTCTTTCACTATTAAGTATGACACCAGCTACAACACTTTTGGAGATGTTCTTTATCAAGTTGAGGAATGTACCCTATATTCCTACTTTTTTTAAATTTATGAATACTGTTCAATTTGTCAGACACTTTTTCTGTATCATTTGACATTATCATCTGATTTTTCATCTTTTGCCTATTAATAAGGTAGATTACATTGACTGATTTTAAAATATTGAACCAGTCTTGCATCCTTGATAAACCCTCTTTGTCATGTTGTATTCTTTTTTTAATACTTCTGATTTACATTTGATAATATTTTCTTTGTTTTTTCCATTGATATTCATGAGGGTTATTAGCACATAGATTTGTTTTGTTAAATATTGTCTTTTTCTGGTTTGGTATCAGGGTAATACTAGCTTCATAAAATGTGTTGGGAAGTGCTCTTTTTTCTTGTATTTTGTGGAAATGATTGTGTAGAATTAGTGATAATTATTTTAAGAAATTTTTTTATTGAGATATAATTGACATATAACATTATGTAAGTTTAAGGTGTACAATGTGTTGGTTTTATTTATTTATTTATTTATTGGAATATGATAACCACTGTGGTATTAGCTAACACCTCTATCATGTCACAGTTATTTCTTTCTTGTGGTGAGAACTTATCTAGACCTTAGCAATTGTGAAATTTATAATATAGTATTATTAATTATAATCACTATGTTGTGCATTAGATCTCTAGAATTTATTCATCTACTGGTTGCCAGTTTATACTCATAAACAACATCTCCCTAATTACCCTATGTCATCGTAACACACCCCTTGACACTGGTAACTGTCATCCACTTTGTTTTTACAAATTTGGATTTTTTAGATTCCACACATAAGTGGCATCATACAGTATTTGTATTTCTCTGACTTATCTCCTTTAGCACAATGTCTTCAATGATGATAATTATTTTATAGATGTCTATAGAATTCTCCAGTAAAACCATCTTGGCTTGAGCATTTGTTTTGATTTATGATTTTTAAATTAATAATTAAATTTTCCAAATAGCTATCATCTATTCTAATTATGTATTTCATGGTGAGTCAGCTGTGGTAATTTGTACTTTTAAAAGAATTCATCCATTCATTTATGTTGTCAAATATATGCCTGCAGATTTGCTCATATCTTCCAATCTTTCTGATGTCTTCAGGGTCTGTAATGATATTCTATTCCATTCCTGATAATGGTAATTTATATATCCTTTTTTTTTTCTTTGTCAATTTAGCTAAAGATTTGTAAACTCAGCAATCTATTCAAAGAATCATTTTTTATTCTATTTCATTAATTTCTGCTATTATCTTTATTGTTTATTTTCTTCTGCCTGCTTTGAGTTTAGAGTTTCCTTAGCTGGGAGCTTAGATTATTGATTTGAGACTTTTATTCTATTCTTCAATGCAAGCACTTAGTGTTATAGATTTCCCTTTCAGTACAACACTATGTCCAAAAAATTTTGATAGGTGGTATTTTACTTTTCACTCAATTTGGTGTATTTTTTAATTTCCCTTAAAACTTTCTCATAGATTGTTTAGAAGTGTGCTGTTTATTTTCCAAGTATTTGGAATTTTTACTGTTATTTATCTATAATTGATATCTAGTGTGATTCCACTGTGGCCATACAACACAGTCTGTATTATTTCCATTAGTTTAATTTTATTGAGGTTTCTGTTATGGCCCAGGATATCTTCAATTTTGGTATATGATACTTGTAAAGAATATGTATTTTGCAGTTGCAGGGTGGAATGTGCCAAATGTTGAGTAGATCTTTTCAATTGATGGTGTTTTTGTGTTCTTCTATCATTGCTGATCTTATGTTTATTTAACCTATCCATTGTTGACACAGGGTTGTTAAAATCCATAGTTATAATTTTGGATTTGTTTATGTGTTCTTTCTGTTTCATTTGTTTTTGATTCAAACATTTTGCAGTTCTATTATTTGGTGCACACATTTGCAGAATTGCTATGTCTTCGTGGTGGTTGACCTTTATATCACTATGTAATGACCCACACTTATTTCTCATATTTTTTTTGTCAAAGGCTACTTTTCTGATATTAAAATACCCATTCATACTATTTTTTGATTAATGTTTGCATAGCATACCATTTTCCATTCTTTATTTTAAACCTACCTATATACATTTGATTTGAAATAAGATAATTGTAGTCAGGAGATGGGTTATTTTTGAAATTCACTTTGCCAATCTCTGTATTTTAAAGGCATATTAGACTATTTATATTTAATGTAATTATTGTCATGTTAGGCTTAAATCTGCCATTTTATTTTTCATTTTCTGTTTGTTTTCCGCTTCCTTTCTCCTGCTTTCCTGTGGGTTTTCTGAACATTTCTGTTTTCTTTTAGAATTCTAGACTGATCCATCCATTTTTTTGAGTGGATATACTTGTACAACTTTTTTGTGTGTGTGACGGCTATAGATATTACACTATTTACATATTCCTCATCAGTTTCCTGGTGTTGACATTCTTTAAGTTTTAGTGAAGTGCAGACATTAAAATTATTCCTGGGTGGACTTCTGCTTCTGAAAATCTACAGTAAATATACTAGACATACTATTCCCTTTTCTTTTTTTCTTTTATTAAGGTATTATCAATAGTACACACTCTTATGAAGGTTTCACATGAAAAAACAATGTGGTTACTACATACCCATATTATCAAGTCCCCACCCATACCCCAATGCAGTCACTGTCCATCAGTGTAGTAAGATGCCACAGATTCACTGTTTGCCTTCTCTGTGCTACACTGTTTTCCCCATGACCCCTCACACCATGTGTACTAAACATAATACCCATCAATCCCCTTTTCCCACCCTCCCCACCCCTCCCCTTTGGTAACCACTAGTTCCTTCTTGGAGTCTCTGAGTCTGCTACTATTTTGTTCCTTCAATTTTGCTTCATTGTTATACTCCACACATGAGGGAAATTATTTGGCACTTGTCTTTCTCCACCTGGCTTATTTCACTGAGCATAATATCCTCCAGCTACATCCAAGTTGTTGCAAATGGTAGGATTTGTTTATTTCTTATGGCTAAATAGAATTCCATTGTGTATATGTACTACATCTTCTATATCCATTCATCTACTGATGGACACTTAGGTTGCTTCCATATCTTCGCTATCGTAAAAAGTGCTGTGATAAACATAGGGGTGCATATGTCTTTTTGAATCTGAGAAGTTGTATTCTTTGGGTAAGTTCCAAGGAGTGGGATTCCCGGGTCAAATGGCATTTCTATTTTTAGTTCTTTGAGGAACCTCCATATTGCTTTCCACAATGGTTGAACTAGCTTATAATCCCACCAGCAGTGTAGGAGGGTTCCCCCTTCTCCGCATCCTCACCAGCATTTGTGGTTTTAAGTCTTTTGGATGCTGGCCATCCTTACCAGTGTGAGGTGATATCTCACTATGGATTTAATTTGCATTTCCCTGATGATCAGTGATGTGGAGCATCTTTTCATGTGCCTGTTGGCCATCTGAATTTCTTCTTTGGAGAACTGTCTCTTCATCCTCTGCCCATTTTTTAATGAGGTTATTTGCTTTTTGAGTGTTGAGGTGTGTAAGTTCTTTATATATTTTGGATGTTAACCTCTTGTCGGATATGTCATTTACAAATATATTCTCCCATACTGTGGATGCCTTTTTGTTCTGTTGATGGTGTCCTTTGCTGTACAGAAACTTTTAAGTTTGATGTAGTCCCATGAGTTCATTTTTGCTTTTGTTTCCCTTGCTCGAGGACATGTGTTCAGGAAGAAGTTGCTCATGCTTATGTTCAGGAGATTTTTGCCTATGTTGTCTTCTAAGAGTTTTATGGTTTCATGACTTACATTCAGGTCTTTGATCCATTTGCCAGGATAAACCATGTTCTAAGCCATAAAACAAGCTTTAATAAATCCAGAAGTATTGTAATCACAAAGTAAGTTCTCTGAACTGGAGTGTTTTCCACCAATAACAGCTAATTCTCTAACACCAACTTGGTGCCCAAGAATTCAATTCAATTCTGACACTATCTACCTGCACTTAGCATCAGATCCCACAAGATCACTACCACTTCAGATGCCAGTTTAAAGTCTTGAGCCACCTATACTTCTGACTGAATGACTATAAATTGGGGTACCCACTACCCACTCCTCAGGTTTGATAATTTGCTAGAATGGCTCACAGAACTCTATAACAGGGAAACACTATACTTATATTTACTGGTTTATTATAAGGGATACAATTCAGTAACAGCCAAATAGGAGAAAGATGTACAGGGCAAGGTATGGGGTTAGGGAAATGGAGTTTCTAGGTCATCTCTGGCCATGCCACCCTCCCAGTTCTACTATGAGTTCACCAGCCCAGAAGTTCTCTGAATCTCACTGAGTTCATAGAATTCAATCTCCAGCCTCACCTACCCCCTTCCCAGAGGTCAGTGAATGTAGATGAAAGTTCCAGCCCTCTAATCAATTGGTCTTTCCAGTGACAAGCCTCATCCTGAGTCTCTATCTAGGGGCCTATAGTATGTCATCTCAATAGCATAAACTCAGGTGTGATCAAGTGACTCATTCTAAATAACAAAAGTCACTTTTATCAATCATGAAATTCCACAAGTTTTAGGTTTTGCTCCAGGGCAGGGACCAAGGCAACATATATTTTTATATTATATCACAGACCACAGTGGAATGAAATTACCTATCAGAAACAGAAAATAATTTTAGAAATTCACAAATATGCGGACATTAACACACTCCTAAATAACTGGTGGGAGAAAGACAAAATCATAAGGAAAATTTTTAAATAATTTGAGATGAATTAAAATTATTGAACTACTAATTTAAATATTTCACACAAAGATATGCCATAGCCTGGATGGCTTCACGATGCTTAACTATACCAAACATTTAAACAAAAATTGATACCAATTCTTCACAAAATCTTCCAAATGGAAGTGAAAAGACTTCTCAACTGATGCTATGAAACCAGAATTATCCTGATAGCAAATCTGGACAAAGACACCACAAGAGAAGCAAACAACAGACTAATGTACCTTATGAATAGAGATGCAAAAATTTTCAACAAAATACCAGCAAACCAAATCCAGCAGTATATATTAAGGATTATACACTATAGCTATGTGGATTTTATCCTAGGATTTCAAGGGTAGTTTAACATCTGAATATAAATTAGTACAATAAAACATAGAATAAAGGGCAAAGCTACATAATAATCTCAGTAGATACATGGTACTGTTTGAAATAATTGAACACCCCTCTTAATAAAAACACTCAGCAAACTAAGAATAGTAGGGAATTTTTTCAATCTGTTAAAGGGTATATATGAACAACACATACCTAATATCATAGATGTAAGAGTGAATCTTTGTGATCTCTGAGATATGAAATGAAAAGCATAGCAACCAAAAAAAGGTAGATAAATTATACTTCATCAATTTTTTAAGAAATTGCCCTTCAATGTATCCCATCAACAAAGTGAAAAGATAACCCACAAAATAGAAGAATATGTTTACTTTAATAAATAAATATTATTTATTTAATAAAATTTTATATTATTTATTTTAACAAATAAATATTACTTATTTGTGTTGAATGTGTAACTTCATGTTTTTCATCAAATTCATTAAGATTTCAGCCATTTCTTCTATTTTTTCTGCTTGTTTGTTTCCTTCTAATTCTGTACTTCATTTATGCTTACACTGGTGTGATTAATCGTGTCCCATATTTCATTGAAGTTGTTTTCATTTATCTTCTTCCTTTTTTCTATCTTTTGGATTCCGTAATTTCTATCAATCTATGATCAGGGTCACTTACTTTCTCTCTTGGCAGTTCAAGTCTACTGTTGAGACCCTAGGGAATTTTTCATTTCAGTTTTTTTTCTTATAATATGAATTTCCATTTGGTTCTTTTTCCTAATAATCTCTATCATTTGTTGATAATCTCAATTTGATGAGATACTGTTGTCAAAATTTCCTTTAGTTTTTTTGTGTATGATTTCCTTTACTACTTTGAATGTATTTATAATGGCTGCTTTGAAGTCACCATTGTTAAATCCAACATTTGGGCCCTGTCACAGGCAATTTCTGTTGCTGCTTTTTTCCCTTATATATGGATTATACTTTTCTTCGCCTTGTAATTTTTTTTTTGAAAGCAGGGCATGTCAAACAATATATTGTAGCAAATCTGGATACTCAATTCCCTCCTCAGGTCTTGTTAAGTTCATTTGTTTAGTGACTTCACTGGATTTTTAGTGATGTCCATTTCCCCTATACTGTGAAGTTTCTGATGTTATTCTTTAGAAGGTTCAGCCGTGGGCATGCCCACAGCCACCTTGGCATGACAGTGTTCTTTTGCAGGGCTCTCATTGACTCTTTCCTGAGCCGTGTATCTTATCACACCCAATTGTTAGATTCTACTAATTGCCAGTTGATTGCTCTATGATGGTTAGTTTTATATGTGAACTTGACTAGGTCATTGAGTGGCCAAATACTTGGTCCAACAGTATTATAGTTGTTTCTATAAGGACTTTTTTGATGAGATTAACATTTAAATTGGCAGACTGAGTAAAGCCTTCCATAATGTGGGTGGACCTCATTCAATCAGCTGAAGGCTAGAATAGAAAAAAAAAAGACTGATTCTCCTCCATGTTAAAGAGAATTCTTTCTATCTGATGGCAATCAAACTGGGTTATCAGCTTTTTCTTCGTACTTGAAATGAAACATCAGCACTTCCTGGGTCTCCAGACAGCTGGCCTTCGGACTGGAACTAACAGATTGGCTCCCCCGGATCTCCAGCTTGCTGACCCACCCTGCAGATCTTAGGACTTGTTAGCCTCCATAATTACATGAGCCAATTTTTCATAAATTTCTTTGTACATATATACTTCCTACTGGTTCTGTTTCTCTGGAGAATCATAAGTAATACACACAGTATTGTTTTCAACAATGCCCTGTGGCAGAAATTGCTCAACAATCTGATGTAATTAAATTTTGCAGGGGTACCTTTTGTAGTAAATTTCAAAATTTTATTGACTCTAGAAGAAATTCTTTAGTTTTTTTTTTTCTTGGTTCTAGCTAATAAATTTCTTGGCCTATAGTTAAACTTGGTTCCCTCACGGAGCTATCAGTCCCCTCTTAATTGCTTACCACTCAAATATGCATTGTTTCTGAGTTAATTTCTAGGTTTGAAATTTCCCATACTCCCTTCCAAATAAACTCAGTGCCTTTGGGGAGAACTGTAGATCTCTCTGTTCTTATGTCCCACTTCTCTCCCTGGGCAATCCATGAGCCACGGCTCTGGAGCTAGGGAAGGGACAGTCACATGCTTTTCTTGGAGTGGCACCCCTGCTTCATGAACAGGATGCGAGGCAGGAACAGCAGATATTGGTTTTATCAAGGTGCCTTTCCTGGTACGGTACCTTTGCCTTGCAAGTGAGCTGGGGCAAGGGCACTCTGGGCCCCAGTATTCTCAGCTTGCCATACCCAGGATATAGTCTTTGACCTACAAGGGGGTTAGGCAAAGGAAGGGAGATCCTGGCCACACTAACTTAGAATTTCATCACTAAATAATGGAGCTTTGGAGAATGAGAAATACTGATGGCCTGGCATGCCAGGGAGATACCATAGCACTTGACAGACAGCTGGGGAAAAGGAAATCCTGTTTTTGTGGCCCTACAATTCAAATGGAGTTTCTATTATGCTGAGCTGGGAGGGAAGGTTAGGAGCAGGTTGTGGCTCAACTGATACAGACTCTAGCTGTTCTTAGCGAGATTTAGTAAATTAATGCATGTCCTTAAACTTTTCTTTCAGCATTTAAAATGTATCAGTGGCTTGTTTTCTGAGTTTCACTGGTTCTGATGATAATCAAAAAGCATTCAGAGTATTATTCCCTTGTGTATAATGTTTTGATTTACTCTGGCTACTTTTGGAATTTTCTTTTTCCCTTTGTTTTTTTTTTGTAGTTTGGCAATGATGTGCCTATATTTCTCTTCTCCTATTTGGATTTCACTGATCCACATGGATCTGTAAGTTCATGTTTTTCATTAAATTTGGGGAACTTTTAGCTATGACCTCATCAATCATTTATTCTGCTCCATTTTCTTTCTTTCTTCTTGTAGGGATTCAAATATACATCTGTTAGACCACTTAAAATTATCCCATGTTTTACTAAAGTTGAGTTCATTAATTTATCAGTATTAAAAAAATAAACTGGATAATTTCATTGATATGTATTCAAGTTCACTGATACTCTTCTATTTCCATCCAGGCCAGCTAATAAAATTTTCATTATAGATTTTGGAGTTTTCAGTTCAACACTTTCTATTAGGCCATTTTCATAGTTCGATATCTGTATTTCCACATCTGTTCATTCAAAATGACTTAAAAAAATCTGCATACATATTTATAGCAGTTATTTTACGGTCCAGCACAATAAATGAAACTTTTGCCTCATCTCAAAATTTGAATTTTGACTATTATTTTGGAAATGAGTCATTTCTTTGCATACCTACTGATTTCTTATTGTATTCTGTGTATTTTAGATTTCATATGCTTAGAGCCTGGAGTTTGGTTTCTTCCCTAAGAGATGACTAAAAATTAGTTCTGGCAATCATTTAATTTACTAGTGGGTCAGTTTAAAGCTTTTAAAGCTTGCTTTTAAGCTTATTAGAGGTGGTCTAGTGTACTGTTTCTCTATGGCTTTAGTAACTCAACTCCTAAGATGTGGTTTTTCTAGAGTAATCACTTGAATGCTGCCAGTGTCCCTGAGGTCTCTAAAATCCAGCATGACAGAATTTCTGTGTCTTCTAGCACTGTGTGATTTAGGTAATAGCACTTTATTTCCAGTAATTTCCCAACTTTCTAACAATTGTTCTCTGCTAGGCCTCAGAGTCTCACACCTTGCAAGTCTATCTCAGATTCTTCCTAGTGACTAAAATGAATCTATATGTAGATTTCTGGAGTTTCTTCGCTATACTTTTCTCTTCTCTCTAATACCCTAACACAAACATTAGCTGCCCCAGCAGGCATGAACACTGATCTCTCTTATCAAAGCTGAATGTGACACTGTGCTCTCGTTCCTCACTGGAGTCTGAAAATAATCCTGCAGCAGAAGGCCATGAAGATTGTAAATCTCTTCTTTGTAACAGAGTTGGAAAATAATTGTCTCATATATTTTTCCCAGTTATATAACTGTTTCTAATCAGAAGTATTGCCCAGTATCAATTGCCTAATCATGGCCAATTTGAAGTTTCATCACATAGTTTTATGTTCTTCATAGCACTTATCCCTGACATGGTCATATTCATTTGCTTTTTATATTTGTTTTGTATTTCCAACCTTTAGAGATCAGAGTAGTTCTGACACATCATAAGCATCCAGTAGTCAAATTCTGATGCATTAATGAACAAATGAAGACAGTTATCTGTATTAATGGACTATCTATCTCCCTCAGATAGATAGCATCCTTCTTCAGAGGAGTGACTGTGTTTTTGTCTCATTATTACCAGTGCCAAGAACAGTGACTGGCCCTTAGTGGATGTTCACTATAATCCACTATGGGCCACTATTACTGTGTCATGTAGAATATACTCAGTGCCCTAAAAGTCCACTGTGCTCCACCTATTATCACCAACCTGCTGACCCGGGCAACCACAGATACATTTACTATCTCCATAGTTTTGCCATTTCCAAAATGTCATATAGTTGGAATCATACAGTATGTAATCTTTTCAGATTGGCTTCTTTCATTTAGCAATATGCATCTACGATTCTTCCTTGTCTTTTCATGGCTTGATAGTTCACTGCTTTATATCACTGAATAATATTCCATTGTACAGATGTATCAGTTGTTTTTTGTTACTCCATTCACGTACTGAAGGGAATTTGTTCCTTCCAAGTGTTGGCAAATATAAATAAAATGCTATAAACATTTATGTGAAGGTTTTTGCACGGACATAAGTTTTCAACTCTTTTGAATAAAGACCAAGGAGTGTGACTGCTGGATCATATGGTAAGAGTATATTTAGTTTTGTAAGAAATTCTCAAACTTCCCCTAAAGTAGCTGTAACATTTTGAATTCCCACCAGGAATGAGTGAAAGTTTCTATTGCTCCACATCTTTGACAGCTTTGGTATTGTCAGTGTTTCAGATTTCAGACATTCTAATAAGTGTGCTGTGATAGGTCATTGCTGTTTTGATTAGAAATTCCTTAATGACATATTATGTTGAGCCTCTTTTCATGTTTATGTCCCATCTGTATGTCTTTTTTTTGTGAGGTGTCTGTTCAGATATTTTGCCCCTTTTTTTAATTGGGTAGTTTTCTTATTGTTTAGTTTTAAGTGTACATTGTATATTCTGGATGGAAGTACTTTGCTAACTATGTCATTCACAAACATTTTCTTCTACTTTGTAGCTATCCTTTCATTTTATTAATAGTGTGTTTGTAGAACAAGAAGTCAATTTTGATGAAGTCCAACTTTTAAATCTTTTTCTTTCATGGATCTTGTTTTTGGTGGTGTATTTAAAACGTCACCACCAAATTCAAGGTCAAAACTACATTTTTATAGACTGTTTTGATTTTGCTTTTTGCCATATTCATTCTTTTCAATCAAAAAATGGCTTTTTAGGGCCTAAATCTTATGGAATATTTTTTAAAATCTGCTATTTTAAGAGTCAAATGCTATTTTATCAATGCTGAAGTTAAGCTAATAGTAGTATTTTAATTTATATTCTTTATAAAGTTAACTAATCAAGGCTGCCTTTCTTTACTTTTACTATTTGAAAACAATGTGACCAAATCCAACAAAACTATAAAAATGTACTGCAAACAGTTCTCAAATCCTAAAAGACACTGACAGAAGTTCTAAATTTTTTTAAGTTGATGCCCTATTTTGAGATTTAAAATTAATTAAAATTGATTGCCAAATATTTAACACAAAAATAACTTTTTTGAAATAACACTGAAATTCACTCTCATACTTTCTTCATTTTCAGTGGTATGACTAATCTTACATGAGAAATATAAATTACTTAAGTAGCTTGAGATTAAATAGCTTCATATATGTTCCCCTCTCTTTGGAATCCCAGTCTCACATTTATACTACTAACAAGTGCTTTCATCTTCACAGTCCATAAGGGGATTTGCAAATTACAAATGAAATACTTTAGCACCTGCTGAAAAACAGCTATCTCAAGCATGTTACAGGTACAGCAGGCTGGCAAGAAAGTTTTACATGAGAGTGCTTTGAAATCATAGTAAAAACCTCTCAAACTTGAGGGATATATGTTTAATTATTTAAAATAGGATGTCCTCAGAATAGAGTTGGATATTTAAGAGATGATCACCCTAGTAAAGTGTCAGAGGATTTTGTTTTGGAGACTAGTGCTCGCATCATTGCTGTGGCAAACATTTATAAAGCAAATGTTACATATTTCTCTTCCAAATCATGAACAAAGTACCATTTAAAAAAACCCTCACTAATATTTACTTCAAATGGTACAAAGACATTCAGGTCGATGCATTTCACAGGGATGTACTATGCCGTAACTACACATACGTATTCTTTTTCTGCTTTTGCCAAGATAAATGATTAGAAGCCAAGAAAGCTAGTTTTGGAAATACTAACTTACCAAGGTTTTAGATTATAATGACTTATTTTCATTGCATAGATCAGTGGGTATAGAAAACTTCAGAGAAAAGGGTAATGTGTCAAGTACAATTTAGTCTCTTTCTGAACTGGGAAGACCTGACATCCAAATGTCCTACCCATACCCAAGGCCTGCTTATCACTGTTCCCTCTCCTGAACCACCTTCAGGGCTGATGGTTGGCACAGTAATTCTCTCCTGGAACTTTTCCTCCAAAACTCCCACAACCTCCTCTTTTCATTCCCATCAGAGAAACTGCATACATGGCACTTGTATGTTCAAATATCATCCTCAAGTTTCCATATCTGAGTCTGAATTAGAAGGTAATTTTGCTTTGCTTTAATATCACATAAATTTGCTTTGGCTTAATTGTGATTACATGTTTTCTGATGACCTCAGTCCGCAGTCTGCTTTAGTACTTAACTCCAAGTGCTAGTTTTGAAATTACCCATTATCTTGGTTGCCTTAGTGTATAGGAAACATGCCGTACTCTTTTGGGTAGGTCCAGAATGACCTACAGTAGCATGACCTAGTAGGCCAGGTAAAGTCTATGGCTTAAGTACCAAAGTTCTGAGTGTTGACACATCAGAATTTACCATCACTTTACTGCTTGTATCTGTCAGGAGAGATTGCACTGCTCATCTCATGAAGTCCCCGTCCTTTCCAGACAGATTGAATTTTCATTGCCAAGATTTGCACTGGACTGCTTGACCCAGTTCCTGTCCTATTCCTATAGGTCTAACTGAGTATCTGCCTGTCTCATTTTGCCATGGGACAGAATGCAGAATTCTGGCAAGGAATGTGATATTAAATTATGAAACTTTTATCTAACTCATGACCTTCTTAAAAACTACAAAAAACAAACATTTCTGAAGAGATTATCTGCATTATTTGAATTTCCTCATTAAATTTTGAAAACTTTCCATAGAACTGTATCTCAAATACAGTCAATAGCTCTTAGAAACGGTGGCATTTTATATGGCTGAAATAAATGAATAAATAAGGAAATGGTTTTGGCTATATCATAACATAACATTAACTACTTACTCATTTTGAGTTTACATTTGGTGGCTCTTCAGGTTAATTTTTCCACCCTTCATGTGACTCAAAGTCCAGCCAGCACCTTTGCCGTCAGTAACAGCAATCTTCTCAATACTTTTCTATTATTTTATTGTCAATGCCCACATACCTTGGCCTCCTCACAGTCAGTACTCCTTTGAATAAATGATATTTCAATCCATTCGGAGTACATTTAAATTAGTTTTTTACTATGGTCTATAAAATTATATTCCCTGTCTATACCTAAGTGTTCTTAATTTCTCTCTCAGCTCTATATATCTTTTTTGAGATTCAGTAATGCTCTCAGTAATACTCTTGTAAAGCTAAAGCAAATAAGTATAGTTGCCTAATATTATTTTAATATACATATAATTCAGTTCTTCCTCTTGGCTTAATTATTCTGCTTAGTCTGGTGATAAGGTCAAAGCCATTTATGTACTTGTGATTTTCTATACATATATAGTAATTATATGTTGCATATTATATAGATAATATATAATTATTGATGTGTGAATACATACAGTCGATCTCCATTATTCATGGATTCATATTTGCAAATTTGCCCACTCACTAAAATGTATGTATAAGCCCAAAATCAATACCTGCAGAGATTCCATGGTCATATGTGGACATTTGCAGAGCAGTGAAAAAATGTGAATAACCAATGTGCATCTTCCCAGCTGAGATCGAACAAGGCAACATTCTGCCTTATTTCAGCTCTCATACTCTAAACAAGTATCCTTTTTGTGGTCTATTTTGTGCCACCTTGTCCTTTGTTTTTTGCTTGTTATTTTGTTGTTTAAAATGGCCCCCAAGCATAGTGCTGAAGTGTTTTCCAGTGTTCATAAGTGTAAGAAGGCTGTGATGTGCATTATGGATAAAACATTTTAGATAAGGTTTGTTCAAGCATGAGTTATAGAGATGTTTGTTGTGAGTTTGGTGTTAATGAATCAACAATGCATATTAAAGTATTGTATCTAATATAAATACACAGAAACACACATAAAACAAGGTTATTTATTGATTGGTTGATGAAAATGCTGTGACCAGAGGCTTGCAGGAAACTAACTCTTATTTTTGCCTAGGAGCAATGGTTTGGTATTCACTAATTCAGTGTTTGCAAAGATCTTATAGAACATAACTACCATGAAAAATGAGAAGAGACCATATGTACAGGGAGAATGAGACAAGTACCTTTGTCTTGGTTCATATCAGTTGCTTTGAATTCACCAGGGAAAAATACAGCAAATCTGTTTTCTACCTATGCAGAAAAGGAGAATGGAAATGTGTAGAAACTTTCCTTGCTTTACAGCTTTCCTTACAGCTCTCTAGTCCCACTCTTTCTGACTAGTGAATAGAATTTCTATTTTAGAATAATTAAGAGAAAATAAATTGTTTCAGCCCTGAGGTAGGGAAGAAGACTAAAATTTTGAGTTTAAGGGCTCAAGCTTGTGTGCGGCTTCCATGATACACATGGGAAGAAGACTGTGGTGGAAGGGGATTTGTACCCAGGTTACACATAACAACCCTGGATGTGGAAAGGTGTCTAATGTGATAATGGGTGGATGCCTGAGATCTGAATATGAAACATGAGTGGATTCAAAGGAAAAGAGTCCCATGGTCAAGTGTGACAAGAAGCCAGTGGAGCTACTTGCCACTGAGCAGAGAACTAATGATAATGGGCAAATCAACTGAACACGAGAGGCAGGTCTCCCTCCACATTTTTAACTTTGGTTGTATTATTTTACATTCTGCTTAAGTTCTTAAGGACTTCTGCATGGCACTAGTGGGTTCTAGATTTACCAGGTTCAGAAAAATAAAAACATGTAACATCTATTGTCTTGGAAAATTACAGAGGAAAATAATACTCACGTATACTTGTGTTTCCATTTGCCACTTAGCTTCTTGTTTTTCAAGTTTATTTTTGCCATTTTTCCTTCTGTTTCATCAACTTTTAAAGCCAATAAACTGGAAGATTCTCTTGTTGAAACTATAGAGAATGAGAGAATCTAATAAAGCCTTCACAACTATCACAGCTCAAGTGAAGTCTATGCATTCTTAGTATTCCATGTAGATCAGCTTAAAATCAAACACTTTAGATCTCATCCCCTCCAATAAAAAATACATAGCGATGATATGTGTTTCTTGTGATTTGTTTCCCCCTTCAATTAGGACCAGCCTATTTCCTGTGTAATTTATTTTCTCATGTGATTGCTTGATATCTTTAGAGACAAACAGATGTTGCACAATTTTAGCTAATGAACTCTTCCTACTGCTTGGGTGTGAGTGATTAATGTACAGTTTCTTACACCTATGACACAGCTTAAAAAACATGATCTCTTTGATCCCTATCAGATCCACCAAAATAGAATAGCAATGATTTTATTCTTTTATTACAATATTTATTTAGTAACAACTAAATACAAAGTACTGTAGCATACAGGATAGTTTATTTTTCATAAGGGAAATATTTTTATTTCCAAGAAATATTTTATTTTCTATAGGGGAAATATTTTATATTAAGTCATATTGGTTTAGAAATAGGAAACTATTATATTTGATATTTTACTCCTAATTGAATAATCTCTATTCATTTTATATTTTAATGAGTTTAATCTAAATAGGAAAAGATATCTTTAATTATGAATATTTAAAAGAGCAGTAATAATTATTGAAAAATGATAAAACATCTTTTAGTACAAATCATTAAAATGAACTTATCGCCCACCCCTTCAAGTTTGTAAGTCACACACACACACACACACACACACACACACACACCAGGCATGGATTCTAAAGAAAGCAAAATCTTGAATAAACATTTGTGTTTCCTTACTTTAGTATATTCACCCAAATGAGAATACTAATTTTTGCTATAGACTAATTGCTTTAGCAAAATTCTTCTAAAATGGGTGGGCCTGTATTACCTTTACGGATATTTAAAAAGCGTTGGAGGTGAGAACCCCATGGAAATTAGTGAACATTTAAAATGTAATTTCCCCAAAGGCTTGTTTTGTTTCCTAAGTACCCATGAACTGTTTTTTTTTCTAAAGCACTGTTATCTAAGATGTCTTAATTGAGAGTAGGAAATAAGACACTAATTGTTCAATAGGCAAGTTTTACAGAATCTTCCCTCTTTGTTTGACTTTAAAAATACCTTAAAATATCTTGAGGAATATTAGAAGTGATGTGTTATAATAGATTTCCTCAGTTTCATTATTTCATTCACTGTCAATTTGCAGCATTCTATTTTAAATATAATCTTTTTTTAATGCCAGTAGTGAGTATTTAGTGCCATGATAACCTTAAACATACAGTAGAGCCATTTTATTTTAATTCTTCCACTTACGGGAACATAGGCAATAGGGCATCCATCAAAACTGAGACAAGCCAAACCACAGGACTTAGTGCCAGTTCTTCAGAGATTCATTTCTCTTAGTAAGTTGAGATAAACACATTGCGCTTTTCTGTTGGGAAACAAGCAAGACTATACTAAGCAATCCATCAAGGGGACCAAAGACCATATTATTACAAAATTTTACTCTTTTGGTGATGGACAAATATTTTAAAATATTTTACATAAGCAAACTTTTGGCATACCTACAAAATACATTAAATTTATGATGCATTAACAATGTAATGAATAAACTTAACCCTTGCAAGTCAGGTCTAAACATTTTACTTACTGTCTTAGTTTTTGAAGATGATGATAATTAGGAAATATAAATTAGTGTTACTTTAGCTATTAGCTGATAAAGCAAATTTATATTTATGTAAACAATTACATCTAAAAACAGAAATAAATCCCTCTCTATAAAGTGTCAATCAAACCGTATTTGACTACTATTGATTTGTATATTAAGAGGATCTTTAGAAATAAATGACTCTTCAATGGTTACCACTGGGAAATGCTCAAATAACTGATCTAAAATACATTTTTCATGTACATAAACATTATGGAAGGAAAAACTAGATATTTGTGGTGACTTACTAAGTATTATATACTAATATTTGCTTAAAAACGTATTTTGCTTGTTTTCCCTTCTTTTTAGTCAAATTTATTGATGTATTTGGGGTGGTCAGGAAGGGATTGTGACATACACACATAGAATGGAGAATCAACTTTTTAATAATGTATTTAAGTGAAATTATGAATACATTTTATAATGATTCTTCATAATTGTTCTAATATTATTTTTATTTAATTGTATGAATAAAAATTAATACTTATTTACATGAATTTATATATACATTTATATGCTGCTTAAGTAGCACAAAAGATTATTCAAAAATAAACATGGAAACTACAGCCAACAGTCCAATACTATATTTTAAAATATTCTGAATGTACATAATTTATATATAATGGGTATATATATATATGCATATATATGTGTAATGTATATATATAATATATATATGCATATATATGTGTAATGTATGTAAAATATGAACATGTGTATATACATACAAGCTAAATATGGTGTTGCTCATAAAACACATTGCCTAAATAAATGCCTTAATGTGTTCAATTGTGTTAAAACTATAACTACACGTAAAATTAGCAATTATTTCACCAAATTTATTTTGTATTTATTTTGTGACTGTGCTAGGGCAATTTAGGTTGCACAGAACAGTTGGAATTCCATCTGTGAAATCGCCACCTCTTTGAGCAAATTTGTTCTGTATAGCCCTCTCAGGAGTAGGTAAATGCCGATGCATTGGTTAAGATGCAAAACTAATTACTTTATCCAAGAGAATGTAAAAATGTTACCTGGGCTTCTCAGAACAGCCTTTTAAGGGTACTCAATGAACTTTCCTTTGAGAAATCAAAAAACCTTCTCTTCAAAACCTCCCAGACACTAATGCCTCTGAACTTGGCACCATTATTAAACATCCCTATGTAAATTTTATCTACTTTTATTAAAATGTATTTGACCATTAGGAAATCCTATTTAACCAATATATCAATTTAAATCTGCAGAAAAATGTCATCAGGCTCTCTAAAATATGGTAACCAGTTAAATTGGTCAGTTGTCAAAACATAAAATAAAGTTTTTATAATGACAACCAATTAAAACAGTTCAAAAACAATGAAATCATGTTTGTTTGTTCTTTTAGGAGATAAAGCAATAATAATCTTGTCACTTGTATTCAAGCAGAACTTGAATGACTGTCTACAAGGCATCCATTGACTGGTTATTAAACAATATAATTTCCAATTATATGATTATATAATTATATAGCAAGGCAGATTATAAACATAACTAACTTTCTTGGATTAAAATAAAAACTCTGAGCTTTAAAATGGGTACTAGTCTTTATTGTAGTGTAAAATAGGCACACTATAGTCACTATTACTATCCCTATTTTGGGAAGGAAGTTGTCTCTATTGCTTTCGTGATGATTGTGACTACTCTCATCTCTCAAAAAAAAAATCAAAATAACTTACTTGAAAGAGATACTCATTCTTATTTTTTGTACATTTCTTTCTTGGTAATGTGAACTACAGTCCATGTGCTCCTGTCCTTTTTCCACTCCATGATCCACATTCCTTTGGAAAGAGTTCTAATGAAGATGAGCATTGATCCGTATTATAGGTCATGTCTTCACTCAGCAGTGTTTTGATGGTTATGTTGACCTGCATGAGGAAAAATATGTTAGATGGGTTTGGATTTGACAAGACAAACAAAAAGGAGCTTCTTGAGGCCTGTAAACATGGTAGTGGCCTGTTAAAATATTGTTAGAGTTAGGAAATTTTGGCCACTATATTTGAGCAGATATAAGTAGTGACAAACTGAAGGTAAAAATCAACCATGGCCAGCTATTGTTTAAGATCAAACACAAACTGACAACCAAGAAAGAACAATGAGTGATTTACTTACTACCTTTTATAACACATTATTTCGTATATAGCTTTATTTTTATGTCTAGTTTAACATTTTCCTATAAATTAGTTGAATTTTTTTATACTTTGATTTAAATGGTACTTGGCTATAATTAATGCAAAAGTGTGATAATGAATCATGGGCCCATTGTACACACTATGAAGAAAAGAAGAAAACGAATATGAGCAAAAACACACTGACTTTTTACAATCAGCTTATGTGACCAAATCTACAGTTAACTAGAGGCAGTGAATAAAATTCAGCAAACAGACTTGGTGAGAAATGCATGTTCTTGCCTCACCTACCATTTGCTTGCTGCTCATGGGTTGTTTTAAGGAAAATAGGCAGTATTATAGCATGGGGGACTTGGTATGAGAATGTAGAACTCTTACTTGTTTCCTTATAAAAGACATACAAAAGGTTTAAATGGAGAAAGTGGGAGGTTGATCATTTTGATGGCTCCTCTTTTCAGTTTAGGACATCAGAAAATTATTTTGAAATGCCCTTAATCTAAGGTAGTCGTTCCAAAGAGTTGTCTCTGGATTAGCAGCATCGGCATCACCGAGGAACTTGTTAGAACAGCAAATTCTCCTTAGCCATCCATCTGCTGAATAAGAATCCCTGCAAGTAGGCCCAGGAATCTGTTCTAATAAGGCCTCCAGGTGATTCTTTTGCACACTTAAATTTGAGAATCACTGTTAAGGTAATCAAGCAAGTGCTTCATAAGAGTTTAGCTTTTCAAGGATCTGAGCACAACAAATTGCATCAACCCTCACTCTGGAAGAGTGAGTCTCCTTAGGACTACTTTCATCCATTTTCCCCCACCGCTTACCCCCTACCTCATCATGGGGGACCAATGATACTCTGTTTCTAAGAGTTCAGTTTTTTAAAATTCCACATATAAGTAACATCATATAGTATTTGTCTTCTCTGTCTGACTTATTCCACTTAGCATAATGCTAACAATACTGTATTGTATACTGAAATTTGCAAAGAGAGTAGACCTCAAAATTTCTCATCACACACAAAGAACTATTTGAGATGATGAATGTGTTCATTATTGTGGTAATCATATTGTAGTACATACATACATCATTATATTGTACAACTTAAACTTATGCAATGTTATATGTCAATAAAGCCAGAAAAAGATAAGAGTGAGCCTCCTGGGCATAGCAGTGAACTGCTGTTGGCATCACTATAACTACTTTCAAACAGTTCTCAGCTATTTATTGAGTAAGGACGCATTCTAGATTTTACACCATTTATGGCACAGGTTTAAAGAATTACTATTCATATCACTAGAACTTGGAGTAATTCCCGAAGGATTAAACATTCAGTCACGATTGTGGAGAGCCAGCTTGAGACAAAAGATCCAGATGATGGGCATCATAGGGTACTGTGGGTAAAATTGCAGTGTTTAAAGAACCTCTCGCTTGCCCTTAGTGTATCTCCACATCAATAGGTGCTTCCAAGGGAGAGAAGCAGTCCATCTCCATATCGAAAGGTAATTACAAGGTGGAGAGAGGGCATATCTGGACCTGAGAGGCTGGGTGGGGTCCCTTCTTCTGCAGCCAGATCCAGAGAGACACAGGCGAGCAGAAGTGGATGACTGCTTGTAAGAAATAAACGGCTTTCTCCCACTTAATTTCTCCCTTTGACTAATTTTGGTTTCAAAGCTATTTGGCCCTGGGATTTGGCCCTGGAGTTACAGGGACCCATTCATTTTTACCATTCCCTTTATTTGGTTTCTTTCTCTATATATTTAACCTGACATACAGGAGAGGTGATTCAATAGATAAGTACTACAGAAATCCTACACACAAATAATCTGAGTACTTTTGATAAGGAAGTGTACCTGTTAATACATTAACTACTCTTTTCTCATTGTATCATCAGTTGGTAAAACAACATGCTTACTGTAATTCCACATACAGGATGTATTTACAATATGTGTTCTCCATGTACTATGTACCCAGCTATCAGATGTAGCCAGGCATGGAGTCTTATAATTGGTTCTCAAACTCGTTTGAAACTAACCATCTCTTTTCATCCACTTTTTTTTTCCAGAAGTGTTCCTATACTTCCTTCAACCTTTTAAATAAATCCACTCAAATCACTTTTGAACATCTTTCTAAAACTGATTTGGCAGCTCAATGCAAGTGTTATTGGGACAAAAGGATAACACACAGAGCAAACCATACACAGCAAAATCAGAGGGAGAAAAATCTGTATGTGGTAACTGCATTTTCATGTGACTGCAAAAAGGAAAAAAATATATGATTTTTTCTTCCCCCTAAATTTTTAGTCTCATGAAAACTATAGAAATTATTGGTTCCCCATTACAAAGAATAAAGTCCTGCATAGAAGAGATTCTTTATAATTACCTGGAGGATGATTTTCGGTAGGTCTCTGTTAATCACTTCACCTTGGCCACTCTGAATCTTTTTATCATTAGTAAGACACTTTAATACATTAGCCTGACTTTTTTGAATAAATTTGACATGTACCATTGTGCAAGTTTAAGGTATATATTATGTTACTTTGATACATTTATATGTTGTGATATGATTGCCAATGTAGTGATATTTATCACATTACATAATTACAGCACAGTATTGTTGTCTCTTCATTATACTGTACATTAGATCTGTATGGCTTATTTACTACTTGTTAAAAGTCTGTACCCTTAAACACCATCAACTCTTATCCTCCCCCCAGTCTCCTGGTAACCACCATTTTACTCTCTAGTTTTTACACATTTAACTGTGCTATCACACATAAGTGATAGCATCCAGTACTTTGTCTGTCTCACTTATCTTGCTTAATGTAATGTGCTCAAGGTACATCCATGCTGACACACATGTATTCCTCAGTATTCTTGCCTTTCTGCCCTTCATTTACTTTCTTCTTTTATGAAATAAAAAGTAAAAAACAAAACACACATTTCTTTACGATCCTCTGCATGCATTGTTACTATTACAAAAATCAAAGAAATAAGCAATAAGTACTATGAATAGAAGTACACATACACACACATACATACTTGCCTTAAATCTCTAGTACAAGAAAGCAGATTCTATTTAATATGGTCTCTATGAAACTGGAAAACTCTGCTATGGTGCAACTTTAATAAGCTCTGTGCTTGAAACACTAATAGCATAAATGGCTTGCAAGTGAAATTGAATATGTTACCTATGCACAATAAAATAAATTTTTGTTGGATAACAAACGAGCTGACTAGGCATGTGTTGGGGGCATCTGTAAAGCACAGCACCCCCAAAATAATGAAATATTAGGATATTATGTGGTATTTGAAATATTTTAAAATACCAATTTAGTCATCAATTTAAGGTTAGATATTTTTGGATACTTGTAAATTTATTTTATGGTTCAATTTTTTTATACTTCATAGTGGCACATTGGCTGCAGGGAGAATGGTTGGAAAATAATAGCCTTTTAGTGCTTATAGTCTCAAACCTATTGGTCTATCTCTAAACAGAACCTAACCATGAGTTTATTCTGCTCTACTTCTATATTCCATGAACTCATTTTCCAGAGACAAATCATATAAAAAGAGTAAGCTAAAGTTGGGAAATAAAAATGGAAATATATTTTACATTTATCATGTTGAATTTCTACTTATCAAAAAATCTGAGTTGAATATGACACAAAGGTATTTTGTCATTACAGACAGCTATTTCTGGAGGATTTACACCAGTATGTGAATCCTTTTATTAACTTTTTGTCATGTTTGTGAAGTTTTCAGTTTGTGGATTCATTGGCTTATAGCTTTGCTGTTATAAATTTATAAATAGAAAGCTACTAGAGTCTGAGATAGGTCACTTAATTCATCTCAGATAAATTTTAATTAAAGGAATAATAGTAATAGCTAATATTTATTGAGTTATTTCTATAGTCTAGTCAGGGCACTATTTTCTTACAGTATTTTATTTGACTTGTGAGGCAGTCCTATATGCTCATGAAGAAACCAGTATGAAGAGTTCATATAATGTGTACAATAAAGAAGAGTTGCAACTGAGATTTTTATTGATGTAGGCTGGCTTCAGGACACATAGATTTCAAGTATGGGATTTTTCAAAGGAAATCTAATTAACCATTCTATTTTCAACTTGTAAATATAAACATACTTATTTTGGCTGACATTTTACCTATTATCATATTATGTAGATTTTCCCAGACACTGCCCTCCTTTTCTCAGAGTGAAAGGTGACCTATGTCCAGAAAGAACTTTAAGAAACTACTACCACAATAATACCTATCTCAAATCCACCTTATTGGCAAATTGTACTTTTCACAGATGGCTATAATAATAAGTATCTTATCCTACATGCTCTTCTTAAAATTTAAAGTTGACATTCCTCTATCAAGTAGCAGAGAGTGTGTTTCTTCCCATGAATCTAGGCTATTAGAACTGCCTTGATAAACAGAATCTGGCAAAAGTGATAATGCATGGCTTGCAAGGCTAGGTCATAAGAGCATATGTGGCTTTCTCTTTCTCTTTCTCTCTCCCTCCATGCCTCAAGAACCCTGAACCAATATACCAATATGTAAAAATTTCAGCTGCCCTGAAATCTCCGGGTTGCAAAGATCACTAGGAGAAATTACACAGAGATAGAGACAGCTAAGGAGCCCCATCTTTTCCAGCCCCAGCTATTCTAGTCATGCCAACCTGGGCACTAAACAGAAAAGAGTTAAGAAGTATCCAAGATGACTCTAGTCACAGCCACTGTCTGACTTCAACTTTTTGAGATACCCTGAACAAGAACCACCCTACTTAGCATCTCTCGAATTCCTGATAATGATCGTTCTAAACCACTAAGCTTACAGAGCATTTGTCACAGAGCGTTACATAACTGGAATAACCCCCTTCACAAATCCTCCACAAATGCCTCTGTTACTACATGGCATTTTATCACTCGGAGAGCAGTTTCCCCATGTTGATTTCCTAAAGACAGTGCCAGTTTGGAATGCATGTTTAGCCTGGTGATACTAGATGGACATGTAATGCTGGTGGAAAAACAAAACAGAATTGACAGAAAATTTAGAGCTTAGAAGGGCACCACAGCTGCACAGAATTTGTATAAGGCTAATGATTGATGCTTGCTATAGCACTGCATGAAGAAGCTTGATAAGATGATTTTAGAGAAAGGTTAGACTCTGAGGGCTGACCAGAATCCTTGCAGGAGAGAGCCTGGATAAAGGGAATGCATAGGGAAAACTCCAGAAAATCTGCTGAATCAATTCTATTTGGTACCAAGGCAGTTAGGTTTTTGCTCTCAAAAATAAATAAAAGATGTAGTTCTGGTCTAAGACTGGAGTGAGAAGTATAACTGTAGGGAAGTCCCCCCCACACTTTCCCTACTAGTCTATGAGTACAGCTGTCTACTGCTTCACCCCAAATATGTCTGGCCTTGTATGGAGCCAGAAATGTCTGCCCTTGAGAAACCTGAAAACACAGCGTGCTGTACCATTGAGAAAGGAGCTAGATAAGGGCCTGGAAGGCCAGACACCTGGCCAGGAGGCCACATGCATGCATGTCTTCAATATTTATGTAACCATGAATCAGCACTATAGCAGTATAAGAAGTACAGCTTTATGCAGAATAAAGTGGCCTCTCTGAGCACCCTCCATGATGACTCCCACTGCCTTTGCTTTTCACATTGCCCCAAAACCTCAGCGGCAACCCCTGGACCCCAACAGTAAGTAGAAATAATTACAAAGCTTGAGTCTTTTGATAACTTATAATGCAAAATACTAGGTTAATATTAACTGAGGAGAACATATACAGATGAGGAAACTAAAGTCCAGAGATACTAATTGGCTTGAGTTGATGCAGGGTCGGACCCTGCCTTAACTTCTGAGTACTGACTCATTGGCCTGGAACTGTCTTTGAGAGACTAACTTAGTAGATTGTCTTTCTGTGTTAGCTTCAATTGGGAACAGAATTTTAGGAGTGAGTCAAGCCAAAGTTTTGAGTGTGAGCTTAACTTTAGAAGCTGAAGTAACAGACACAGCCAAAGCTGGAAAGAAGGGGGAGAATAATTCATGAAAAACTAAAACAAGATTCAGAAACTAGCCTGGAGTAAGAGTAGAGTATAATCCAGTGAGGGGGGAGTCACTACAAACTCACTGGTGTTCTCCAAGCTCATGTACCCATACTGACAAATATTGTGGTATATCAGCTAGCTGAAAGATAAATAATCAAGAGAATCAACAAAGAACTAGAGGGACAGCTGAGACTGACTCAGCTTTCCCAAATTAGAAATAACTATGAATGATCTGAAAACCTAAGGAAAAGAGTGTCAACTTTTTGTTTGCAAATCTTTGTGACTATGCTTTTTGTTTTATATATATATTTTCCAGTGCACCCATGTTAAATTATTTCCCATGCATAGTTCATCCTTGAGTAAAAAAGGATTTATACACATGTACACATAAAGAAATAATGGGATCAACCTAAGGAAAATAAACATTAAAGTTTAGA
Organism: Phataginus tricuspis; assembly: GCA_029783875.1. Lineage (NCBI taxonomy): Eukaryota > Metazoa > Chordata > Mammalia > Pholidota > Manidae > Phataginus > Phataginus tricuspis. The sequence goes on from JAQQAC010016209.1 coordinate 27,061,622, forward strand.
ATATACATTTAGCATATGGCCCAACAATTTCACTCCTGAGCACTTATCTCACAGAAATAAAAATTTACATCCACAGAAAAACCTGTACAGGATTGTTTATATTGGCTTACTTGTGAAGGCCAAAAACTAGAACAAATAAAAATGTTCTACAAATAGGTGAATGGTTAACAAACTGGTATATCCATACCATGGGATACTACTCAGCTATAAAAATAAATGAACTATTGGTACACAACAAGTTGGATGCATCTCAAGGATATTATGCTGCATGAAAAAAGACAACCTCAAAAGGTCACATATTGTATGATTAATGTATAACATTCTAGAAGGAACAAAATTATAGAGATGGAAAACACATTAGTGGATGTCAGGGGTTAGGCATGATGGAGGGAGGGGACAGTGATGGGTGTGACTATAAAGGGATATAATGATGGAGATGTTTGTGGTGATGGAACAGTTTTATTTTAATTGTGGTGATAATTGTATGACTCTACATATGTGACAAAGTTGCACAGAACTCTACACATAAATTGTATCAGTGTCAATTTCCTGGTTTTGATTTGTATTATAGTCATGTCATATATAACCATTAGAGGAAACTGGATGGAAGGTACATGGGATTTGTCGGTACTATTTTTGCAATGTCCTGTGACTACAATTATTTCAAAATAAAAAGTTTAAAAAATATTTAGAAACATTGTGACAGTACATGAATTATAGAAGAGAGGGCAGCATCTTTTAGTGAGAAAAAATTCTTCAGAGGAGTAAGCCATACATACAAATCACGGTGATTGTGTATGTGTATCTGTGTGTGTATGTATATAGTTACACTATTTTCTACTCTGCTGTATTTTACAAGATTTATCAATAACAAGTGCTATAACTAGGTTAATATAAAAACAATAGATGAAGCCAAAATAAATGGTCATAATACCAATGCCATGATAATTCTTGATATACGGTTAAACCAACCTTGTAAGTGCTACAAAAACATGGGTTCCAGTTGTAACTCAGAATGAGGCAAAAGCAAACAAAAACTACACAAAGTAAGCAATATATTCTTTTCAAGACCTCATGTCTGTTCAGTGTTAGAGTAACTGCTCATGAATGGAGAGGAACAGAAGCGGGATTATGGATAAAGAAGTAAATAAAATGAAACAAGGAAGAGAACATGCAAAGAAAGATGATGTTTTGTAAAGAACTGAAGTATATGCTTAGTCAACTGAGGAACTAAGGTCCAAAAGAAAGAAAGAGTAAGCATTCAGCAGAAATACGTGATCTTTTAATTTTTTCTGAAGAAATATAACCAGGATGAATTCAAGATGTACTCATTACTGTGAGCATTTTTTTATATCTTAGGGCCTTCCTTAAAGAAAACAAAAGGGACAGTGACAGGACAAAGGAGTATAATCAAGCATTTTGTTTTCCTTACAAGTAAATTTGCAGTTGATTAATTTTAAAAAGGCAAAAATAAAACCTAACAGGTGTTATTAGAATAAATCAGCAATTTTTAATGATTTTTGTGTCAATGGGGAACAGGGGAAAGCAAATGGAGAAAGTGCACATAGAACAAATGTTTCATCGCATCTTTTTACAAACTCGGGTACCACTGCTCTGTTCATTGCCCACATTCAAATCTAAACACATTATCTAAGGGCTTTGTCTCCATGACATCAAAACTCTACTTAGTTTATTAAAAAAAAACAATCAGTATGACCAGGTGAGGGTCACAAAGATCGTACTGGCCATCTCCCTGAATGTATAAATGTGTATTCATATATGTGTGACCTCCACTGGAGTTTTGAACTTGACCTTCCAAACCCAGTATATTTTTTGATTTGCATTCGATGCCATAAAATACCCACAAAGAATCTCACTGATAATTTGCAACTTTTGTGAATACAGTACTAAATTAATTTTCTAATCTTTGTTATCTATTAATTTAAATTTGCATTCTTCTCTGACTAGGTTTCCATCAGAAGCATAAACTTGAAGAGAGGCCTGCTCACTTGTTACCTCTGTTGATGACAGGAGATCAAAACTCCCAATGAATCATAACCTTTATGCTTTCAGGATTGTTTTTTGCCATCACAGTCTTTTCTTCCTGAATCAGCAGAGGAAATGAAAGTTCTCTTCAATCATTTTATCAATAAAAACACAGAGGTCACTTTGGAACCAAAAGATGACCACAGTAATGTTTCTACTAGAAATCCTCAAACAATGAGACAGATATCTGTTATGATTCTAAACACAGCACTGTTATGTAGATAATCCATTTCAATGTTATATGTTGTTATATATAGATTAGCAAAGTTAGGTGTAAGTAGATGGACACATTCAGTTTTAAGTACATTACTACTACGAGGAAAAAAAACATTTCCATCTAAAGATTATTTTTGTTTGATTGAATAATACTAGTTCAACATCAGTCTTTTCCCTCTATTAATTTTTTTAATTTACTATTTTCCCTCCCTTCAATCTATACTACCATTTTGCTTTTTCAATCTACACTCCACCCATGATATATGCATATATATATATATATATATATATATATATATATATATATTTGATGTAATGTATTCTAGATGAGTATGTAGAGTTTATTGCTTCACTCAACAATAATTTTTAATGTTGCTGAACATACATTTATTTTACTACACCTAGCCACTGTGTAGTATGCATCCTCATGAGACAGGGACCATGGGTGTAGTCAGAGTAGGGGGAGGGCCTCCAGAAAAAGCAAGGCAGGATATTTGCAGTCAGAGCAATGTAACTACATGCAAGAAAACCACCCCCTACTAAAACTCTGTGTTAAATCTTCAGCTCTAGAGTCATTCTTCAGCGAGATCGGTTGGTGTACCCCAGATGAAGAAGAGTAGCACATGTTTATTTTATGCTAATTATTTATAATCATGTATAAGATTCACTTTAGCATGCTAGAAGGCCCAGGCCTATGTGCTATCTTTCCTCCTTCAGATCTAATGAGGTGATTTTGCAAACTAGGCAAACTAATTTAGCATGCAAGCCCAGCCATAACACAGTAAAAGGCAAGAAGGATTCCACCTTAAAGATAAGATTGCACTTAACTTACTCTTTAGCAAACAATGCCTCAGCCCACCTTGGGGTCAGGCTGAGCAGGTGGCCTTGTTTCATATGGCCCCAGACCAAGATGCTGGTATCTCAGGGAGAAATCAACAGAGAAGGAGGTTACTTGTATCAAGTTACTTGTAAATATCCTATCACCACTTAATAAGTCCACTCCACTAAGCTTTTTTTCATGTTCTCGAAAAATCCTCATCTGCCTATAAAAACCCCTAGACAATGCACGGCCCCAGACTCTCTTGTCCCCTCCTGGCATGAGCCGGGAGTTCTTTCCTCTCACTTTATCTCTAAATAAAAGCCTGTATACCTTGCTCTCCTACCTTGAGTGTTTGTGAAGCTCATTCTTTGGCTTCGTGAACAAGAACCCCAGCATCACTCATTTTGTTTTCCCTTTTCCTATAGATGGACACTAAGTTTTCATAATGCTCTACTACTACTGGCAATATAGTAATGAACATACACATACATGTTCCTGTAGTGATGTATGCTTTAACTTCTCTTGGATATAGTTAGGATGAGATTGATGTAATGCACTGGATGACCATGTATCCCAGTTTATCCAGAATAAGCCCAGTTTATGCCAATTATTCTAAGATAGTTAGAAAATGTCACCTTTTGCATGACAAATGATAAATCCATCCTAGACATGGGCATATATAAGTACTTTACAAAATGCTCTTCAGATTATTTTGTATTCCTTCCTGCAGAACATGTGGGTTCCTATTTCAACACATTTTATCAAGATTTAGCATTAGCTGACTTTCAGATTTTTGCAATTCTGATAGCTCTAAGTGGTCCCTCTTTGCTGTATTAATATGCAATTTTTTTTTCTAATTGCCATTGAGATTTGATTGCACTTTTATTTACTTAGTTTACAGCCTTTTAGGATTTTCCATTTATAAGTTAGCTACTTATTTCTTAAACCCATTTTATATTGAATGTTCCATCTTTTTTATAGCCCACATATTACTCACCTTTCAGTTTTAGGTATCATATATACTTTTCCTCAGTGTTACACATCTGCAAACATTGCATGTGACAACCCTTGTTGAACAGAAATCTGTAATTTTCAATATATTCAATCAAGTTCATCAAAATGTTAAAGATTTTCTGCCCTTTGGAATATTACTTAAGAAGTTCATCCCCATCCCAAGTTCTCAAAGTCATTCTCACAATTTCTTTTATGGATTGAATATTTTTACTTTTCATATTCAAATCTTTAGTCCATCTAAAGCTCACTTTTAAACAATGTTACGAGTAGAGGTGAAATAATTTTCTCTCCATATGTTGGTCCAGGATTCCAAAACCAACTGACACTGCAACGGTTCCACACAAATCTGCAGAGGCCCTTTTATAATATATTAATTTCCCAGAGGTACATGACTGCTTCTGAGCTTCCTGTTCCATTCCATTGCTGAACCTGTATATTCATGCACCAAAGTCACATTGTTTGGTTTGGTTTTGTATTTTACTATGACTCTGTAGACTAGTGTAATATATATTGTGGCGAGCCTCTACTTTCTGAACTTTTAATTTTTTCCCATAAAACATATTTATGGGCACCCAGCTTTTCAGATAAATTCTATAATAGGTATTTTAACTTTATTTGAACACCATCTATTAATATAGCCATGACATGGGAGATGGTCTTATATTGGGCACCTTTGCTAAATAAATCAACTCTCTCATTCATGCCAATAGCTATTGATTTTGTTCAGGTTTCTATATAGATAATCCCATTGAGAATACGACAGGTTTTTGTTGGGAGCCATGTGGCACAAGAACAAAAGGACTCCATCTTGTTGTTTACTTCTTCTTGGTCAGTTTCCCGCCACAGCATCCCTCTAAGTCCTCAACCAGGTCCGTTGCTTACGTCAAAGACTACTGAGCATGTGCACAACTCGGTGTGTGATTGGACTTTGTAAGCTACCTCATTATCATAATGGGCAACCAACCAGAAGAAGCCACTCCCTACCACGCCCCTTCAAATGCTATATATTCCCTGCCTTTTCTGCTAATAAATGAGACTTGATCAGAAAGCCTGTCTTGTCTCCATTCTCTCTGTCTTCTGTCCCTTTTCATTCGCGCACCCCCTCCTTAGGTCCCAGTTGGAGAATCCCACGGCCGGGGATTTTACGTTTGCTGATCTGCGGGCCGGGTCAGGTTTTTTTCTTTCTCTTTCAATTCTTGTAATTCTGTTCTCTATTTCTTTTATTGAACAAGATCTCCACTTTTATATCAAACAGAAGTGACAGCAGGAATTCTTTTCAAAACTTAAAGGGATTAGGTTTAAAGATTTAGTTGTTCTCTCATTTGTTTCTATATAATTTTTTAAATACATAGTTGAGTTTGTGTTTTATGATAGCTTTTATTGTGGTGATGAGCAAATTTCTTTTTGATCATAGTTGTCATTTAAGAAAGGATTCCCTGAGGTCTTTGCTGTCATTTAAATTAATAAATACTTCTCTATTGGCTTATACATACTAATCTTATGTTAACCTTTGTCTTTTCTTACATATATCAGTTTCTAAGAAAAATAACTTAAAATTTCAACCATAATTGTTGACATATCCATTTCTCCTCATATTTTATCAGTTGTTGCTTTGTATAATTTAAGGCTGTATTATTATTTGCATTTATTCATAATTGCTTTAATTTCTTTACTTCTACTCTATATTCCATTTTCCAAATCATCCTCCATTTGTATAACCCATCCCAACATTTAATTCCACAGGTACTCAGCAATGCAGGTTCCTGAGGATTCAAAGGTGGACATCAGATTATCAGTTTTACCCATTATACCAAAACGAATTGAATTTCCACTCATTCACCTGCTTCTCAGCTTTCAAAACTGTTGCTGTTTTCTTTTCTTCTGTGCTATCCTGGGATTTTTATATCTTTAAATGTTATTTACTGTTTCTTCTTAATCTTTAGCAGAATATCAGGAGGAAGAATCATTACACATTCGTTCAACTTATTCTTTGTTTTAGTCCATTCAGGCGACTACAACAAATTACCATAGACTGGGTGGCCTAGAGACAACAGAAATTAATTTCTCATAGTTCTGGAGGCCGAAGGTCTGAGACCAAAGTACCAGAATGGCTCTCCTCCTTGTTGCAGACCATCTACTTCTTGCATCCTCACATGGCAGAAAGAGAGCTAGGCAGATTTGGTTTCTTCTTACAAGGACACTAATTCTGTCCCTAAGAGCTCCACCATCAGGAGCTAATTACCTTCCAAAAGCCTTCCTCCAAATACACTCACATTGGGATTAGAGTTTCAATGTGAATCTGGGGAGAGGGGATATAAGCATTCAGTCTACAGCACCCTTTCACCCGGGAAGCCCCCATCATTATTTTTATCCAAAAGTTCACCTCTTGTCATGTCTAATGTTTTCTCTTCTTCCTGGACTTCAAATGTGCTGATATTAAAACTTCTAATTTCATCCTCTGTGTCTCTTTTTTCTTTTTCAGTTCCCATTTTTATCCCTTACTTTTATGTCTCCTGGGAGATATCCTTGAAATCTTATTTCATTTTCTGATGTAACTGAGGTAACTTTCAACTGTATGAAGTCTGCTACCTCTCCCACTTTGGAGGATTTTTCTTGTTATTCTTATTGCAAATTATCGATGGTGGCTGTTGTTTTTTTTAATGCTCTCTGCTTCAAGTTTCCCATAAACTTCTGTGTTTCTTTGAACTCATTTGTTACACTTATTTTAACTCATATTCTCTCTGGTCTATTGACTCTTCTATTTCTGTTTTTATTGTCTTTAATAATTCTGGGTTCCCCATTATCTACTATTTTGTTTTATTTGTTTTGTGTGTGAATTTTTTTTTCTCTACTTGTGTATATTATCCTTCAGTATTTCTACTTTGTCTGATAATGTAATGTTTAACTTCAGGGAAGTTTAATGGCATACACCCTAACTTGTTACCCTCCTAGTGAGTTTAAGAAGGTAGGCATTCCCTCCTGGGCTACTGTTATGCTTCAGACATCATAATCAGAAATAAATATTTCGGGAAAAATGATAAGATTGCAAGCTAATTTATCTTATCGCCTGCAAATGGTCCCTTTCATCACAGATGCTGTGCATAGGTAGAGTTGTGTAGAGAGGGTGCTGTTTATGTGAAGGAGATTTGGAAAATTATAGTTTCGAATGGAAAAATTCTTGTGAGAGTATCCATCTCTTAGTGTCTGTCTTTAGAGATTTTATAGGAACCAGGATAATTTCTTACTGTTTTAACAAATTTTGTTAGTTTACTTTTTTGATCTTGATGATCAAAGAAGTAAATTCTCATTGTGGAAAACTTGGAAAATTTGAAATGCTTAAAGAAGAAAACAAAACGTTCAGGGAAACCAAACAGAGATTTTGTAATTGAATAATATACTATATTCTACTTGAAATGATGCAGATACATTTGAGAACTTCCCCACATCATCATATTTCTTCAAAACTACATATGCAGTTATCAATATAAGAGCCATAATTTCAAAACAATTATATGTAATTTAATAATTATATTACTGGTGGGAATATAGGCTGTTTCCAAATTTTTGTTATTATAGTTAATGTTGTGGTAATACTTTCATATATAAACCTCTGGCAATGATTTTATTATTTTCTTGGGAGACAGTCCCAAAATTGATGTTGTATTAAAGAGTATGAGTTGTTTTATAGGCCTTTGATATACCAAGCCCAGAAACACTCTTGCCCTTCTATATGAATTATAGAAATTGTTAGTCAATCATGGCATTTTATTTCCCAATAAACCTTGACATCTATTCAGAATACTTCCCAACACAGACATCCACTCACTTGAAATAAAACATTTGAAAATTATTTTTAGTCTATATTGTGAACTGAGGATCTCAACTGAGGTTTTATAATATAGTCATCAATTTTCCAACGTTTTACTAATTAATCCATTTTCCACCCCCATTTCTTGGTATTTCTGTAAGAATTATTAAGTTCTTATAAATGTTCAATAACATCCCTTTTCAGACTCTATATTGTGACTGATTTTTCTAGTAAACCTTGCATAAATGACCCATTGCTTCAAATAATGCAGCTTTACAATTCTTTTAAGTGTTGATTTTGCCATATTTTTGTTAAACCTCTTCTGTCTTGACTGCCTGATTCTTTTTTCTTGCAAAAACTTTGGAGATGTAAGAAGTATTAAAGAGTGGAAATGTCAATGTGTGGGTAAAAAATCTATATATTTTTGCCACAATAATCGTTCTTATTTGGGGATTTAAAATATAAATAGAATTAAAATACACAAAAAACAGAATGAAGAAGGCAGGGCTTGGATATTTGGAGTTAAAAGTTTAAAATGCCATCTAAAACGGTAAAATTTTAAATTTGTTTTACAATTTGATGAGTCCAGGATGCATACAGAAATCTCTAGGGTTACAAATATTTTTTAATTACTTTAAAATAACAAAAATGACACAAAGAGAAAAGAGAATACAAAACAGATAAAACGATTAGAAAACAAATAAGGGTGGTCCCTTACTACAGGTGAAAGTGGAAGTCTAGACAACCCACTTTGTCTCCATGAACACGACTCTGTTGAGTTGGGGAGAAGACACCACATTACCACCATGCAAGGTTGGATATCTAGGTTGCTTATTTGACCACTGCTAATGCTGTGGGTAGGGAAAGAGGTGTTCTGTTATTACTAGGCAGGGGTGGAAGTTGCGCACCATCATCTACTGCTACCACTATGGCAGGGAAGAAGAGTGGCACCTTCTTACTGCTGGGTGAGGGTGGAATTCTGGGTCCCCATTCACTGGTATTTTGACATCACTCCAGCAGTGAGATGGAAAGGGATTCTTCTTACTGCTAGGTAGCAAGTGGAAGTCCAGGCTCCCCAAGTGACCATGAGGTTGGGCTAGGAACTGTTTCTCATCACCTCTGGGCAGTGATGAAACTCTGGACCCCAGCTTAGCCTCTTCTAAACCATCCTAGTGGTGAGTTAGAGGGATATCTTGTCACTGTTGGGTGGATGTGGATGTTCATGCTCCATGCTAAGCCTTTGCTGACAATAACAGGAGAGACCATATGGTATGTGGCTGAAGTACAACAGCTGCTGTCAAAAATATGTCTGTCTTGTTAGGATTTCCATTTCCATTGGTAAGAGAAAGCAAGCATCCCTTGGGGCTTTTAAATAAAATAAGTGTTCACTGGCCTTCCTTGGATGTGTACTTCCACAGCACCTCATCCAGAGTATATAGGCAGCAAAAGAAAACCCAGGAAATATGCTCTTATGTCATTTCTTAAATCCCAAGGTTTCTAGCTGGCCCACCTTCCTCATCTTTCAGAGTCTTCTTCTGTTTTGTTTTATATATAATCGCTAGGGGACATTTTAGCTGTACATAGCAGGAGGAATAGGGAAAAATGTGTCTATTCCATCTTATTCAGAACTGGACAACCATAAACTTTTGTTTTTTTAACATGAAGTATTTATTTTTCCACTTTGTTCAGAAATTTGTTCAGTATTTATTTGTCCACTTTGTATCTGTGACTTCCCCATTTTTTAATATAGTGAAATTTGTTCCCTCCTTTATGTTTTTTTCCAAATCTTATTAGTACTTCCACTATACCTTGTTTATTGTTTTTTTCCACGTTTCATAATATATCTTAGTGAGCTTTATAGTTTATCTTTTTACTCTGGATTTCGATAATTTTTTGTCACTTAATATTTCTGACTTTTTCTTCTAATATACTTTATTATGTAAGTAATTCACAAGTGCATATTCTTGTTTAAAAAACCTAAACATTACGGAGACATAGAGAGCAAAATAGAAATATGCACCTTTACTCTACCTATATTTATACATGTAAACAACTTAAAATTTTTGCAGCTTAATCAAATATAATCATTCTATATGTTCCACTACGTTTTTAATGTTTTTCCTGAAGAACTTCCTGTATCAATACAAAGGAATTCAACCATTTAAAATTCTGTATTATAGTTCAAAGTACCATGATGCAGTTAATAACTATTCATGTTTCTAGTTATTAACAGTTGCAATCTTCTAACATAACACCTCTTATGTATCATTGAAATTAAATTCAATATTATTATATAAAAGGGAAATGTATATTGGTTTGTGTAACTGAAATGTCCAAAAACTGCCATTGATGACAGGGTGCAGTCTTAGATAATCTTAACGAGGTCTTCACCTATTAGTGTTCTCTCCATCAATATGCTATGCTCATTTTCAGACAAGTTCGGAAAGACAACCCTTTAAAGCCTTCAGTCCACATCCTCTCATCACTCTTACTCAATAAAAATATGTAGAGTTTCATGGAAGGCCTTTATGTTGCTTTAACTTGGTTATATGCTACCTTGTGTCATAAGGCCTGGAACACAATCACCAACATCCCTCTAGGACCACATAGACTAGGGAAATAGTGCTTAAGAATGAATTGCTGATAGACAAAAGTCCAAAATACTTTATCAGCAGAGTATTTTTCTAAAATGGTTAAATTGATTCCTTGAAGTAAAAATGCTGATAAGTGATGTTAACATTTCAAATTTTGATATATTTTGTCAATTGACCTTCCCCAAATGCCTTATCCATTTCCATTTCCATCAATAATATAAAAGAGCACACATTTCTCTATGTTTGCAAACACAGCACACACTGAGTTTTTTTTTTAATGTGCTCATCTACTGAATGAAATCAATATGGCTTTGTTGTTTAACTTTTTATTTTTCAGATTACAAGTGACATTGAACATAGGTATAATGATACTTTAACATTTCTATTTCTGTAGTCTTTTAATTTTGCTTTTTCTGTCTATGTTTATGTCTATGCTATGATTATGTTAAAGAGTATTTCTTCTTGAGGAAGATGTAAATCAGATTAAAAAAAAATTACTCCATTAACTTTAGAGTATCAATTTTAGAAATTTGTTCTTACTCTAAATCTCTAAGGAAAAGCTTTCTTTTCAGTATCCCTTGTTAGATAATTTCCCTTGCATTGCTCATCCTTGAGTAAGGAGGGATTTATACAGTCCAGTATACACTGCCATATTTTGCTTGTAGAATCTTATTCTCAGGTCTAAAACTGAGTAGCATGTTCCTAATAGTGATTTCATACATATATATATATATGTGCACACATGTACGTGCGCACATATACAATGCAGTTCTGTGGGTTTGTGGTAGGCTTGTTCCTCTCACAGATAGTTGGTTCCCTGATTCTTTGAGAGATGAAATGCATATAAATAAAATTGGCTGTATGCACTGTAATCAGAGATCTTCCTATCTTTTCTTTTCTCTCCAATGTATTTGTGGGAATTGTATCTCCCAGGATACAATACATCATGTGGAATACTTCCTCTTCTACTTCTTTTTGTATTTACCAAAAAAAGAAAGTTCACATTTATCCCTTTTTCTAACTGTGGGTAAAATTGCAATATTTCCAGAATCTCTCACCTGTATTTACTGCATCTCCATATCAAAAGGTGTTTCCAAGGGGTGGAGAGAAAGTCCACGTTAATGGTATAATGGTATTTATTATGCCTGGGAGGCAAGATTAAGGAGGAACCTCAACAGGTGGAAAGTGGGGGAAAATCTGGATTCCCCTGTAAAGATAAGAAGGTCTCTACTAGACCCACCACAGAATGAGAGGAGCCTTTCAGTAGATCATTCCCTTTGTTTCTCCCCTGGGCTTCTTGAGCTTCTTGAAGTTCTTCAGGATGATGTCATATAACACAGCGTAAGCATTGCGGATCTCCATGACCATTAGCCGGATGTCCCAGTACTCAGCCTCATCCAGTTCATGCACCAGCTGCTGATAATCACCCACATGGGGCTGCTTGGCTGCTTTGGCCACGGCATCACCCCGCTCAGAGAAATACTTGGAGATTTGAGTGTGGAAGCCTTCCTGCTTGGTGTGAAGGCCGGTCATCAGCTCAAACACCTTCTCCTGAACAGCCACTCCAAAATTGTTTCCATCCTCAATCCGAGGTATCTGCAGCTGCAACCACGTGGTGACCAGGTTGAGCTGCTCAATGACATCCTTGATGTCAGGCTTTAGGTGCTGCAGGAGGATCATGATCTTCTCATTACAGTTCACTGGGCCACAGGGAGGACCTTTATCTTCATCTTCCCCTTTCTTCTTTTCATCCTTATCTTCTTTCTCCTGGTGTTTCTTCCGCTCCTCCTTCTCTTTCTCCTTAACTGGATCAGGCACTGGAATGTCCAATGGGGCCTCCAGATTGCTCAGGTTAGCTTCATTGAGAGCTGGCTCCTTTAAAAAGGCATCCAACTCAGAAATCTTCTTGGGAAAATAGCTCCCGAGCAGCTTCTCTCTCTTGGCACACAGGTCTTCCTGGAACACATCCACCTTGGCTTGGGCTTCAGGCTGCACCCTAAGCATGGCCCTGGCTGGGGCGAGGGGCCGAGCACTGCACAACGAGCAAGGAGGGGGCACGGGAAGGGAAAGCAAAAGCAATGCCCGCTACCCACATGGCCTTTGTGGGTAGTGGGGAGTGGAGGTACCTCCTCCACTTTCTTACAAGGGCAAGGAGGGCATATCTGGACTGGAGAGGTTTTCTTCCACAGTTGGGTGGTGAGATACATGGGAGAGCAGAAGTGAACTGTTTGTAATAAATAAACAGGTTTCTCCCACTTTACTTCTCCCTTTGACTGATATTGGTTTCAAAGGTATTTTGCCCCGGGATTTCCCTCCCAGAATTACACTAACAAACGTGCTTTCCTATAGGAAGATCATAATGCATTGCTGGAGGTAATATAGAGACAGGGACCGTGGGTGTAGTCAGAGTAGGGTGAGGGCCTCCAGGGGGGAAAAAGCAAGGCAGGATATTTACAGTCAAAGCAATGTAACAATGTAAAGAAGTCCCTATCGAAACTCTGTGTTCAGCATTATGCAAAGTCAAGGTCACACTAATTCTCTAGGGTAAAGATACTAGACTAGGACTATAGACATCTTCAGTGAGATCAGTTAAAGGTCAAAAGGCCAGGAGCAACTTGGCCTGGAATGTTTGAGTGTTCTGCAAGGGTATCTCAACATAATCCATGACTTCATTGTAAACAGCCCTAGCAAACAGACAACAACCCAGCCCACCTTGAGGGTAGGACAGGTGGTACAAGTCCATACCCTTAAGCCTTTTTCTCATGTCCCCCAAAATCCTCAGTTGTCTATAAATCTAGACAATGCACTACCCAGGGCTCTCTTGTCCCCTCCTGGCATGAGCCAGGAGCTCTTTCCTCTCTCTTTATTTCTAAATAAAAGCCTCTACCCTGGCTCTCCTACTTTGGGTGTTTGCTAAGTTCATTCTTTGATTCTGCAAACAAGAACCCCGGCATCAATATGGCTATTATACCCTTAAAACAATTGAACAAGGTTGCAACTAAGATAGGTGGCACCATGTTGATGTACCTTCCACATGTAAATACATTCTCATATATACACAATGTAAACATATTCTGAACATGTTTAGAGACAAGTCTGAGTATTATGGAAGAAATGAGAAGACCCGCAAAGCATAATTCAGCCCCTCTTTTATTATCCTCAATAATTGTTTCCTATCCCCCCAATTTTTATGGTTGATTCATCCAAACAAAACCACTGGAAAATCAACTAAAATCAGCTTTTCCAGAAAGCAATTTGTTAACTATCAATTATTCCTTGAACTTAGAGCTTGAGGATAGCTTATTCATTCTCAATCTCTATCCTAATAACCTATCAGAATATTCTGAAAGATGTTCAGATAAATTGGAAAGTTTCCATATCCTTACATTTCTACCAATATTTGAATGCTAATAAAATATGGTAATTACAGAAACCCACCCAGCTAACTTACTCTAGTCCATATCTGCCTAACAGGCAGTGAAAAACTGAAGCCAGACAAGAGGAGTGGATAACATATTTCTATTAGTTACCAGATCAGTGAAATAAAATAAATTGTAAATAAATAAATAATTAATTAATTAATTAAAAAATAGAAGCAGCAGAAAATATTTTTCTAAATGAAATATTACACAAAATCCCAATACATAATACAGATTAAAGAAGAAATTCTGTTATAATTTGGGATGGGGGTGGGTCAAGCATTGGTTATGCAGACCTTATTTCCCAACCTTTCACTCCATCCTTATTCAAAATCATTAAAATTTTTCAATTTAGATAATTTCACTCCTTTCAAATTATATTTAACATAATTATCCCCATAACACACTTTTGCCAGTCTCTCCCCATCTCACCCACCTTGTAGACTCACAGAACAACCTTCATAAAGGACAGATATTGACCTCTTCCCCTAATCATTATGTAAGTATTATATCTTCTAAATAAATAAGTACAAAATCCATAGTACTTCATCAGAGATTTTCAAAAAGTGAATTCGCAAATTTTTAGCCAGGATGACTACCTGTTGTTGGCTGAAAATGTCTCCATATTTTACTATGTCCATGTTTTTGCTTTTGTTTAAATGCCATACTTTAAATGGCACAGACTCCAAAATATTTTCCTCATTTCTTTCCTTCTCAAATTGAACATATACTCTTCTTTAAATACTTTTCCCTTTCTGTGCTTTCTTTTCCTGCTTAGAGAACCCCTATTTATCATGAGAAGTCATTTTTCCTCCTCTGACGCTAGATGGCCTGACAACAGATGCCCAGACTTGATCAACAAAGGCATAATGTAACTCTGATTACAGTAACTACCTCTTCGATGAATACATAAAGAAATCGGTCTCAAAAGATTAAATTTGGGAATGAAGCATTAGGAAGACAGATTCTGTCTTTAGACTCCAGTTTCTGAGAGGAAAGAATATTAGCTTGGTCCTCTTACCAGCCACATCTTCATTTTGAAGGAGACAGCCGATGGTTACAAAGGGAGCTAGCACAGAAGATAGCACCTCTTAGGGATGGAGAATATGAGAACAAGTATTGAGGATATCATTTGGGCTTCAGACATCCCTGAAATCTTTCTCTCTAAATTTTCGGGTTTCTGCATCATTCAGATTTGCCTTTTGTTTAATCGATTTGGTTGGTTTTCTATCACCAGCAAATTATATAATTCTTAATGATTTTCTCACATAGTACTTTGTATTTATTTTTGGGGATACTACTGTAATTTTAATGGGCATTATGGTCAAATCTGCATATATTTCCTTTTCTATTGCCTTATACTTATACCCCCTCACCTTAGCATCCCTCCATCTACACTCATTTTCTATTAAACTTTTTATCACAAATTATCTCTATTAATCCATATAAAATCTTGCAAACATCCTAAAACATAGCAGACAATTAACTGACGCTGGAATTTTAAAAAACTGAAGCTAATCCATGTGCTTCTTAGTATCTAAAGACACACTAAAAGAGCAATCATACTTTTAAGTGAAGTGTTTTAATAAGAGTAAAAGAGATACTGATGACACAGAAGCCATCATTCTAGTATTGCCCATGCAAAGAAGAAAATATTTTTGTGACTCTGAAAGTTTGTTTTTTAAAGATTTATCAGCAGACTGCAGTGTGAGAAGTGAGGCAGAAATGTCCTCCCAAAACCACATAGAGAAATAAGAAATAAATAGAGAAATAAAGCAAATACAACTATTCCTAAAAGATTGCACCAGCTAGTCTAAATCTGGGAGAAGAGAACATCTTGTGGAAAAGGGTAAAGTAATAAAGCCCTGAACTAGTGGGACCCAAGCATTTACCCCACCCCAGCTCACTGGAGGGAGGAAGAGAATCAGAGCAGGGAGGGAGTAGAAGCACAAGACTGCTAAATACCCAGACCTAGAAATCTACTCCGGAAACACAAACCCACATTGCATGGTATTCTGGAGACTAGAGGGGTTGAAAACCAAAGTCAGAGACTGAGATACCAGCATATTGTGGTGAACAGGTTCCCACAATCAGCTGCTCTGGGACAAAAGTAAGGTGGGGACTTTGAAAGACTTCTCAACAGTGAGACGGCTGCAAAAGAGGCAAGGATTCAGGAGAAGGAACAGGTGGACATAATCATCCCAGCACATTCAGCCCAGCAGGTTGGGAATTTTCAGGAGCTTCAGGTGCTTCACACCTCTGTATAGAAAAGCAGCCCTGAGGACCCCCACCACAATAAGCAGCTGGCTACTCTTTCCACCCCACGTGTGCATGCGAGCAAATCTGCTGCCCCCACCATTGCTTCAGACCAGCTGGAAAACAGCCCTGACTATAGTAACTACAGCGGCATAACACAGAGGCTGCTCCCAGTGCACAGCTCACCAGTCCTGACAGTGGAGGCAGGCACTGTGGCCAAGAAGCAGGAAAGGGCTCTGTCCTCCATGCAGGCATGGGCTTCGCTCACCTGAAACCCCTGCCATAGCTCCAGGCCAGCTGGAGGGCAGCCCCACCTATGGAAGCTTAGGGGATTAATGCAGAGGCTGCTCCTTGCACACAGCTCACTCGCCCTGACAGTGGAGGGTGGCTTTGCAGCCAGGAAGCAGGAAAGAGCTCTGTTCGTAGGGTAGGAACTGGTAATGCTGGCCTGAGACCACTGCCATCACTCCAGGTACTGGGAAGTTCTGAAAAGTAGAGCTTCTGGGCACTAGAAGGTGCTGCCTAAACAAACCTAATATTTCTCACTATCCAGTAGGATTATGAAAAGGCAAAAGAGCCTTGTTCAATCCAAAATCCCTCAAACACCAGAAAGAGGGTTCAATGAAACTGGAAAAACCAATATTCCTGAAAAATAATTCAAAATAAAAGTCCTAAGCATGCTAATGGAGCTACAGAAAAATATTCAAGAGCTAAAGGATAAATTCAGGAGGGAGATAGACACCTTAAAAAATACAGTAGCTGAAATGAAACACACAATGGAGGGATATAAAAGCAGAGTAGATGAGGTAGAAGTGATAGTAAATGGAATAGAAATTAGAGAACAGGAATACAAAGCTGAGGCAGAGAGAGAAAAAAGGATGTTTAGGAATGAAACAATATTAAAAGATCTGTGTGACCAACCCAAACAGAACAATAACTGCATTATAGGGTTACCAGAAGAATAAGAAGAGAGAAAAAGCGATACAAAGTGTCTTTGAAGAAATCATTGCTGAAAACTTCCACAATCTGGGGAAGGAAGTAGTCTCTCAGGCCATGGAGGTCCACAGATCTCCCAAAATATGGACCCAAGGAGGACAACACCAAGACACATAATAATTAAGATGGCAAAGATTAAAGATAAAGACAGAGTATTAAAGGCAGCTAGAGAGAGAAAAAAGATCACCTACAAAGGAAAACCCATCAGGCTATCATCAGACTTCTAAGCAGAAACCTTACAGGCCAGAAGGGAGTGGCATAATATATTCTATGCAATGAAACATAAGGGCCTCGAACAAAGAATACTCTATCTGTAAAGATTACCATTTAAATTTGAAAGAGGTATTAAACAATTCCCAGATAAGCAAAAGTTGAGGGAATTTGCCTCCCACAAACTATCAGTACAGTGTATTTTTAAATGGACTCTAGATGGAAGTATGTCTAAAGCTAAACAGCTGTCACCAGAGAAAATAAAATCACAGCAAAGGAAGTAGACTAATTAATTACTAACCAAATGTAAAATTAAATCAGTTACCCACAGAGTTAGTCAAGGGATACACAGAGAGTACAGAATATGACACTGAACACCTGGAGCAGGAAGAAAAAGAAGTGATGAAAAAAAGAGAATCTTCAGATTGTGTTTATATAGCATAATAAGTAAGCTTAAATAGCAAAGAAGTCACCCTTGAACCTTTGGCAACCACGAATCCAAAGCCTGCAATGGCAATAAGTACATACCTCTCAAATATCACCCTAAATGGAAATGGACTGAATGCACCAATCAAAAGACATAGAGTTACAGAATGGACAAAAAAGCAAGACCCATCTATATGCTGCCTACAAGCGATGCACTTCAAACCCAAAGACATGCACAGACTAAAAGTGAAGAGATGGGAAAAGGTATTTCATGCAAATAGGGAGAAAAAAAGCAGGAGTTTCAATACTTGTCTCAGACAGAATGGACTTCAAAAAAAGGAAGTAACAAGACACAAAGAAGGATATTATATAAAGATAAAAATGTCAGTCCTACAAGAGGGTATAACTATTATAAATATCTATGCACCCAACATAGGAGCACCCAAATATGTGCAACAAATACCAACAGTATTAATGGGGAAATAGAAGGAAATGCATTCATTTTAGTAGACTTCAACACACCATTCACTACAAAGGACAAATCAACAAGACAGAAAATAAGTAAGGAGACAGAGGTACTGAACAACATATTAGAACAGATGGACCTAACAGACATCTACAGAACACTTTAACCAAAGCAACAGAATACACATTCATAAGGGTGAGCATGGAACATTTTCCAGAATAGATCACATACTAGGCCACAAAAAGAGCCTAAGTTAATTCAAAAAGATTTAAATTGTGCCAACGAACTTCTCCAATCACACAGATATGAAACAAGAAATAAATTGTACAAAGAAAATAAAAAGGTTCACAAACACATGGAGGCTTAACAACATTCTCCTAAATAATCAATGGATCAATGACCAAATTAAACAGAGATCAAGCAATATATGGAGACAAATGAAAACAACAGCTCAATGCACCAACATCTGTGGGATGCACCAAATGCAGTTCTAAGAGGAAGTATATAGCAATTCAGACCTATTTAAAGAAAAAGAACAATCCTAAAGGAACAGTCTAAATTTGCAATTAATGAAACTGGAAAAAGAAGAAAAAATGATGTCCAAAATCAGTAGAAGATGGGACATAATAAAGATCAGAGAGGAAATAAATAAAATTGAGAATAATAAAACAATAGAATTACTGGAACAAAGAGCTATTTCTTTGAGAAAATAAACAAAATAGATAAGCCGCTAGCCAGACTTATCAAGAAAAAAAGAGAGTCTATACACATAAACAGAATCAGAAATGAGAAATGAAAAATCACTATGGATACCACCGGAATACAAAGAATTATTAGAGAAAACTATGAAAAATTATATGCTAACAAATTGGATAACCTAGAAGAAATGGACAACTTTCTAGAAAAATACAACCTTCTAAGACTGACCTTGAAAGAAACAGAAAATCTGAACAGACTAATTACCAACAATGAAAGTGAATCAGTAACCAAAAAACAAGCCACGAAAAAAACACCAGAACTGATGCTTGACAGCTGAATTTTTTCAGACATTTAGAAAAGACCAAATTCCCATTCTCTTTAAAGTTTTCCAAAAATTAGAAGAGGAGGGAATACTTCCTATCTCATTCTATGAAGCCAGCATCACTCTAATACCAAAACCAGGCAAAGATATCATAAAGAAAATTACAGACCAATATCCCTGATGAACATAGATGCAAAAATACTCAAAAAAAATTAGGAAACCAAATTAAAAAATATACCAAAAAGACCATACATCATGATCAAGTGGAATTTATTTCAGAGATGCAAGCATGGTACAATATTTGAAAATCCATCAACATCATCCACTACATCAATAAAAAGAGGGACAAAAATCACATGATGATCTCCATAGATGTTGAAAAATCTTTTGACAAAATTCAACATCCATTCATGATAAATACTCTCACAAAATGGGTATAGAGGGCAAGCACCTCAACAGCATAAAGGCCATATACAACAAACCCACATCTGACATCATACTTAACAATGAAAAGCTGAAAGCTTTTCCTCTATGATCAGGAACAAGACAAGGATGCCCACTCTCCCCACTTTTGCTCACCATAGTACTAGAGGTCCTAGCCATGGCAATCAGACAACAGAAAGAAATAAAGGCATCCAGATTGGTAAGGAACAAGCTAAACTGTCACTGTTTGCAAATGACATAATATTGTACATAAAAAACCCTAAAGAATCCACTCCAAAACTACTAGAACTAATATCTGAATTCAGCAAAGTTGCAGGATACAAAATTAATAAACAGAAAGAGAAATCAGGAAAACAACTCCACTCACAAAAAGAATAAAATACCTAGGAATAAACCTAACCAAGGAAGTCAAAGACCTATACCCCGAAAATTACAAGACACCCTTGAGAGAAATTAAAAAAGACACTAATAAATGGAAACACATCCCATGCTCTTAGGTAGGAAGAATTAATATTGTTAAAATGTCCATCCTGCCTAAAATAAAGCAATTTATAGATTCAATACAATCCCTATTAAGATACGGACAGCATTCTTCAAAAAATTAGAACAAATAGTTCTAAAATTCATATGGAACCACAAAAGCCCCTGAATAGCCAAAACTATCCTCAGAAGGAAGAATAAAGCAGGGAAGTTTGTGCTCCCTCACTTCAAGCTCTACTACAAAGCCACAGTAATCAAGACAATTAGGTACTGACACAAGAACAGACCCATAGACCAATGAGCAGACTAGAGAGCCCAGATATAAACCCAAGCATATATGGTCAATTAATATATGATAAAGGAGCCATGGACATACAATGGGGAAATGACAGCCTCTTCAACAGCTGGTGTTGGCAAAACTGGACAGCTACATGTAAGAGAATGAAACTGGATTATTGTCTAACCCCATACACAAAATTAAACTCAAAATGGATCAAAGACCTGAATGTAATTCATGAGACCATAAAACTCTTAGAATGAAATATAGACAAAACTCTCTTAAATATAAATACAAGCAACTTTTTCATGAACATATCTCCTTAAGCAAGGGAAACAAAATCAAAAATGAACAAGTGGGACTACATCAAACTAAAAAGTACCAAATGATTTCACTCATCTGTGGAGTATAACAAGAAAGCAAAAAGCGAAGGAAGAAAAAAGCAGCAGACTCACAGAACCCAAGAATGGACTAATGGTTACCAAAGGGAAAGGGGTTGGGGAGGGTGGGTGGGAAGGGAGGGATAAGAGGATTAATGGGTATTATGATTAGCGCTAATATATGGGGATATGGGGAAGAAAGTATAGCACAGAGAAGACAAATAACGACTCTATAGCATCTTACTATGCTGATAGACAGTGACTGTAATGGTGTGTTTGGGGGACTCGGTAATATGGGTGAATGTAGTAACCACAATAATGCTCACGTGAAATCTGAGCATTAGACTGTATATCAATGATACCTTAATAATAAAAATTATCAGCAAACTGATATTAAATAGATTTCATTTCAAAACTATAACCTGGTGGAAACCACTCTCTATCCTTTTGAAATTTTCCTGAACATTCACTTATGTTGAATTACCAATGGTGTGTGGTGGCTGCATCTTTAAGGAAAGTAAAATTAAAGTCCACAATTTCTGGGTGCTTTTGTCTTTTGGAATTGATATTTATTTCACAATAACCATAGATTAAACAAGGAGTCAAAATAATTGGGTAAAAATCAGTCATCTCTCCCTGCTGGTAGAATCAGAATCATTAAGCATTTAGCAGTTAGATGTGTCAGAAGAAAATTAATCATACTTGTCTACTTCTTTCTCTACTCTCCAGAACATCAAAAGCAATTAAGAGAGAATAATTTAATAGACCAACTCTTCAAAAAAAAGGGAAATTCTTATTTTTATAATAAAAGGTTAATGAGGCCCTGGTACTCGATTTGTGAACAATTAAGCAGTGCAGGCTATTGAGAAGTTAACTCACTATAGTTTGCGGCAGTATAATGATTCTGCTAGCTAGGAATTTTGTTAATACAGATGTCTAGATCATGTGACTTGTACTGGTAAAAAATGCAAGTTCTTCATGCCTTTGGAAGCTTTTGAAGAAGAAAATAAGGATGTTATTTTTCATTTCTCAATTATGATATTTAGAGTGGATTCCATTCAAACATTGAAAATGGAACTATGGAATGGAAGCAAAACAAAATGGTCAAGAAAAGAAAGAATTGGCATTTCACTCTCCCTAGCCCTTGTTTTTTGATAATTCTATAGTTCACAAGGCATGTGATTTTCTTTCATAGAGTAGGACTATCAAGAAATTATCCAAGGAGAAAGTGGCTGTGAAAGACAGGAGGAAATTCTCTACCTTGTAAACCATAGGGAAATCATGTTTTATAAAACTATGTCAAGAGCAATAGAGAAAACCTTTACACTTACAATACAAAACAGTAACTTTGAGCTTTACAATAGCTATATACTGCATTTATGCTAGATCTACTATTTCACTATAAGTTCTTTAGTTAAAAGGCTAAAATACTACTGCACATTCAAGTTATTTTCATTCTTTAAATTCACTGGGATGTGAACAAGAAAATCAATTCTAAAAATAGAGTTTATCAGTTAAACATTTTGTTTACTATTTTGTAATTCAACTGGAACTAATAAAAAGTATCAACATGTTGACAATGAAAAGACAACTTTACAAATTAATTTGCCAATATTGTAGGTTGATAAAATTAGTTAAGAAACTTACTATTTTTTGGTTGAAATTATCATAAAATGTTGATTGAATGAAGAAGGGGAGCAGCAGTATTATTCTTTGTTAATTAGCTCTGTGGAACTGGGGAAGTCTGTTTATGAGGGTAAGGATTAAGAGTCAGTTATAGTACAATATATAATACCAGCTATCAGCCTAACTCAAATGTGCTTGGAGGACACTGACATTGACGCAAAGGGCTTTCCATACTTCACGTTCTCTAAAATTACTAGACTAAGAATGTTTATTTCCCAAGGCCAAGATTCCAGAATACAAAGCTATACTTAAAAAAGAAAGAAAACTTGTAACACGTAGTAATCACTTAGTAAATTGACTTTAGTTCACAAGACAAGCTAGAGTCTATCACAGTTTCTGTAAAGGGACTCTTGGCCTTAGAAGTTAGTCTGTTTGGAAATTACATGAGTATTTTAACTAATGCACATCCCAATATGTTAGAACTTTCTCAGGCCAACTCAGGAATTGTAATCACCATTTGTTTTGGGAGCTTCTCATTTTTTAGTAATAAAACAACTGTGTTCGATCAGTGACAAAATAAAAAAGCCACTTTAAAATCCAGCATTGAGAAAGGCTGCTAGAGTTATCAATATAAATGTATAATATAAAAAAAATCACACCTTGTAAGTCTGGATGTGTGATATTTTACTCATAATCATGTGTATTCCCACATATACACAAAATTAATATTATTATGTATAAATATAGTATGCATACATATGTGTATGTAGATAATATTCAACATATTTACAAATTAACTTGCATATCCTTGAGATAGAGATAGTAAGCCAGTTGTGAGCTTATAGCTAATTTTCCTTTCACGGTGTTTTGATTTCCCTTTTGAACAATTCCTGTTTACTTAATATTTAACAAATATGTATAGGAGATTTCTCTAACTTATAGAAATGCTACATAGTATTTTGAAAGATTGAGATGCAAAAACAGTTTCTGAACTATTCTCTAACATTTCTGATTATAAAGTGAAATCCCAATTTTCTCCTTCTGTGTAGGAATGTTTTGTTATGGACAAAAGCATAATTAAAAAATTTTTTTCCAGGGTAAAACATTCTCACTTTTTTTTATGGGGAGATTGTTAGAATATTAAAAGTTAAAGACATAGAATCTGATGCATATTCATCCCATGGGTAGTAAGTAGTATAGATCTATAAAGAGGGTGGCAGCCTTTGAAAGCAGCAAAACTTCAGATTTGATAACCATTCCAAAAGTATGAGAAATATACCTTCTGCCAGGGATGTGGAAATATAGGAACTCTCATACATTGCTGGTGGAAATGCCAAATGGTACAGCTATTTTGGAAAACAGTTTGGAGGTTTCTCACAGAACTAAACATACTCTTGCTGTATGATCCAGCAATTGCACTCCTTGGTATTTACCAAAGTTTTTATGTCCACATAAAAACCTGCACATAAAAAGCTGATTTTATAGCAGTTTTATTCACAATTGCCAAAACTTGGAAACAATCAAGAAGTCCTTCAGTAGGTGAGTGGATAAATAAACCACGGTGCAACCAGACAATGGAATATTATTTGGCACTAAGAAGAAATAAGCTATCAAGACATGGAAAGACATGGAGGAAGCTTAAACACATATTACTAAATAAAAGAAGCCAATCCGAAAGGGCTACATATTGTATGATTCCAACTGTATGACATTCTGGAAAAGAAAATTATGGAAACAATCAAAAGATCATTGGTAGTCAGGGGCTGATGGAAGAGGGGGTATAAATAGGCAAAGCACAGAACATTTTAAGGGCAGTTAGAATATGCTATAATATTATAATGATGGATATATATCATTATACATTTGCCCAAACCAACAGAATTAACCACATCAAGAGTGAACCCTAAGATAAACTATGGACTCTGGGTGATATTGATGGGTCAGTGTAGGTTCATTAGTTATAACAAATGTGCCAAGCTAGTGAGATGGTGAACATTATTTTGGGGGACAGGGAGTATATGGGAAATCTTTGTGCCTTCCTCTCAATTTTGTTATAAATCCAAAACTGCTCTAAAAATAAAGCATTCAAAAATATATATCTCTAACACAATCTTCCTTGAATTTAAAAATAGTATATAAAAGGTGTGAAAGAGTAAAAAAATAAGGAAACTTTTTAATGTAAACCAAAGAAATTCTCATTGAAAGAAAGAGAATCCATCAAATCCAAGAAAATTTTGAATTTTAATTTTCTTCTACCAAAGCCCTTTACAAATCTCAGAAAGTTGTAAACTGAACGAACAACTTTAAGGATGGATACAGTGAACTCACTCCCTGATTCATCACTCAATTCCAGTTTGGATATTGCTAATGTGAAGCCCTTTCTTATGTTAAATCAAAATTACTCAACTAACTTTTTCTGCTCAGTGTTTTTGATTCCACCTTTGACAAACTAATTGTTTTGTTTCAAATCCCTGTAGAGGTAGCTTACCTTGACCTGTGGCCCAGGTTGTGTGTGCATTTCCCTCTAAAAAATGTGGTACACAATTTCGTCTCTGGGAATGACTGGAGCTGATGAGGAAAAAAATCACCTTGAGTGCTCTCAACTTTTAATTTCTACTAATACACTATAAAATATATACATCTAAAATTGTGTGCCTATTTTACGTTTGTTTCATATTTAGAAAACAAAATCTTGATATAAGAAGAAAATCCTTTTTTATTTTTTAAAGGTTTTTTGAAGAATTAACTAAGATAAAATACATTTTGAGACTAGAAGTTAGATTTATTGAATTACTGGGAGCATTTAGGGATAGACAATTACATGTTTTAAATATTTCATGTGTTTAAAAATGTTTTAAATTATTATTCCTAAAAAATAAGTATTTTGCAAGGCTAATTTGTTAATATGAAGGAATATGACACATTGTGAAGGATATGGTATAGTTAAAAAATATAAAGCTTAATGATTACTACTGTAAATTATTATCAAATTTTAGCATCACATTTAAATATTATATTACATTTTAATTAAGCTCACTGCAAGTTTGTCATTTAAAATAAATGAGAAACTAATTTCACTTAAAAAGCATTTAACTATGATCATACAATAAATATAGCCCATTCTTATTGCTATCATGACTGAACTCTTAAATGGAAAGTAAGTAGATCAACTCAGAAATCTTACAGTTAGTAATACTGACTGTAATAATTTACAGTTAGTCATACCATTGTATGGTGACATGATAACTACACTTACTGTGGTGAACATTTTATAATATATGTAATTACTGAAGCACTATGTTGTACACGTGAAACTAATATAGTGCTGTATGTCAACTATACTTCAAGTTAAAAGTTAAAAAAAATTTTTTTAAATAACTTTATTCATTGCTGATGCTTACCAAAACAAAATTTGTTCCCATACCATCTGTGTATTTTCTCTTTAAAATATTTTGAGGTATGTTCCATTTTGTCTGCAGTAATTTTGTACTACTTTAAAGTCTTTTTTTCCTTTTTAAAAATTTCATAGTGTTCTCAATCTGCAAGACTGTTTATCAAAGCATAAAATTATTGTGTGCAAATATGCTTAAGAGGGAAAAGGCAATCTAGATTTAGAATGGTTAGAAATGAAGGGGTATTTGAGGTCTCACAGAAGATACATGAAAGAGAAACAGAGGAAGTCCCAGAACATTCTGCCTGTAAGAGAAACTAAAACACAAGAACATCTTCAGACGTTCTTATGTTCAGGAGTATTGACACATGGAAATGAATGTGATTAAAGACAGATCCTGTCTAAAATAACATACATATTTGATGTTTAAGGAAATTCTAAAAATATGCTTTGTTTATGCAATTACAAATATATATATACATATGTATATGTATATATATCAGATTATTTTAAGGTGTATCTCCTTTAATTTTAAAATTTCCTTAAATTTTAACTACAAAAACAAATATATCTACATTTCTTGAAAGTCCAAAACATATAGCTCACTTTCAGCCTATAGAGCCTGGCATAAAAAACTGGCATCTAAGCAAGCACCATCCAGTACAACTTTTGTTTTCTAGTATGCACACACTAGAATAGCTAAATTAAAAAGACTTTCACCTTCTAATGTTGGCAAGGATTTATAGCAACATCTATATATTGTTGGTGGGAGTATAAAATTGTAAACCAATTTAAAACTCAGTCTGGCAGTTTGTCATAAAGTTAAATATATACCTATACTATGACCAAGCAATTCCACTTCTAGATATTTACCCAAGAGAAATGAAAATGTGTCCACCAAGAGATATGTTTAAGAGTCTTCAGAGCCACTTTATTTTCAGGAGCTATATTACCTTTTTAAAATACAGACATGATTACTTTCTCAAAAACCCACTGCTTGCCAGTTTACTAAGAAGAGTAATCAAAGTTTACATCTTTATGGTTTTATTGCCCATGAGATTGTAATGATCTTTTTTTTCATAATAGTATATATAATGAAATCAAGGTTCCATTACAGTAATTATATAAAAAAATAAAGAGCTTGGGTATGACTAACCACCATTGATGACTATCTTATTATATGATGACTATCTCCCTGGAAAGCTGAAGTTGTGTTGATGTCCAAATAATAGATAATAATATAAATATAAATAATATAATATTATTTTCAGTAACACAGAAAATCTGCAAAGAAGAAACTCAGGAGTAATAAACAAGCAAACAAACAAACAAAAACCAGGGAACATAAGCAAACCAATAAAATTTTAAGATTCATGTGAATTAGCATAACTTTATGTCCTCATTTATCAATAAAAATGAATTCTTCAGAAGTAAGTTATATTTTTATAGGTCTTTTTGGTAATAGCATTTAGTATTCAAAATAGAATTACTTTTTTTGTTTTAATTTTAATTTTGAGTAGTTTTAATAAATTTGGTGAATACTCATTCATAGCCTATGTTCTATCTGACTCTCATTATGACACTTGGATTGAATGAACTATTCCTGTTCTCCAGGAAATAAGTCATAATTGTATATTGCTGACCATTTATATTCCATGATACTAGTAAAACATCAGATACTGCTTTGTTAGAGTTGATGACATTTTGGGGTCTGTGGTAGACCAGGAAACAGCAATCATTACTTTGGATTTGGAACTGACAGAGATGGACAAAGCAGTCAGTTGATTGAAGATAAACATGTTCATTGTACTATTAACACAGCTATTAGAGAATGCATCTAAATTGGAGAGCAAATAACTGGTCTTTACAGTCTAAGGTAGATTATCTATTATCGAAGCATTCTTGGAATGAAGATTTTCTTTTGCTTCTCGCATGCAGCTATAGGAGTTATCAATGCCAAGTCACTTTAATCTAGTCAGGTATTTGTATAATTCAAAGCTGAATTTCAATCACTGTGTGAGTTTTTTTTTCTATTTTACCCTTATTGATATAGTGTAGTCCCTTAGGGTACCAACCTAAAGGAACGTTTACTAAGGTGTCTTCATCTCAGTGTGTTCTATATTTTAATTTCTATCTTCCCACCCCAATGAACCAAACAAATACTCCTATTAACCATCTCAACTCCTTAGCTGCTGATTCAGGAATCAGCAATTGCCTTGAGAAGAAAAGTGACACGAAATACTATGGTCACATGTCTTGATTTTCCTTGAAACACAGTCCTGAAAATGCTTATACCTTACTAGCTCACTGGTATTCTCAACAACTAAAAAAAATGTTTGTCTAGCTTTTCTAGTAGTTCTCAGTTTGATGGTTAGTAAAACAATCTATTCCACCATGGTCCTTGCATAAATTTTTGATAAAATAATCCAGCTATGTTTATTCAGCAATGTTAGTGTAAATAAACCATACAGTCCTACCACAACTGTAGGCTATGGTGTTTGCAGTAAAGAGACAAAAAATGATCAAATCTGTGGTTTAAAAGTACCATCCTAGTGACTATGTGGAAAATGGATTACATTGGAGATAAATTGGAGTCAGGATACCAGTGAGTAAGCAATTACACAAAAGATGATGAGTGTGAATTAGAGCAGCTGAAGTAGAAAGGTGATAGGGACTTGTTTTCAGATGTCTTAAAAATAGAACCAACCAAGGAGTTCCAGGAAGATGGTGGTGTGAACGGAGTGGCGGAAATTTCCTCCCAACATTATATTTATCCACGAAAACACAGCAAATAAAACTATTCCCAAAAGAGAGACCAGAACACACAGGAAAGTGCACACCGTGCAGCCACACCTGAGAGGACTCGGCAGCCGGTGAGGCGGCGCACCGGCGGGCAGCAACACTGGAGAGGACTTGGCAGCTGGC
Source organism: Phataginus tricuspis (assembly GCA_029783875.1). Classification (NCBI taxonomy): domain Eukaryota; kingdom Metazoa; phylum Chordata; class Mammalia; order Pholidota; family Manidae; genus Phataginus; species Phataginus tricuspis. Next base: position 27,090,437 of record JAQQAC010016209.1, read on the forward strand.
GAGGCAGCGCACCGGCGGGCAGCTACACCTGAGAGAACTTGGCAGCCAGCGAGGCGGCACACCGGCGGGCAGCAACACCGGAGAGGACTTGGCAGCCGGCGAGGCGGTATTTTTTTTTTTCTCTTCTTTCTTCTCTTTCCTTTTCAAGGTCATGAAGATCCCAGCTGACATATGTGACAACAACTACCAGCAACCAATTCTGTGGCCATGGAAAGACGGAGGAATATGGTACAGACAAAGCTCCAGACCCAGACAACCCCTGAGAGAGAACCTTAAGGAATGGACATGCACAGTCTTCCTGAAAAAGAATTCAGAATAGGGGTCGTGGCCATGCTGACGAATCTGCAGAGGAATGTGCAAGAGCTGAGGGAGGAAATGAGGAGGGACTGCGCAGAGATGAGACAAGCCATCGATGGGCTTGGCAGCGGACTGGATGAGGTACAAGACACTGTCAATGAAATAGAAAACAGAGAACAGGAATACAGAGAGGCTGGGGCAGAGAGAGATAAAAGGATCTCTAAGAATGAAAGAATACTAGGAGAACTGTGTGACCAGTCCAAGCGGAGCAATGTTCGCATTGTGGGAGTGCCGGAGGGGGAGGGGAAAGGGGAAGGGATAGAAAGTGTCTTTGAAGAAATAATTGCTGAAAACTTTCCCACGCAGGGGAAGGAAATGGTCTCGCAGTCCACAGGGGCCCACGGATCTCCCAGCATGGGGGATCCGGGGAGGACAACATCAGGACACATAATTGGGATGGCAGGGATCAAAGATGGAGACGGGGTGTTGGAGGCAGCTAGAGAAAGAGAGGGGATCACCTGCAAAGGAAGGCCCATTGGACTGTCGTCAGACTTCTCAGCAGAGACCTTTCAGGCTGGAAGAGAATGTCATGATATGTTTGACGTGGTGAGGCGGAGGGGCCTCGAACCAGGAGTGTTGTGTACAGCACGATTGTCGTTTGAATATGACGGAGGGATTGAACAATTTCAAGACAGGCGAGGGTTGGGAGAGTTTGCCTCTCGTGGACCACCACTGCGGGATGTCTTGGACAGACTGCTCTGGAGGTAGGCACCCCTAAGGCTAAAAAGATGTCACAAGAGAAAATAAAATCATAGTAAAGAAGGCAGACTGTCCAGGTAATAACTAAAGGCAAAGAGTAAAACACCTAATGTATAAGGAGGGGAGGAGGAAAAATGGGAAGGGAGAGACGAAGAAGAATCGGACGGCATTCACAATAACTTAACAAGAAAGTTGAGTTAGATTCTTAGATACGGAAGAAGCGACCCTTGAACCTTTGGTAACCACGAATCTGGGGCCAGCAATGGCAATAAGTACATATCTATCAATAATCACGCTAAATGTAAACGGACTGAATGCACCAATCAAAGGACGCAGAGTGGTGGAGTGGATGGAAAGGCAAGACCCACCTGTATGCTGCTTGAAGGGGGCTCACCTCAAGCCCAGGGATGTACACAGACTAAAGGTGGAGTGATGGAAGGGGATGTTTCATGCAAACAACAAGGAGAGGAAAGCAGGTGTTGCAGTACTTGTATCAGATAAAATGGACTTCAGGACGAAGAGAGTGGCAAGAGATAAAGAAGGACATTACATAATGATAAAGGGGTCAGTACAACAAGAAGATATAACCATTATAAATATATATGTACCCAACGCAGGAGTGCCAGCATATGTGAAACAAATACTAACAGAATTGAAGGAGGAAATAGACAGCAATGTAATTATTTTAGGAGACTTCAACACACCACTCACTCCAAAGGATAGATCAACCAGGCAGAGAATAATAAAGACACAGAGGCACTGAACAACACACTAGAACAGATGGACCTAACAGATATCTACAGAACTCTGCACCCAAAAGCAGCAGGATACACATTCTTCTCAAGTGCACATGGAACATTTTCCAGAATAGACTACATACTAGGCCACAAAAAAAACCTCAGTAAAGTCAAAAATATTGAAATCCTACCAACCAACTTCTCAGATCACAGAGGTATAAAACTAGAAATAAATTTCAGAAAGAAATCAAAAAGGCTCACAAATACATGGAGACTTAACAACATTCTCCTAATGAATCAATGCGTTAACGACCAAATCAAAACAGAAATCAAAGAATATATGGAGACTAATGACAACAACAACACAAAGCCACAACTTCTGTGGGATGCAGCAAAGGCAGTTCTAAGAGGAAAGTATATTGCAATCCAGGCCTATTTAAAGAAGGAAGAACATTCCCAAATGAACAGTCTAAACACACAATTATTGAAATTGGAAAAAGAAGAACAAATGAGGCCCAAAGTCACCAGAAGGAGAGACATAATAAAGATCAGAGAAGAAATAAATAAAATTGAGAAGAATAAAACAATAGAAAAAAATCAATGAAACCAAAAGCTGGTTCTTTGAAAAAATAAACAAAATAGATAAACCCCTAGCCAGATTCATTAAGAGAAAAAGAGAATCTACACACATAAACAGAATCAGAAATGAGAAAGGAAAAATAACGATGGACCCCACAGAAATACAAAGAATTATAAGAGAATATTACGAGCATCTATATGCTAACAAGCTGCAAAACCTAGAAGAAATGGACAACTTCTTGGAAAAATACAGCCTTCCGAAACTGACCAAGTAGGAAACAGAAAAACTAAACAGACCAATCACCAGCAATGAAATTGAATCAGTAATCAAAAAACTACCCAAGAACAAAAACCCCGGACCTGACGGATTCACCTCTGAATTCTACCAGACATATAGAGAAGAAATAACACCCATTCTCTTTAAAGTTTTCCAAAAAATAGAAGAGGAGGGAATACTTTCAAACTCTTTCTATGAAGCCAGCATCACTCTAATACCAAATCTGGGCAAAGAAATCACTAAAAAAGAAAATTACAGACCAATATCCCTGATGAACGTAGATGCAAAAATACTCAACAAAATATTAGCAAAACGAATTCAAAAATACATCAAGAGGATCATACACCATGATCAAGTGGGATTCATCCCAGGGATGCAAGGATGGTACAACATTCAAAAATCCATCAACATCATCCACCACATCAACAGAAAGAACAAAAACACATGATCATCTCCATAGATGCTGAAAAAGCATTTGATAAAATTCAGCATCCATTCATGATTAAAACTCTCAACAAAATCGGTATAGACGGCAAGTACCTCAACATCATAAAGGCTATATATGACAAACCCACAGCTAACATCATACTTAATAGCGAGAAATTGAAAGCTTTTCATCTAAGATTGGGAACAAGACAGGGGTGCCCACTCTCTCCACTGTTATTCAACATAGTACTGGAGGTCCTTGCCACGGCAATCAGACAAAACAAAGAAATACAAGGCATCCAGATTGGTAAAGAAGTAGTCGAACTGTCACTAGTTGCAGATGACATGACACTGTACATAAAAAATCCTAAAGACTCCACTCCAAAACTACTAGAACTAATATCTGAATTCAGCAAAGTTCCAGGATACAAAGTTAACACACAGAAATCTGTTGCTTTCCTATACACTAATGATGAGCTAACAGAAAGAGAAATCAGAAAAACAATTCCATTCACAATTACATCAAAAAGAATAAAATACCTAGGAATAAACCTAACGAAGGTAGTGAAAGACCTGTACTCTGAAAACTATAAGACACTCCTAGGAGAAATTAAGGGAGACACTAACAAATGGAAATGCATCCCATGCTCTTGGCTAGGAAGAATAAATATTGTCAAAATCGCAATACTACCTAAAGCAAACTACAGATTCAATGCAATCCCTATCAAACTACCAACAGCTTTCGTCAATGAACTGGAACAAATAATTCTAAAATTCACATGGAACCAGAAAAGACCCCAAATAGCCAAAGCAATCCTGAGAAGGAGGAATAAAACAGGGGGAATTACGCTCCCTGACTTCAAGCTCTACTACAAAGCTACAGTAATCAAGACAATTTGGTATTGGCACAAAAACAGACCCACAGACCAGTGGAACAGAATAGAAAATCCAAACATTAACCCAAACATCTACAGTCAATTAACATTTGATAAAGGAGCCTTGGATATACAATGAGGAGATGACAGCCTCTTCAGCAGCTGGTGTTGGAAAAACTGAACAGCTACATGTAAGAGAATGAAACTGGACTACTGTCTAACCCCATACACAAAGGTAAACTCAAGGTGGATCAAAGACCTGAATGTAAGTCATGAAACCATAAAACTTTTAGAAAAAAACATAGGCAAAAATCTCTTGGACATAAACATGAGCAACTTCTTCATGAACATATCCCCCTGGGCAAGGGAAACAAAAGCAAAAATGAACAAATGGGACTATATCAAGTTGAAAAGCTTCTGTACAGCAAAGGACACCATCAGTAGAACAAAAAGACATCCTACAGTATGGGAAAATATATTCTTAAAAGATGTATCTGATAAGGGATTGACATCTAAAATATACAAAGAACTCACGCACCTTAACAAACAAAAAGCAAATAATCCAATTAAGAAATGGGCAGAGGATATGAATAGACGCTTCTCTAAAGAAGAAATTCAGATGGCCAACAGGCACATGAAAAGATGCTCCACATCGCTAATCATCAGAGAAATGCAGATTAAAACCACAATGAGATATCACCTCACACCAGTGAGGATGGCCAACATCCAAAACACAAACAACAACAAATGTTGGCGAGGATGTGGAGAAAAGGGAACCCTCCTACACTGCTGGTGGGAATGCAAATTAGTTCAACCATTGTGGAAAGCAGTATGGAGGTTCCTCAAAAAACTCAAAATAGAAATACCATTTGACCCAGGAATCCCACTCCTAGGAATTTTCCCCGAAGAATGCAGCAACCCAGTTTGAAAAAGACAGATGCACCCCTATGTTTATTGCAGCACTATTTACAATAGCCAAGAAATGGAAGCAACCTAAGTGCCCATCAGTAGATGAATGGATTAAGAAGATGTGGTACATATACACAATGGAATATTACACAGCCATAAGAAAAAACCAAATCCTACCATTTGCAACAACATGGATGGAGCTGGAGGGTATTATGCTCAGTGAAATAAGTCAGGCCGAAAAAGACAAGTATCAAATGATCTCACTCATATGTGGAGTATAAGAACAAAGAACAAAAAAAATGAAGGAACAAAACAGCAGCAGACTCACAGAACCCAAGAATGGACTAACAGTTACCAAAGGGAAAGGGACTGGGGAGATGGGTGGGAAGGGAGGGATAAGAGGGTAAAAGGGGCATTACGATTGGCAGACATAGGGTGGGGGGCACGGGGGGGACTGTACAGTTCAGAGAAGACAAGTAGTGATTCTCATCTCACTACACTGATGGACAGTGACTGTAATAGGGTTGGTGGGGGGACCTGATGAAGGGGGTAGTTTAATCATCACAATATTGCTCATGTAATTGTAGGTTAATGATACTAAAATAAAATAAATTGTAAAAAAAAACAAAAACAAGAGAGAGACATAACGTAGGGGGGGCACGGAGAGGGCTGTACAACACAGCGAAGACAAGTAGTGATTCTATAGCACCTCACTACACTGATGGACAGTGACTGTAATGGGGTATGTGGTGGGGACTTGATGATGGGGGGAGTCTAGTAATTATAATGTAGCTCATGTAATTATAGATTAATGATACCAAAATAAAAAAATAAAAGAGAGAGAAAGAAATGCATGGGAAAAGTAAAAAGCAAATTCAGAAGAGAAGGAATGGGAGGGAGACGAAATAGGAGAGAGATATACAGGACACTTCAGTTGTACATATTATGTTTTATTTCTTAAACTGGGTGTTATGGATGTTCATTGTTATAATCTTTTATTATTTTCTCTGTATATGAACACATCTAAAATAAATTTTAAATGTTTAATAAATTGACATAAAAAAAAAAAACCTCAAAATAGAAATACCATTTGACCCAGGAATCCCACTGCTAGGAATTTACCCTAAGAATGCCGCAGCCCAGTTTCAAAAAGACAGATGCACCCCTATGTTTATTGCAGCACTATTTACAACAGCCAAGAAATGGAAGCAAACTACGTGTCCATCAGTAGATGAATGGATAAAGAAGAGGTGGTACATATACACAATGGAATATTATTCAGCCATAAGAAGAAAACAAATCCTACCATTTGCAACAACATGGATGGAGCTGGAGGGTATTATGCTCAGTGAAATAAGCCAGGCCGAAAAAGACAAGTACCAAATGATCTCATTCATATGTGGAGTATAAGAACAAAGAAAAAAACTGAAGGAACAAAACAGCAGCAGACTCACAGAACCCAAGAATGGACTAATAGTTACCAAAGGGAAAGGGACTGGGGAAGATGGGTGGGAAGGGAGGGATAAGAGGGTAAAAGGGGCATTACGATTAGCAGACGTAAGGTAGGGGGGGCCCAGGGAGGGCTGTACAACTCAGAGAAGACAAGTAGTGATTCTTATCTCACTACACTGATGGACAGTGAATGTAATAGGGTTGGTGGGCGGGACCTGATGAAGGGGGTAGTTTAATCACCATAATACTGCACATGTAATTGTAGGTTAATGATACCAAAATAAATTGTAAAAAACAAAAAACAAAAAACAAATGAAAATGCAAAAAAAAAAAAAATAGAACCAACTGGTGACTGGGTAAGAGATGAGGTTTTATGTCAGTCTTTACCTTGTGGTCATAAAATGACACTAAGCTTGAAAAACTAAGTATATGGTGATGCAGTTTACCGAGACAAGAAAATAAGTAGGAAAAACAGTGTTTTTCAGAGAAGATAATGTGTTGGATTTTAAGCTTGTTGACTTTGAAGTTAATAGGTTCTCATAAAAGTAGAGAAAGTGGAGGTAGGAAGACAAGTTAACAAAGTATTACCATAGCCCAGGCTCCAATTTTCTAATGACCCTGTCAAATTGAAGTTCAATGTAATGCCATAAACATTTACTAACCATCTGTATGCAAAATACTGTGCTAAGTTCTATAAGATATAATTCATGTTTTCAAAATATTCTTAAGGTAGTGGGGAGGTTTGGAGATACATTTAAACAAAAAATCGTAATAAATTCAAGCTTTCAGATTCCTAATTTAGTGCTCTTTCCACTATACTGTGAGATGCATGGATGAAAATTGGGGGCTAGATTTCATAGACACTATAAAAGTAAAATGAACATGTTTGACTACTAAAAGGTCATGGGGAAGAAGTTAAGGCCTGCTTAGAGAAAGAGAGTACTAATAAATAGTAATTTTGAGGGAATATGAATACAGGAATATGATCTTAGTGCAATAGAATGGTAGAGGGAAAAGATGCAGTATATTCTACTACAATCCAGCAACATTTAAAGGTCTGGATAAACCTCTACATGGCATTAATCACAGCAAAAGGGATATCTATATCTAGAGCTCAGGAAACCATGATTATTTTATATAATGGTATATAAAGCATTTTATACAATGCTTACTTACCTTGTTTTGTGTGCTATAAAAATTTACACATTTTGCATCTTTTGGCAAACATATCACCCTCTTCCATTTCAAACAAAAAAAAAAAAGAAAAAGAAAACCATTGGGTCTCTTTCAAAGAAATAGCTGACAAATTAATCATTAAATTATTTCTGCATGTATAATTTGGGTTTCTGAATCTGACTGCAAGAGGCATGCAACATCTCTATATAAAATTTTCAATTGTTTTTTACCAATATGTTTCTTATTTTTAAATATGATAAAACATTACACCTCTAAGTCCTTGATCAGCCCAACAGCCATGAAATTAACTGACTTCTAAAGTATGCCAAATTTCTCAACCTTATTTTTTTTTTAATTAAGAAGTCTTCAAAGATGCCGAGATTCAAGTTGGTGGCATGAGAGGTGACATGGCACACTCTTCCCTAAACCACAAATAGTACAAATATATAGTTAATTAATACAACTAACCCTAAAACAGCAACAAGAAAGAAGGCTGAACCAGACTGCATACACACCTCATGAACAGAGCAGACCTCACAAAACAGGGTAACATAGGAAAGTCTTGATCCTGTGGGACCCAAGCCTTTCCCCCACCCCAGCTCACTTGTGGGAGGAAGAGAAATGGAGCAGGGAGGGGATGGAAGCTTGGGACTGCTGAGTGCCTAGCTCTGGAGATCTGCTTTGTGAACATAAGCCTATATTGTGTGGTGCTCTGGACGTTAGGGAGCTCAGATAGGTGGAGTGCTTGGGAGACTGACATTCTGGCCATTTGTGGAGGGGGAATCTACATCTGGCTGCTCTGTTCAGAGGAGAGGCAGGCGGTCTGAGAGGCTTCCTAGCAGCGAGAGGGCAGCTGAAGGGGCGGGGTTTGCACAGAGATTCGAGCACGGGAAAAGGGAGAGCTGGACAAGGTTGTTTGGGCATGCTCTGCCCAGCTGGTTGGGAATTTTGAGAAGCTTCAGGTGCTCCATTCCCCTGGCTGCCAATTCAGCTCTGAGGCCCCCCACTGTGACACGCAGCCTGCTGCATCTTCCTCATAGCCTGCTGGCACCGGTTTGCAAACTGTAAGTCACTGTGCCGGCATCAGACCACCCAGAGAGAGGCCCCACCTACAACAGCTAGAGATGCAAAGCACAGAGGCTTACACCTGTGTGCTTGGCCCACTGGCTCTGAAACTGGAGATAGGCACTGTAGACAGGAATCAGGAAACAGATCATTCCTCCCCCAGGCACCAGCTCCACTCCCTGACACTACCAACCTCACTCTAGGGGCTGAGCATCTCCAGAGACTGGAGTTTCTGCACACTTGTGAGCACCACACAGAAATATAAAACCTCAAAAGAACATGGTTCAGACAAAAATCTCACAAACCCCAGAAAAAGGGCAAAATGAAACTGAACAGACCAATCTTCCTGAAAGAGAGTTCAAAATAAAGATTATAAACAAGCTTATGGAGGTACATAAAAATATCCAAGAACTCAGGGACGAATTTATGATGGAGATTCAACCATTAAGAAATTCCATATCTGAAATGAAATATACAATGGAGGGATTAAAAAGCAGATCAGATGTAGTAGAAGAGATGGTAAATGGAATGTAAATTAGAGAAGAGGAATACAAAGAAGCTGAGGCACAGAGAGAAAAAAGGATCTCTAAGAACGAAAGAATATTGAGGGAACTGTGAACAATCCAAACGGAACAATATTCGCATTATAGGGATACCAGAAGAAGAAGAGTGAGAAAAAGGGATAGAAAGTGTCACTGAGGAGGTAATTGCTGAAAACTACACCAATCTGGGGAAGGAGATAGTCTCTCAAGCCATGGAGGTGCACAGATATCCCAACACAAGGGACCCAAGGAAGACAACATTAAGACATATAATAATTAAAATGGCAAAGATAAAGGATAAAGACAGACTTTTAAAAGCAGCTAGAGAAATAAAAAAGATCACATACAAAGGAAAACCCATCATGCTATCATCAGACTTCTCAACAGAAACCTTACAGGGCAGAAGGGAGTGGCATGATATATTTAATGCAATGAAGCAGAAGGGCCTTGAACCAAGAATACTCTACCCACCAAGGTTATCATTTAAATTTGAAGGAGGGATTAAACAATTTTCAGATAAGCAAAAGATGAGAGAATTTACCACCCACAAACCACCTCTACAGTGCATTTAGGAGGGACTCCTATATATGGAAGTATTCCTAAGGCTAAATAGATGTCACCCAAGGGATAGACAAAGAGTACAGAATATGATTCATAACATACAAAGAATGGAGGAAGAAGAAAAAGGATGAAAAAAAAAAGAACCTTTTGGTTGTGTTTCTAATAGCATATGAAGTGAGTTAAATTAGACTGTTAGATAGTAAGGGAATTACCATTGAACCTTTGGTAACCACAAAACTAAAACATGTAATGGCAATAAGTACATACCTATCAATAATCACCCTAAATGTAAATGGTCTGAATGTACCAATCAAAAGACATAGAGTCAGTGAATGGATGAAAATACAAGACCCATTTATATGCTGCCTACGAGAGACTCACTTCAAACCCAAAGACATACACAGACTGAAAGTAAAGGAATAGAAAAAGATATTTTATGCAACTAATAGTGAGAAAAAAGCAGGAGTTGCAGTACTTATATCAGACAAAATAGACTTCAAAAGAAAGAAAGTCACAAGAGACAAAGAAGAACATTACATAATGATAAAAGGGTCAGTCCTACAAGAAGAAATAACTATTATAAATATATATGCACCCAACACAGGACCACCTACATATGTGAAACAAGTACTAACAGATTTAAAGAGGGAAATATAATGCAATGCATTCATTTTATGAGACTTCAACACACCACTCAATCCAAAGGACAGATCAACCAGACAGAAAATAAATAAAGAGAAACAGGCACTGAACAACATATTAGAACAGGTGGACCTAATGGATACAGAACACTCCATTCAAAAGCAACAGCATATACATTCTTCTCAAGTGCACATGGAACATTTTCAAGAATAGATCATATACTAGGCAACAAAAAGAATCTCAGGAAATTCAAAAAGCTTGAAATTGTACCAACCAGCTTCTCAGATCACAAAGGTATGAAACTAGAAATAAATTACACAAAGATAATGAAAAATCCCACAGACACATGGAGGCTTAATAACATGCTTCTAAATAATCAATGTATCAATGACCAAATAATAACAGAGATCAAGCAATATATGAAGACAAATGACAACAATAATTCCACACCACAAAATCTATGGGACACAGTGAGGGTCATGCTAGGAGGGAAATAGAGTGCAAAACAGGCCTACCTCAGGAAAGAAGAACAATCCCAAATGAACAGTCTAAACTCACAATTAATGAAACTAGAAAAGGAGGAACAAATGAGGCCTAAGGTCAGTAGAAGGAGGGACATAATAAAGATTAAAGCAGAAATAAGTAAAGTTGAGAAGAATACAAAAATAGAAAGAATCAATGAAAGCAGGAGCTGGTTCTTCGAGAAAATAAACAAAATAGATAAACCCCCAGCTAGACTTATCAAGAAAAAAAGAGTGTCTACACACAAAGAATCAGAAATGAGAAAGGAAAAATCACTATGGACACCACAGAAATACAAAGAATTATGAGAGAATACTGTGAAAAATTATATGGTAACAAACTGGATAACCTAGAAGAAATAGTCAACTTTCGAGGAAAATACAATCTACCAAGGCTGGCCCAGAAAGAAATAGAAAATCTGAATAGACTAATTAACAGCAAAGAAATTGAATTGTAATAAAAAAAACTACCTAAGAACAAAAGTCCTATACCAGATGGTTTTACTGCTGAATTTTATCAAACATTTAGTGAAGACCTAATACCCATCCTCCTTAAAGTTCTCCAAAAAATAGAAGAGGAGGGAATACTCCCAAACTCATTCTATGAGACCATCACTCTAATACCAAAACCAGGCAAAGACAGCACAAAAAAAGAAAATTACAGACCAATATCCCTGATGAACAGAGATGCAAAAATACTCAACAAAATATTAGCAAACCGAATTAAAAAATACATCAAAAAGATCATCCATCATGATCAAGTGGAATTCATCCCAGGGATGCGAGGATGGTACAACATTATAAAATCCATCAACATCATCCACCACATCAACAAAAAGAAGACCAAAAACCACATGATCATCTCCATAGATGCTGAAAAAGCATTTGCATCCATTCATGATTAAAACTCTCAACAAAATGGGTATAGAGGGCAAGTACCTCAACATAATAAAGGCCATATGTGACAAATCCACAGCTAACATTATACTTAACAGAAAGAAGCTGAAAGCTTTTCTTTTAAGGTTGGGAACAAAACAAGGATGCCCACTCTCCCTTTTATTCAACATAGTTTTGGAGGTCCTACTCACAGCAATCAGGCAACACAAAGAAATAAGAGGCATCCATTTTGGGAAGGAAGAAATCAAACTGTCCCTATTTGTAGATGACATGATATTGTACATAAAAAACATAAAGAATCCACTTCAAAACAAGATCTAATATCTGAATTCATCAAAGTTGTGGGATAAAAAATTAATACATACAAATCTGTTGCATTTCTGGATGCTAACAGTGAAGTACCAGAAAGAGAAATCAGGAAAACAATTCCATTCACAATTATATCCAAAAGAATAAAATACCTAGGAATAAACCTAACCAAGGAACGGAAAGACCTATAACCTGAAAACTACAAGACAGTCTTAAGAGAAATTGAAGAGGACACTAATAAATGGAAATTCACCCCATGCTCTTGGCTAGGTAGAATTAATATTGTCAAAATGGCCATTTGGCCTAAAGCAATCTACAGATTCAATGCAATCCCTATCAAAATACCTACAGAATTCTTCAATGAACTAGAGCAAATAGTTCTAAAATTCATATGGAATGACAAAAGACCCCGAATAGCCAAAGCTACCCTGAGAAGGAAGAATAAAGCAGGGGGAATTAAACTCCCTGACTTCAAGCTCTACTACAAAGCCACAGTAATCAAGACAATTTGGTATTGGCACAAGAACAGACCCAAAAACCAGTTGAACAGAATAGAGAGCCTAGATATAAACCCAAGCATATATGGTCAGTTAATATACGATAAAGGAGGCACGGATATACAATGGGCAGAGGAGCTGAACTGACACTTCTCCAAAGAAGAAATTCAGATGGCCAACAGGCACATGAAAAGATGCTCCACATCGCTAATCATCAGAGAAATGCAAATTAAAAGCACAATGAGATACCACCTCACACCAGTTGGATGGCCAACATCCAAAAAGCAAACAACAACAAATGTTGGCGAGGATGTGGAGAAAAGGAAACCCTCCTACACTGCTGGTGAGAATGCAAATTAGTTCAATCATTGTGGAAAGCAGTATGGAGGTTCCTCAAAAAACTCAAAATAGAAATACCATTTGACCCAGGAATTCCACTCCTAGGAATTTACCCTAAGAATGCAGCATCCCAATTTGAAAAAGACAGATGCACCGCTATGTTTATCGCAGCACTATTTACAATAGCCAAGAAATGGAAGCAACCTAAGTGTCCATCAGTAGATGAATGGATAAAGAAGAGGTGGTACATATGCACAATGGAATATTATTCAGCCATAAGAAGAAAACAAATCTTACCATTTGCAACAACATGGATGAAGTTAGAGGGTATTATGCTCAGTGAAATAAGCCAGGTGTAAAAAGACAAGTATCAAATGATTTTACTCATATGTGGAGCATAAGAACAAAGAAAAAACTGAAGGAACATAACAGTTGCAGACTCTCAGAGCCCAAGAATGGACTAACAGTTAACAAAGGGAAAAGGACTGGGGAGGATGAGTTGGAAGGGAGGGAGAAGGGGATCAAGGGGCATTACGATTAGCACACATAATATAGCAGTTGGTGAGACATGGGAAAGGCAGTATTTACAGAGAAGACAAGTAATGATTCTATAGCATCTTACTATGCTGATGGACAGTGACTGTAATGGGGTATGTGGGGGGGACTTGATAATTGGGGGTCTAGTAAGCATAATGTTGTTCAAGTGATTGTACTTTAATGATACCAAAAAAAAAAGTCTTCAAAAATGAGACTGCATGTAATAGAAGCTTTGAAAAAAAAAAAGACATTGAAACAATAGATATATGAAAGAAAAGCTATCACTGGGTGTGAAGAGGTAAATTTGTACTGCACATATGGAATATAATAACACATTTATGGTGGGAGGAATGCCCTGATGTGCTAATTGCTCTACATTTATCCCACTCCCCATATGCTCAGAAAACACCAGTGAAAGATGAAAGACTATCTTTTGGACATTTTGTAACTTCATCAGTTGTCTGGAGTGTATGGCTTGTACAGCCTGTCAGTCAATTATTAGAGAGTTTACTGCCTACAAAAATGGACACATTTTGGCATTTCAATTTTTAACCACTATTCCCAGTCTGTCACTGTCTATGATAAAATGTTTCCTGAGCTCATGAAATACTATAAGGTATTTTCTAATGCCACTTGCCCAAGTCATCTCAATGTTGCATCACTCTGAGGTGATCTGGTCACAAACACTGATATGGGAGAATTAAATATAAAATTCATTTCATTTCTAGCGGTAGAAATTATACGTATCAGTAGGGTAGTTTTATGCAGTCCAACTAGTATTTTAGAAAAGCCTCTCTAGATTACATGAAGCAGTCAGTAAGTGAATTCACATTTTCCTTTTAGTTCTATGTAGTTAATTTATACCAACAAAGTCTTCCCATGCACTGGGGAATAATGTTAGTACAGATTTATGTTAGTACAGCTGCATGATTCTAGCTTTGGCTTCAGAGTCATTTTTAGAGTCCAGTTGCCAGGCTGATAGAGAGAGGTATAATTATTGTTAAATAAAATTGTCTCCTGGGAAAATAAGGAGAATTACTCTCCAGAGGTTGGTATTAGAGACAGTGGTAGAAGATATTGGTAGAAATTAGAGGGAGAGAGATTATATCTCTATCTATGTACAATCTATTTAGCAGTTTGAATTTAAAAATGAAATATATTGCTGTTTCACATGGTCAATACCCATCATGAGGCATTTTCACACAAGTTGAATCACACCCTATTTTCACTCATTATCTTTATCTCCAATGCCTTGCGTATCGCCTATCACTTAGTAAGGGTCCAAAAATATTTTTAATCAAAGAATGGGTGACTTAACTGAATAAATGACTAACAATGAATGAATGAGTTTGTAGAAGGGATTCCTATAAGGAGAAGACAATGGCAAGAGGTAACCTTTCATAGTCTCATAGAGAGTTGTGATGTCTACGAGTCAACACATGTGTTTGGGAGATCCATTGTAAAATGTGGCAATAGGAATGTGGGTTCCTATTGTCAGATTTTAAATATAAGCAATAATGCTGATATTGAGAGCTTCATCGAGTTAGTCCTAGACTGGGCATAAAATATGGGATATGTGGGAAGAGAAACAGAGTTGTAGGACAAGGCTAAAAATGGCACTGTCACAATGGTGACAAAAATTAGATAACTTGACTAACATTACTTTTAAACTCTTTGTCAGCAACAAGATAACCAAGACCATGCTGAGAAATGAAGCTTAAAGCAATATTGCAACAATGGCAGTGAAGCCAGGAGGGGTTTCTCCCATATGTAAAGATTACTCTGTTGGGTCTGGAAAGTAACAGAAAATTAATTCTAACAGGGAACTAAAGCTTGAAGTAATACTGAGCACTAGAAATGGTCAGATTCTTGTTCCAGGTCCTCATTTGTCAGAAAGGGCCTCACCTTGGGACATGAACAAAAAAGAACCTCACCACCATCTGAAATGAACATTATATAAGCTGTCACTCCCAAACTGCATGTATAGATAGACCTGAAAAATAAATGTGGGAAATCAAGTCACAACAGCAATGTCACATAGATAGTCAGTCTAACACTCTAAATGCTTCCTGCCTAAAGAGACCTAAAGCAAATCTGTTCGGAACATCACTAAGAGTCTTGACAAAGAACACTCACACCACAAATAAAATGAAACTCTTATCTAAAATTATAATGAAATAAAAATGTATGCCCCATATTTGCAAACACCAATATCCTTTTTCTCTTCAAAACCATAGGCAGTCACTAGCATTTTGAGAATGATCTATTGTATTGGAAATTATTTTCCATAACCAAACTAATCTCTGGTTCCCTGGTTATCTAAATTTCTAGTGCTTTGATCTACATTTTTCAGAAATAAATTTTGCTGTTTTCACACTGTGATCCCTTACTGATAAACATGATATGTTATTTCATGCTCACAGGAACCCTGTGATGCCATGACTCCTATTTTATGTATGTGGAAACAAGAAAAGAATGACTAGATCAAGTTGATAGTAGGTGGCAGGAACCTCTGCCTCTGGTGAAGAAGGATAAATAAGGACCAGTTTTACCTATTTGCCTGAAGCCTATGCAAAATGGGCAAAATACATAAACCGACATTTTTAAGACATGGGTTCATTAGGGAAGAAAGGATATTGATCCCACTGAGATGGAAATGAAACACAGTGAGCCCTATGATTGCCCCAAAGTACTGCCTTGAGAGACTTTCGGAGAAGAATGCAGGCAGAGTTCAGCAGACTCCCTGAGGTGAGCAAATAGAGATGCGGGTCTGGGAAGACCAAGGCAGCTACAGTTCACACGACAGAGTAAGAGAGAAAAGCAAAAGTTTTACAAAGAGACAATTCTACAGATTTGCACTGATTCATCTGAGTCAAGTATTCTCAAATCAGTGCTCAAGTATTTACCTCAGTACTGATTAGGGCACGTGTGTGAGGAAACTATTAGACATTAGGAAAGTAACAGTACCTGGTGCCCACACTGTGCCCGAATGTGATGTGACCTTTCCTCTGTGCTTGTATGGAGAAGGAAAAGGAGAAAGAGAGAGAAAGATCTCTGATGGCTTTTCCTCTTCTTTTCAGGACAACAATCTTATCGAATTAGGACCCCACTTTTATGACCTTTTTTAACATCAGTGATCTCCCAAAAGGTCCTAACTCCAAATGCAATCACATTGGGTGTTACTGCTTCAATATATGAATTCAAGGAAGGACAATTCAGTCCATAACAACGAGGAATACTTAATGATAGACTGAGCAATGCACTCTGGGCCTGACTAGACACCTTAAAAGCAGAAACTGAAAGGACCAAACCGTTCCCAGGAAATTTAACTGAGCCCCAAAACAAAGCTCAAGAATATTCCTAGAGATACAGAAAATGCAGAATCCAGCAAGATAAAATTCACAGTATCTGGCATCCAAAAAAAAAAAAATCAGCAGGCATACAAAAAAGCAGAAAAACACAACTCATAATGAAGAGATAAATCAATCAAAACCAGTCCATTACTGAGTGACATCAGTGAAAATAGTGGAGTAAGCAACTTAAAGGGTCTGTCATTCCGCAGAAACACCAAAAATGCAGTCATAAAAAGAGAAGGAAAGCCTACCTTTTGTGACAACATGGATAGATCTTGAGGGCATTATGCAAAGTGAATTACTTATATGCAATATTTTAAAAAGTTGAACTCATAGAAATAGAGAATAGAATTATGGTTGCCAGGGGCTGGGGTTGTGGGGATGGGAAGAAGTTGATGAAAGTGTGCAAACTCTCACCTATAAGATGACTAAGTTATGAGGAGCTAATGTACAGCATACAGACCATAATATCAATATTATATTATATACTTGAAAGTTGTTGAGAGTAGATATTAAATATTATTACCACACACACAAAAATGGTGATGATATGGGAGGATGGAGGCATTAACTAATCTTATTCAGCTACTCTGTCCATTTTGTAATCAGATTATTTGCTCTTTTGCTCCTAAATTGTATGAGTTCTGATTAGAGGATACTAACCCCTTATCATATACATTATTTTTGAGTATATGAGCCTAGAAATAAACCACTACTTGTATGGTTAATTAATCTATTACAAAGGAGACAAGAATAATATAAATGGACAAGAAGACAATCTATTCAATAAATGGTGTTGGAAAAACTGGATAGTTACATGCAAAAGAATGAACCTGGATCACTTTCTAATGCCATACACAAAATAAACTGAAAATGGATTGAAGACATAAATGTAACACCCGAAACCACGAAACTCCTAAAAGAAAACATAGGCAGTAAACTCTTGGACATGAGCCTTAGAGATTTTTTTTTTTTTGTGGATGTCTCTCCAGGCAAGAGAAACAAAAGTAAGTAAAATTAAACAAGTGGAACTGTATGAAACCAAAAGCTTCTGCACAGCAAAGGAAACCATCAACAAGATGAAAAGTCAACCTAATTTTACTTTTTAAACAAAATTAACTTTGCTTTTTAAAGCAAATTACTTTTAAATAAAATTCATAACAATATATTGTGAGGTTTATATCTATGTGACATGTATAGTAATAATTGCATAAAGGTTAATATGGGAGAAATGGATACATACTATTATAACTTTTTTGTGCTCTATGTGAAATGTATACTACCACATTAATGTAGAATGATAACTAATGATAATAAATGGCAGAGTCCACCTAAATCCCCATGATAAAGAGTATTAACCTGCTTTCCTTCTATTATATTAGAAGTAACTTTAACTTCAGAGCCATTCCATCTCTTCTACTGCCAAATTTTTCTCTCTGATTAAGAGTGATCTACAATCTCCAGGTTGTCACATAGCTAACTAGGCAATAAATAGAAATTACAATCTGGTTTCTTTTTCCCTAGCTTAATGGAGGGACTCTGAAGAACAATTTCTCAATGTCTATGACTAACCAAATAATGCAAAAAAATAAGTCCCTACAAAGGCCAGACCCAGCCTACAGTGTATATGGAGGAAAGGCAATAACCCAATTAATCCAATGAAACAGTAGAATTACATGTGATCCAGTTCAAGGAGCTTTTGCCTTTTATTCAAAGGGATCAGTCTCTAGTGACAGAATAGTTTGGTCCATACCAAGGGAAGGTAGGAGACTTGCACTGCTCTTCACAACGCTATTTGTATACTTCTAATTTCCCATTTTTTCATAGCATATGCTGAATGTCACACTTGAATGGCAGTAAAAGAAATGCAAAAAAGCATTATTTTTAGTAGACCCTTCACTTCCACTTCACGGCACCACAAAACATTTCCTTTATAGGCCTGAAAGTATAAAAATGCTTTGAAATCCCTCCAAAATAGAAACTTGTGTTGTCAAATTAGCACATCATTTTTTGCCTATGCCCACTCACTTAATTCCTTGCTTTTTTGTTGGTTGGTCTGGCGTTCCTCCTCTACTGGATTTCAGTTTAATTTCAAGACTAGTAAGACCCAGACACTAGAAATATGCTTAAATGTCTATACTTAATTTTCATTCTGGAAAGATAAATGCCATTTATTGATTCTGTTTTCTAACTCAACCTTGACAGCTTTAAGGATGGGTCAAATTATTGGTTTCCAGAAATCCTTCATTTATTGTCCATGTGATTGACCACAAAAGCTTTTGCTTTCTGCTAATAATAGAGAAGTGTACAGTAAAACAGCTATTTAGAAGTTTAGTCAGCATTTTCAGCCTAGGGGATATCTTATATATTATTGTATGTGTATTGTATTCTAGTCACCATGAACACTTGTGAAATGGGAAAAATTATTAAATGGTTTTAATTGCTTCTAAATGACAATTACAAGCAGGATAAGACTTAGAAACTTTCACCTCTGCAAAGAAATTAAACATATAATTCCAAACTTAGATGGTGTAGGAATTGGCACCTGAGACACAGGTTGAAAGAAAATAAGAATTCTATGAGATTAACTACAGTTTTCCCAATTGTGTTAAACAATAATATCTCAATTGTGGTACTCCATTGATAGCAGAAATTAACTATATTGAAAGATATTAAAGCATATATATTAGTGCTAGTACAAAATACTCCATGGCTGGAATTTCTTCACAGTTCTTTATTTTTATGCAATTTTAATATTGCATTCTTCATTTTAGTTTATCTGTTGAATCTTATTCATCATTCATTATATCCCATTTGTATATCATCACATATCAGTTCAGATGCTAACAAGTCTTCCTTTCCTCTTTTGTCTCATAGCTCAAAGCCTCAGATGTGAACCAGTATGAAATCTAACTTGAAGCTTTCAACTTTCTTCCCATGCTATTTAATAAACCATTGTTTTAAACTAGGACATCTATTGAGAATTCAGTAAGAAACAAAGTTAAAAAGAGAATGTAACCTATATAGTTTATCTATATACTGGATTCTCCTTCCAAAACATTGAATTCCAAGGCCCATATATTCAAAATATAACCTTCTTATATTTTTTAATAGAAGTATTCCAAGTTTCATCACTGTTAGACATTCTTTATTATATCCACACAGAACATTTATTCTACACATTCTTGAGAATGCATATAGTAATAAATACTTTTTACATACACACACATGCACATGCACACATTTATTTCTGTAAATGGGAAAACGTTTTATAAAATGATACCCTTAGTCTGGTCAAAGAACTTTGATACTGTCTTCTGTTCTTTATTTACTCATTTTCTATTTCATCTTTTTTTAAAATATGCTTACTATAACCCACTAGATTTCATTACAGAATACATTAGTGGGTCCTGTAGTTGAAAACTCATTTAATGAGTACTTTTGAAAATAGGCCAGATTAATAAAAGGAATGAAGGAATGAAATTTATATGTACAAGTATTTTCTGTGGAAATTCTACATATTCTCACTAATCAACTTGCTGATAAAATTCTGCCTTCTTAATTCATGGACAATTGCTGTTGACTTCTATATGCATACTGTAGTGAAATATGGTCAGAAATATATTTTCATTGAAATGGACTCAATTTCAGTGTTTTTTTTAAAGTTAAGCAGGTAGTACTGAGGTTACTTCTATTACAACTGTGTGTGTGCTATCTAATGCTGCTTGTAGGAAAATTTCACAAGAACAATTTGGTTTGATAAGGGTTTGAAATTTTCCCACCTGTGACATTATGGGACTCTGTGTCTAGGAATAATTCATTGAGTTAGTGGCTGGGTCAAGAGTTGTAAGAAACTTCTAAAAGTTCTGGCTGGTAAAATAAATGTTAAAAGCATTTCTATATTTGAATCTATAATCAATGTTTCAGAAAAGACCATAAATGGAATGTAATTCTTAAAGAGTTCTTAAATTCCCACTATATGAAAAGCTCTTGTGGATTACTGCATTATCAGTTATCTACCTACCATCTATCTATTAATCTTTTAAAACTACAATAGAGAATTTCAATCTTTACAGAACATATTCAAAGTACTTCATATTGCTAGAAATTTTTAATAAAGTTTAATTGAAAACCTTCCTGTAAAATTTCTGTATCACCTGGACTTGTTTCATTTTATTCCTTTCTTTGTTTTAGGGAGAATGACAAAGCTAGTTATTGAGGGTTAGTAAAAGAGAAGCAGAGTCACCTTTAGAGTGGGTCAATATACATTTTTAACAATTTTAATTAAACTTTGATATAGGAAAATATGGATACAAAAACTGCTTTAGAACTGTTGGGTAATTTACTAAGCTATACATTCATCCTAATTAATTCAACTGAATGCAGATTATCACTGATATATTGCTTATCACCATGGGCCTTACCATCAGTCATGATCATCAGCTATTTGCTGATCACCTCTGGAGTGTTAAAGAGAAATTGGAACATCTTTGATTTGTGATGTCTTGAAACATACAAAAAAATATTGATCTCTTGCCAATTAATGTCTAGGTTGTTATTCACCATTCCTCACTTTCTTGCAGTATTATTGCTTTCTACATCTTTCTACCAACCAAAACTTTTAGAAGTTTTATTAATGGCTCTCAAGCTAATCAACAGTTAAGTATGGTTCTTAACTAATAATCTTTTTACTTCTTTTCATGAAACCTTTTCATCCTCTGTGCCTAATATAAAATAATATTATGCACAAAAACACTATATTCACCTATATAGAAGCTCCAACATGTCAGGATATTTTAGAATTATAAATTTCTCAGCAAACGTGATAAATATCTATTCTGTTCAAAGCAGTATACTTGGTGTTTTGAAGAATCAGGGCTAAGTAAGGCATAGCTGTTGCCTTCAAATACTCATGGTTTATAGCAGCTATGAATTGAAGTACTAACTCTGTAATTTCCTAGCAATGTGACCACAGTTATTTTTTTTAAGTGCTGCTTATTACTCAGTTATAACTGGGGAATCAGTTTAGTGTGTCACAATCAACTTAAAAAATAAAATGGCACTCAAGATAAAAACAAAATAGATAAACCCCTAGCCAGACTTATCAAGAAAAAAATAGTCTACACACATAAACAGAATCAGAAACAAGAAAGGAAATATCACTATGGACACCACAGAAATACAAACAATTATGAGAGAATACTATGAAAAATTATATGGTAACAAACTGGATAACCTAGAAGAAATGGACAACTTTCTAGAAAAATACAACCCTCCAAGGCTGACCCAGAAAGAAACACAAAGTCTGAATAGACCAATTACCAGCAAAGAAATTGAATTGGTAATCAAAAACTCCCTAAGGAAAAAAGTCCTGTACCAGATGGTTTCACTGAAGAATTTTATCAAACAGTTAGTGAAGAACTAATACCCATCCTCCTTAAAGTTTTACAAAAAGTAGAAGAGGAGGGAATACTCCCAAACTCATTCTACAAGGCCAATATCACACTAATACCAAAACCAGGCAAAGACACCACCAAAAAATTGCAGACCAATATCCCTGATGAACATAGATGCAAAAATACTCAACAAAATATTAGCAAACCGAGTTCAAAAATACATCAAAATATCATCCATCATGATCAAGTGGGATTCATCCCAGGATGCAAGGATGGTACAACATTCAAAAATCCATCAACATCATCCACTACATCAACAAAAGAAGGACAAAAACCGCATGATCATCTCCACGCATGCTGAAAAAGCATTCATCAAAATTCAATATCCATTCATGATAAAAACTCTCAACAAAATGGGCATAGAGGACAAGAACCGCAACATGATAAAGGCCATATATGACAAACCCACAGGCAACATTATATTTAACAGCGAGAAGCTGAAAGCTTTTCCTTTAAGATCGGGAACAAAACAAGGATGCCCACTTTCCTCTCTTTTATTCAACATAGTTCTGAAGGTCCTAGCCATGGCAATCAGACAAAACAAAGAAATAAAAGGCATCCATTTTGGCAAGGAAGAAGTCAAACTGTCCCTGTTTGCAGGTGACATGATACTGCACATAAAAAACCCTAAAGAACCCACTCCAAAACTACTAGATCTAATATCTGAAGAATTCAGCAAAGTTGTGGGATACAAAAATAATACACAGAAATCTGTTGCATTCCTATACACTAATGGTGAACTAGCAGAAAGAGAAATCAGGAAAACAATTCCATTCACAATCGCATCCAAAAGAATAAAATACCTAGGAATAAACCTAACCAAGGAATTGAAAAACCTATACCCTGAAAACTACAAGAGAGTCTTAAGAGAAATTAAAGAGGTCAGTAATAAATGGAAATTCATCCCATGCTCTTGGCTAGGAAGAATTAATATCCTCAAAATGGCCATTCGGCCTAAAGCAATCTACAGATTCAGTGCAATCCCTATCAAAATACCTACAGCATTCTTCAATGAACTAGAGCAAAGAGTTCCAAAATTCGTATGGAATGACAAAAGACCCTGAATAGCCAAATCTATCTTGAGAAGGAAGAATAAAGCAGGGGGAATTAAACTCCCTGACTTCAAGCTTTACTACAAAGTCACAGTAATCAAGACAATTTGGTACGGGCACAAGAACAGACCGATAGAACAGTGGAACAGAATAGAGAGCCCAGATATAAACCCAAGCACATATGGTCAATTAATATATAATAAAGGAGCCATGGATATACAATGGGGAAATGACAGCCTCTTCAACAGCTGGTGTTAGCAAAACTGGACAGCTACATGTAAGAGAATGAAACTGGATAACTGTCTAACCCCATACCCAAAAGTACATTCAAAATGGATCAAAGACCTGAATGTAAGTCATGAAACCATAACTCTTAGAGAGAAACATAGGCAAAAATCTCTTGGACATAAACATGAGCAATTTCTTCATGAACATATCTCCCCAGGCAAGGGAAACAAAAGCAAAAAATGAACAACTGGGACTATATCAAACTAAAAAGCTTCTGTACAGCAAAGGACACTCAGTAGAATAAAAAGACATCCTACAGTATCGGAGAATATATTCATAAATGACATATCCAATAAGGGGTTGACATCCAAAATATATAAAGGGCTCACACACCTCAACAAACAAAAAGCAAATAAGCCAATTAAAAAATGGGCAGAGGAGCTGAACAGACACTTCTCCAAAGAAGAAATTCAGATGGCCAACAGGCACATGAAAAGATGCTCCACATCGCTTATCATCAGAGAAATGCAAATTAAAACCACAATGAGATACCAACTCACACCAGTCAGGATGGCCAACATCTAAAAGGTAAACAACAACAAATGTTGGCAAGGATATGGAGAAAGGGAACCCTCCTACACTGCTGGTGGGAATGCAAATTAGTTCAACCATTGTGAAAAGCAGTATGGAGATTCCTTTAAAAACTCAAAATAGAAATACTATTTGACCCAGGAATTCCACTCCTAGGAATTTACCCTAAGAATGCAGCAGCCCAGTTTGAAAAAGACATATGCACCCCTATGTTTATTGCAGCACTATTTACAATAGCCAAGAAATGGAAGCAACCTAAGTGTCCATCAGTAGATGAATGGATAAAGAAGAGGTGGTACATATACACAATGGAATATTATTCAGCCATAAGAAGAAAACAAATCCTACCATTTGCAACAACATGGATGGAGCTAGAGGGTATTATGCTCAGTAAAATAAGCCAGGCGTAAAAAGACAAGTATCAGATGATTTCACTTATGTGTGGAGTATAAGAACAAAGAAAAAAAGTGAAGGAACAAAACAGCAGCAGACTCACAGACTCCAAGTAGGGACTAGCAGTTACCAAAAGGGAGGGGTAGGGGAGGGTGGGTGGAAGGGAGGGAGAAGGGTAATAAGGGGCATTACAATTAGGACACATAATATAGCAGGAGGGTCATGGGGAAGGCAGTATAGGACAGAGAAGACAAGTAGTGATTCTGTAGCATCTTACTACGCTGATGGACAGTGACTGTAATGGGGTATGTGCGGGTGACTTTATAATAGGGCATCTAGTAACCATAGTGTTGTTCAAGTGATTGTACATTAACGATACCAAAATAAAAAATAAAGATACTAAAAAGAACATTACAAGATGTTTTCCTAGAAAAGGTTATATTAATTTGATAAATCTGAGAAACACTGAGAAAGAAGAATTGTCCCAAACAAGTCTAGATCAAAGCAATTTTGCAAGATGAATTTCACAGCATCCTTTCAGGGAGGAATTTTAATTTCTGAGAAAATGCTTGAGCAACTTTCTTCTGTCTCTAAATGAGATTAAGACCTTCTGGGATGTAGGTTATCCATCTAAGTAATGTCATAATTTGTTTTTCTTGTATCTAATCCACTGGTCTCAACTGTGGGCAATTTCTCCCCAACGAGAAATTTGATGATAACTGGATAAATTTTTGGTTGTCACAACATGGGTGGCAGGGTACACCTGGCACCTTGTAGGTACAGACCAGGGTTGCTGTGAACATTCACAACACACAAGATGGCCTCTTGCAACAAAGAATTATCCAGCCCAATATGTCAATAGTGCAAAGGCTGGACGGTCCGACTATAACCATATAGTTTTTCTATTATATATTTTCCCAAAAAGAGAATTTTTTAAATGGTCCACTTTATGAGGCCTCTTTCCCCAATGCAGGCTTGAACTAAATTTAACAGAAGCTTATACATAATTTATTTGAAAAGTTGTGTTTTCTAAAATACTATTTAAAGTAACTAGCCCTGAGGAAGCTGAATTAAAAAGAGATAAAAGATGTTGTAGAGTTGTATAGCTTCTAGTTATCCCTGTATTTTTATGTTAAGGGTGAGATAAGAGACCATTATAAAATGTTTGTAAGTAGGGCTAAGGCTATAAAGGGAGTTGGTAAACAAAAAATTATAATAAGCCAGGTGAGGGAAAAAAAAGAACTGGGAAGTGATGGACATGAAGAGATAAAGATACATAAGGTATTAAAAAGAGAAATTGTTGAAATTTCTCAAGCAAGTACATATGGGAGGATTTGAAAATACTGTCAACATTCTGAGTTTTATATTGGTGGCAACAGTACTATTAGATTAAAGAGGAAGGAGTTGGTATCTTCTTTTGATCAAATTTAAATACTTAGTTATCCAAAATAATACATAAAACATTTGCCCTCATTTTAAATATCCAGGCTAAGATCTCCTCATTGGTGCCAAGAGGACTAAATTTCTATCTATTGGTTGGTTTCAAGTGAGGAGACCAGCATCACACAAGCCTTCCAAAGAGTGGAGAAATGAAGAGAGATAAATACAGCAGCCTTTTTCTGGGGTTATGAAAATATGCATATACTATTCAACATAAAAACAAAGTTGGTCAAGTTTAAAAATTAAGAGAACAGCAAAGTATAAATTGGGAAATTGCTTAGACATTCTTCTGAGAAGAAAATTACCTTCCTAGAATTCCTTTCAGTTTAGCTCACTCAGACATATAAGTATTCTCTGCTAATTGCAAATGCTAATTGCAGATACACATATTATAGTAGTCAATTCCCAAGTTGTACACTACATTTATTTTGAATCTTCAATGATTTCCTACAGTTGTAATACCATGCAGTTAGCATTTATGTTGACATCTCCCGGACCATCAATCTAGTGTTTTTCAATAATGAGACACAGGGATGGGGGCTCCAAGATGGCAGCATAGGAAGATCCTGAACTCACCTCCTCCCACAGACACACCAAATCTACAGCTACGTATGGATCATTTCACTTTGAAAAGGACCTGAAAACTAGACAAACTGCTCTCCCCCAACAAAAGATAAAAGGACTACATAGAAAAAGGTAGGAAAGGCAGAGATAGAACAAACAAACAAACAAAAACACTCCTGGTGTAGCAACACACAAAAGGGAGGTGTCTATGGGGAGAGGACAGGTACTTCTGGAGGAGTGAGGGGTTGGTGTCCCACACTGGGCACCCTTGCCCCTGGGATCTGTACTGGAAAGATGAGCCCACATTATGTACTGCTTGGAAAACCAACAGAGAGGACATCTACGGGTCCCAAAGTGGTATAGGAAATTGAGATTCCCATTTCGCAGAGCCCACATGGGGTCTTACTTGCCCCAAGACCCAGTGAAAAATCAAGAGATTGAAAAACAACTATGCTATATGTGAAGAGATTCATTTGCTAATCTCGGCACTGGCTGGAAGGGTGGCGACAGTTGAGCTATTCCCTGGAGGTGGAGGTGATGACAGATGCCACTCTTGCATTTCTGCATATCCTGCTACCTCAGGCAGGTAAGCTTGGATGCAGCACTCTCCTGCCATCTTGATGGGATAGATGGATGGGGACAAGCATTCATGGTACTGGCTGAGACAGGAGAGCACAGCTGGTTGCAGTGCTCTCTCTGCTCCCCAGCTGGGTCAGGCAAGTGAGAACAGTTGAGTTCTCCCGTCCTCTCCCCTAACTAACGTCTGTGAGTACAAGCAGTTGTGACACTCCTCTGGTCCCCAGCTTGGGCTGGTGAGCACAAGTAGTCATGGCAAACTCCTGCTCCCAGCCTAAAGCTGGTATGCACACATACATGAGTCTCTCTCCTGCTGCACTGCTGAAGCCCACAGGCATGCACAGAGAAGACATTTCCCCACCGCCTTTCTGAAGCCAGTGAGCAGAACCTTCCACTATACTCTCCAGCTGCTCTGCTAAAGCCAGAGTTTATGCAGTCCTCACAGAGGATACCTCTTGATTACCTGGCCCCAGTAGCCAAGAAGGCTAGTGTTCAAGAGCTCCATGGGACTGTAACAATCAGAACGACAGCTCTTGGTAGGCCACTACCTTTACAACACTATGCAGGCAGCAGACTGGAACACAACCCCAGTCTTCCTGTGAAAAACGCCCATTTATTTAGCCTGAGCAATAGACTTTAGGTTTCCCAGACATCTAGAGGGTAAAGAGGGGCTCCCAGGGAATGTAAGCAGGGAATGTAACATCATCCTTCCACACTCCCTTGGCCTTACTACAGCTTGATGAGACTTCCTAGAAAGGAGCTCATACACTCATCCAGAGCCACAGCTTTATCAACTGTTACCCAGAGGACATCTCCAGATCTCCTGGTCTAGAGGCTAACAGGGATTACAATTGTGGCTCACAGGACTGTGTGTGTGTATATATATACATACACATACTTTAAAATATATATATACATACTTTAAAAGCTTCTATCTGATGGTCCAGCTTCCAATCAGCCTGAAACTAGGTGTTAAATGAGATTCCTCCCCTTGGATCACTGACAGGTCTTGGCACACCCTCAACAATGGATGTGGGAGGGGTAGCTATTTCATGATACATGGAAACAAATACACAGTGTCAAGCAAAATGAGGAAAGAGAAAAATGTATTCCAAACAAAATTATAAGACCTTAAGGATACGTACAGAGTAATCTATCTGTTAAGATTTCAAATTAATGGTCATAAAGATGCTCACCAACCTTGGGAAAATAATGGATGACCATAGTGAGAACTTCAACAAAGAGACAGAAAACATAAGAAGGTACCAAACAGAGGTCACAGAGCTGAAGAATACAATAACTGAACTGAAAAATACACCTGAGGGGTTCAAAAGCAGACTGGATGAAGAAGTACAGATCAGTGAGCTGGAAGATAAAGCAATGAAACTCACCCTGAGTGAAACAGACATCTGAGTTCAGGGAGCCCAGAGAGTTCCAGATAAAATAAACCCAAGATATCTGTGTCAAGACATATTATAATTAAAATATTAAAGTTAAAGATAAAGAGAGAATCTTAAAAGCAGTAAGAGAACAACAATTGTTACATACAAGGGAAACCCCATCGTGTTACCAGTAGATTTCTAAGCAGAGATTTTGAAGGCCAGAAGGGAGTGGCATGATATTTCAAGTGCTGAAAAGAAAAAACTTCCAACCAAAAATACTCTAACTAGCAAGATTATCATTAAGAAATGAAGGAAATAAAAAGTTCCCCAGACAAACAAAAGCTAAAGGAGTTCATCACTACTAAACCAGCTGTACAAGAAATATTGAAGGAACTTCTTTAAGATGAAAAGAAACGGTACTAATTAATAACAAGAAAATATACAAAAGTAAAAAAATCTCACTGGAAAAGATAAATATATAGTAAAGGTAGTGGATTAAACACTTATAAAGCTCCTAAGAAGGTTAAAAGACAAAAGTATTAAAACTAGCTAAAACTACCATAATTAGTTTAGGGATATATAAAATTAAAAGATGTACAAAGTGACATCAAATATAAAACATTAGTGAGAGGAGCAAAATGTAGAGTTTTGAAATGTGTTCAAATTAAGTTGCTATCAACTTAGTCTATTATATACATAGGATGAGATATTTGAACTTTACCATAACCACAAGGCAAAAACTTATGGTAAATATGCAAAAGAAAATGAGAAAGTTACCTAAACATAATACTAAAGGAAGTCATTAAAACATAAGGGAAGAAAGAAAGAGAAGAACACAGACGAATTACAAAAACAACCAGAAAACAACTAATAAACTGGGAATAAGTATCTACCTATCAATAATTAATGTAAATGGAATAAATGTTCCAATCAAAAGATATATGGTGGCTGAATGGATAAAAAAACAAGATCCATCTATATACTGCATACAAGAGACTCCCTTTAGAAATAAGGACACACACAGACTGAAAGTGAAGGAATAGAAAAAGATATTCCATCGAAGTATAAATAAAAAGAAAGCTGGTATAGCTATATTCATATCAGATGAAAAGACTTTAAAACATAGGCTATAATAAAAGACAAAGAGGGGCACTACATTGTAATATGGGGTTAATACAGTAAGAAAACAAAACATTTATAAATATATGTATACCCAACATAGCAGCACCAAAATATATAAAGCAAATATTAACAGACTTAAAAAGGGAGAAACTGATAACAATATAATAATAGGAGGGGATTTTAACACCCCACTTCCATCAATGGATAGATCACCATGACAGAAAATCAGTTAGGAAACATTAGCCTTAAATAAAACATTGGACCAGGTGAACTTAATAGATATGTACAAAAAGCAGCAGAACACACACTGTTCTCAAGTGCACATGGGCCATTCTCCAGGATAGATCATGTTAGGCCTCAAAACAAGTCTCAATAAAGCCAAGAAGATTGAAACTGTATCAACTATCTTTTCTGACCACAATGGAATGAAACTAAAACTCAGTTACAAGAAGAAAACAAAAAACTACAAATACACGGGGATTAGAGAATGAGTTACTGAACTGGGTCATAGAAGAAATCAAAGGAGACATTAAAAAACACACCTAGAGACAAATGAAAACAGTAATATGACCTACCAAAACCTGTGGGATGCAGCAAAAGCCATTCTAAGAGGGAAGTTCATAGCAATACAGATATACCTGAAAAAAATCAAAAGAAATCTCAAATAAACAATTTAAGTTTGCACCTGAAAGAACTAGAAAAAGAAGAATGCATGATGCCTAAAGTTAGTACAAGAAAGGAAATAATAAAGTTCAGAGCAGAAATCAGTGAAATAGAGACTTAAAAGACAGTAGAAAAGATCAATGAAACTAACAGCTGGTTCTTTGAAAAGACACAAAACTGACAAACCTTTAGCTAGACTCAGCAAGAAGAGAAGAGAGAGGGCTCAAATAAATAAAATCAGAAATTGAAGGGGAGAAGTTACAACTGTTTCCACAGAAATACAAAGAATCATAGGAGACTGTTATACACCAAAAAAATTGGACAACCTAGAAAAAATGGATAAATTCCTAGAGATTTATAATCTTCCAAACTGGATCATGAATAGAAAATCTGAATAGACTGATGACTACTAAAGAGTTTGAATCAGTAATCAAAAACCTTCCATCAAACATCTGTTAGAGGATCAGATAGCTTCACTGGCAAATTTTACCAAACTTTCAAAGAAGTTTTAATACATATCCTTTAGAAACTCTTCCAAAACCTTGAAGAGGAGGGAACACTTCCAAACTCATTTTACGAGGTATTACCCTGGTACAAAAACCACACAAGGACACCACAAAAAAACAGAACAAAACGAAAACTACAGGCCAATATCTCTGATGAATATTGATGCAAAAAGCCTCAACAAAATATTAGTAAACCAAATTCAACAATACATTAAAAGGATCACACAATGAAGGATCAATGAAATGGATAAAGGAAATCAAGAAGTATGAACTTCCTGTTATAAAATAAGTAAATCATGGGGATGCAATGTACAGCATGTAAAGTACAGTCAGTAACATTATATCAACATTGTAAGGTGACATGGTAACTAGACTTGTGGTGACCATTTCACAATGTATACAAATGAAAAATCACTATATTGAACACCTGAAACTAATATAATATTGTATGTCAAGTATACCTAAAAAAAACTGAAAGACAGGTAATGTAGTTCAAATAATAAAGATTCTTTTAATATACAAGGAACACACAAACACACACACACACAAATCTATCATCATGTCCTAAATTATTCACTGATCACTGTTGAACTTATGTTCCTATATCAGTTTTTAAGTACACTGGGGTTATATAATCTTGAATAATTTCTGGGTTTCAAAATCAGAGCTTTTGTGCCAGATCATGTGATATGTTCCCATTCCAGATACCATACCAAGACTGCAAGGAGAATCATAATACCTCAATCCAGAAACCTCTGGCATTTAATTTCAGAAAAGCTGAGAATATAATTAGCAAGCTCAAATGAATAGAGCCATGGTAACTGAATGTAATGGATGATCCTGGATTCAATCCTGGATTGCAAAACAATTGCTGTAAATTATGGTATTGGCACAATTATTGCATAATTTGCATATGAACTCTAATTTGATAATATTATGTCAGTTTGAAATTTTCTGACATTAGTCATGTGGTATGGTTATGTAATAGAATCCCCTAGAACTTAGGGATGTACATTGAACTATTTAGGAATAAAGGATCTTGATATGTGATTTACTCTCACATGATGTGTTAGAGTTCTCCAGAGAAATGGAACCAATAGGAAATATTTATCTCCTATTGGTTATATGTATATGTATGTGTATATATACATATATACATACACACACATATATATGCAAATATAAGTTAATCATGTATATGAATAAAGATATTCATTATGAATAATTAGCTCAAACCATTACACCATTACAGAGACTGAGAAGTTCCACTATCTGCCATCTACAAGCTGGAGACCCAGGAATGTTGGTGGTATAATTACAGCCTGAGTGTGAAGGTAAACCAGAGGAGCTAGCAATGTAAATCCCAGTCCAAGAACAGGAGAAACCCAATGCCCCAGCTCAAGAAAAAATTGAGGCAGGAAGCAAAAATTGGTGAATTCCTCCTTCCTATGCTTTTTTATTCTATTCAAAGCCTCAGTGGATTGGATGATGTCCACCCACACTGGGGAGACCAATCTACTGAATCCAGCAATTCAAAGGCTAATTTCATCTGGCAACACTGTCACAGACACACCCAGAAATAATGTTTAATCTGTGCAGTCCTTGGACTGGTAAACTGACACATAAAATTAACCACCACAAATGGTTAGTGATAATAATTTTATTACCATTATTATTGTTGTTATTGAATATGACACTAAAAATAGTATACACAGTGAATAGTGCTGTGCTTCACCCAGGCCTTGTCTTCAGGGTCAAGGGATCCTTCCCCCAGTTTCCAGGAATCTGAGCTGCCAACTCACACAGCTGTGTAACTCACTGGGTATTGTCCTTAGCAGCAGGTAAACACCATGTCCAAAATTTGACTCCCTCTCAGGAAGCATCACTTAGCCAATGACTGGTTAAGGTGTGAATAAAAATGGCCTAGCTTCCCACCCCCGCCTTGATGACAGTGCTGAAGGCCCATCTTCATAACATCAACTGAGGCTTTAGCTGCAATGGCCTTGTGGATCCCTTTGTCTCTCTACCCAGTTGTTCCTTCTCCACTCCCTTACAGAAACATCTTCCTAACAGGGGCATCTCCAAAAAGCATGGCCTGGCAAGTCTTCTGCCCATAGTTATCATTATCATGGTCTACCTCATGGGAAATACCTCTAAGACAGTTAGTACTGAGTATGGTCCTAGCAGGCAAACTCTAAACATGAATTGGGGGGTATGCTACTCCCTGGCTAGCAGACAAACAGATTCAAACACCACTAGCAGGAGGAATATGGTTATTATGGTTATCCTCTGACATGCTGTAGAACTATGACTGTTAAAATTTTCACCAGTGATAAACATAAATGGGGTACCTGTAGAAAAGAACACCCTGATAGGTGGAATATATTTGCTGCTGAAGAGGTGTGAAGAAAAATTTCCATCAATATTATGAAACCAAGTAGCTTCTGCTGTGCACCAATGACTCCTGAAAGAGAGATAACAACAGGATGAGAGAGACTAATCACCAATTCAAAGAAAAATGTGAAAATCAGAGGCTATCATTGACAGTATTTAAGAAACATTAATTTATTGCAGCCAAAGAACAGGTAGATTAGAGGTCCAGGTTCTGGACTTAATTCAATGAATCATGCATCTTTGAAGGTTGAATTCTCAACCTCAGCAGGTTTCCTATGCCAAGGTCAGAGTCATAGGAAAGATGGGAATACCAGGTGAGCCTGAAAATTGTTCTCCCCCTTGTTAGAAATGAGTACACCCCCCTATTTTAATTAAAGACCATGCAAAGACCTCAAACATGCCCCTCCCTAATGTACTTCCCTTGCCATCTCCTTTCCTGGAAACCACGATATAGCAAGAGTTAAATTCTAACATAACATGTCAAGAAATGTGCTCAGGTTTATGAAGAAATTAAAGGAACTGTATGTTGAAGGAGCTGGCTAATATATACTGGAAGGAGCAAGGAGAATGTGTATGGACTGGATGCTGAGGGTTTTAGATCAAGGAGGCGGAACATAAGGTTGGTTAATGCACAGTTTGTAGATATGTAAACTCTCTCCCATGATACAGGATTCCGTTACCCTAGCAAGAACTCCCAGGGGAGGTGTTAACATGCTGCACAGATGGCTCTTGGAATCTTGGAACAAGTGAAGGGCCACAATAAACAAAGTAGAAATGCCTGAAGTGGGACAACGGACTAAAAATCTTAGAGAAGTGGGCATGCTAGGTGAGTATCTTAATGCTAGAAAACCCACCAGATGGCTATGTTTAAAGGAAAAGCCTGGAGTACACTCCATTTACCAGAGAGATAAAGAATGCATCAGTAGGAGGGGCAAGAACATCACTGAGAAGGTCCATATCAGCTCTCCTCTGTAGGGCAGGGATGACGGTAGAAGATTCTGCTACAGAAATGGGCTTCTCAATAGCAATGGTGAAGATAGGAATAAAAGACATCAGAGGTCAGGTTGACATTCCTATATGTCCCAAGTAGGCACAGTTACTCTAATGAATAACAATGTCACAGTGGCTGCCAAGTTAGCTAAGGAGGTGTTTAATAGAATAGGACATTCCTAGTGTGAATATATATAGACAGCAAACAAGATTATCGGTTATATATACACAATCAAATGAAATCCAAGATAGCTTATCTGGAGTCCAAGGACAACTGACCTTCTAAAACAGCAGTTAGTCCCTTGCAGTTTCTGGAGCTAAACCAATTCTCAGATTTGGTACTCACAGCTGAGGGAGAGGCTGTGTCCCTGTGTGAAATGACTTTGCACTACCCTAATTGTATTTATTAGCAATTTTCCCAGCCTTTTCCTAATGTTACCTATGACTATGCAGTAATGTAATTGTGCTTTGGGGAAAGAAAGATACCAAGATCTTTCAAGGATGGTTGGAAACAGGGACCCAAAGTGCTAACATTGGACAACTCTGTGTCATCATTTGCTGTTTAATGAATCGCCCAAAAACTCAATGGCTTAAAACAACAATCATCATTTTTTATCTC
>JAQQAC010016209.1:27125562-27251284 GCA_029783875.1 Phataginus tricuspis
ATTTTAAATGCCACAATACTGTTTGAATAGGGCACTATGAGGGCTAGGTAATTAAAGGAGTTAACAGACTCACTTGGTGGTCATTTCCCCCATTCTCTAGCGTACAACTGAAATGAACTTACTTGGTAGTTGGGAGAACTCACATATTGCTTCCTTGATGTATTGTGAGACCTCTTATAGTAATAAAGGTAAAGTGGAAGCCTCTGAGAAGATCCATCATATCAGCCAATATGATCAACCAAAAATACCGCATCCTATGAGAAATGGATGAAATTAGTGGCACACTGACAGACAACCAACACACAGCCCCTACAAAAACTGGGCAAACAGTGAATTAAAGCAAATAACAGAGCCAGTTGTAGCTGTTGGGCTAGACATTGCATCTTTGCTAGAGCAGATTAGCACAGCATCCAATATGTGCTATGGGGCTCTTACTCTGGCAAATATGTTCTTTCCATCCCTATCAGAAAGGCAGCTCAGAAACAGTTCACATTCAGTTGAGATTAGCATGAGTTTACAATAATGGTCTTGCCCCAGGTATTAGGTTATCCGGATTTCCTTAAGTAATAATATGTAGGGACATGGACCATATGGGCATTCTGCAAATCATTGCCTTAGTCCAATATATTAGGTATCATTTGCCCAGGTACTCTTTTCCAAGGGTATGTGGCATGCTATGTCTAGAAATAAAATACTCTGTACATGTGCAGACAGTGGTGGCCAAGGATCAGCAGAGAGGAAGTACGCAAAACCACACTCAGTCTGAAGGTCCTGGCTCCCAGAGGTTAAGCATTCCTAGCAGATGACACAGTAAGAGTATCATTGAACTTTTAGCTATGACCCCTGCCTGATCACTTTTGCTAAAGGAGAGTAGTCACTATACTGGCAAGGGTAATTACCCTGAAAACTGGGAGGAAACAGGATTGCGGGTACAAAGTTGGGTGCTCAGGTGATTTACTGGAGGTCTCTTGATGTTTCCAGGGCCAATTTTAACAGTAAATAGGCAAGTACTACAGCCATGCCTAAGAAGGGCATAAAAACTAGTGGTTCACTCCCCTCGGGTAGAGGTCTAGGTCCCCAAATCAGGCAAGTCTTCTCGTCCAGCAAAACTGCCTGTGGAGAGTGAGGAAAATCTAAAACATGTGGTGGAAGGGGAAGATGTTATATTAGTTATGACCTCAGGGCCAACAAGAGCATTCATGGATGTAGTTCATCTCATTAAATTTCCTCCTGTAAATGTCTCCCAGACTTGTGTCTGTAGAATTATGGAGAGCTATGCCTGGATGGAGTAAATATGAATTGAAAAATACATGGATCTGCGCAATACAAGGGCAAGGGGTAGACTGCAGGAGATGCTGTTGGGTTCCCCACCCAGAGCTACTTTACCAGACTAGTACAGCTCAGCTGCGGTGAGTGTTGGCTAACTAATGTCTTACACTTTCACCTTTTGCTAGAGAATTGCCCTCAGCTGGTGGGAGGTAACCTTTCATCTGAAAGATTATGCCCCTCTCTCATCCCCTCCCCCTTTCACACAGCTAGTGATTAACTGACGCAAGGATTCATAAAGCTGGCCTCCTTGTCACCAGGTAGGAAAATCCTGTGGTATAATTAATGTTCCAGAGCTCCTCCATCACCCCACTTTAGTGGATCTGGTGAACCCAGATTTTAGGAGAGACTGCATCCTCTGGGCTGTTCCCTTTTCATTATCTTGCTTCTTTAACTCCTCTTATGAGTATTTCCTCAAAAAGTCATCCTCAGTAAAACATGTGCACCTGAAACTCTGCCTCAGTTTATATTTCTGAGGAACACTAAGTAACACCCCTAATATTTGGTAGGCACTCAACACTTTTGTTTCTTGGTTTCTTTGATTTTGCAAAACACGAATGAATGAATGAATCTGACATAACATTAGAAAAAAGATATGAAAGGAAACACTGACTGAATATGGAGTAGAAATGGCTCTCTTTTTAGCTCTAGAAAAATGCAAGTTGGAGCAAGCCCATTAGATAACATGTTCAGGGAAAGTAGAAAGATTTTTTAATCTTATTTAAAGAGGGTAAGAGCTAAAATGACAAAGTTGTGAAAATCTGAGAAATTAAGTTCTACTTAATTGGTGTAGACTGAGGGGATAGCACAGTTTGTTCTTCAGTATGGGCTGGGGGCAATATAATTACAAATATTAATCATTAGGAGAACCAAAGACATTTTAATTGATTTATAATAAAGTAAATTTGAGTAGTATTGGATCATATTATGTTTAAAGCACCATATGTAAAAGATTTACATTTTCTGATTAATTTGCATTTTGCCTTTACTTTTTGTTAATATATTTTTTTAGAATCATTAAATTTTGAAATTGAAGGGACTTTAAGAGTCATCAAAATCCAGCATCTCATTTCATGGATAAGAAAAAAAATGTAGAAAAATAATTCTGTATTGTAGGGAAGCCCCCGCACCCGACTTTCCCTACTCTTCTATCAGGACTGCTGTCTGTTGCTTCACCCCAGATATGTCCAGCCTTGTCCATGAAACCTTGAAAACACAGTGTGTTGTACCCATGAGTGAGGAGCCAGATAAAGGCCTTGAAGGCTGGACACCTGGCCATGAAGGCCACATGCATGCGCATCTTCAATACTGATGCAACCATGAATCAGCACTAGAGCAGTATAACAAGTACAGCTTTAAGCAGAGTAAAGTGGCTTTTTTTTTTGAGCAGCCTCCATGACGGCTCCTGCCTCCTTTTTTGCTCTTCACGTTGCCCCAAAACCTCAACGGCAACCCCCAGACCCCGACAACTATTTCTCTCTAAATCCACATAAATGTCTTGTAATCCATGCTCTTTCCATCCACAATGTATTTGAATAGTCTCACATGATCCATATATAAATTGATTTTAACAACAAGGCCTCCAAATTACACATTTTGTGTCCATGGGCATCCACTATTTAATACACTCTAAGATCTGTCAGACTCTCTTTCAATAGCAAGTATATATTTGGCTTTTTCAGATCATTGAATTATGTAACAATTTAATTTTGGCTGGTTGTTTCTCTCACTGAAGATCAGGCCAAAGGTAATAACAGACATGGCTTTTGTTCAAAGAAAGCAGATGCCTAGGATGTGGCAGTATTTTGTTTTAGAATGGTTACTCATTGAATGTTTCATCAAATTATCTGCAAGGCATAAAATCAAGAATATGGCTTTTAGTAATTTTAACTTGTAAATATATGAAAATATTTACCCTCAGCCCTGGTACATCTCTAGGTCTGAGTTCTGGAATTATGCTAATTAACCGATTTATGTTGTTTACCAAATACATGCTCTAAATTATCACATAATAAATAATTTGTAGGCCTTGATTCCTATGCTAAACTTGATTTACAGAGAGATTTAAACAAATTGATGTATTTATTTGGAAGACAATAAATTGTTTTTTCTTCTCTTTTTTAATTCTTTTTTGTTTCTTATATATATCAGGCACCCAGAAAATGATGAGAAAATATTTTGTTATAAATTAAGGACATAACAGATTTTACTATAACACCTGATACAACAGATATATTCAAATCAGTGAAGAGGGAAAAGAAACTCTTATACTACAAGCAGCTTAAAATAACACTATCTCACAATTTCTGCAGATCAGAAGTTCGGGTGTTACTCAGCTCGGGGTCTCATAAGGATGCAGTGAAGGTGCCGGTCAGGTTGCCTTCTCATTTGGATGTTGGGTTCTTCTTTCAAGCTCATTCTTCTGATGGAAAAATTCAGTTCTTGTCTGTTCAGGGCTAAGTTTCCCATTTGCTTTGTAGCTGGAGGCTGCTCTTTGACCCTTGCAGGTGGCCTCCTCCATCTTCAAAGCCAGTAACAGCATATCAAATCCTTCTCATGCCTGGAAATCTCTCTGACCTCCTCCTTAACTCCAGCTGGAGAAAACTGCTTTAACAAGGAACTTTAGGTGAGGCCTAACCAGATAATCTCCATATCGTAAAGGCAACTGACTTTAATTATGTCAACAAAATCCCTTCACAAAAGTACTTGATTTAGGGTTTAACTGAACAACTTGGAAATGGGAACCTTGCAGGGAACATTTTTAGAATTCTGCCTATCACCAGTTCACTTTTCAATAGGAAATATGTGTTTGGATAGTTTGGTGTGTGTTGCCTGGGTGCATGTGAGAGTGTTGATGATGGATGAGTGCAGCACACAGGAGCTCCTGGAAGAGCAGCTTTTTAAGTCTTGGCAAAGAAACAAGCTGACAATTGAGATGTGTGTGTGTGTGTGTGTGTGTGTGTGTGTGTGTGTGTGTGTGTGTGTGTGTGTGTGTGTGTGTGTGTGTGTGTGTGAAAATTTTATTTTTCTAAATCGAAGTATAGTTGATTTACAATTTTATATTGATTTCAAGTATACAACACAGTGGTTCCACAGAAGTGACTGTGGTTACCATGGGGGAGGGGTTGAAGGGGGTGGGTGGGGAGCGTGAGGTGGATAATGGGGTACAAAAATTCTCAATCATAATATAAGATGGTCACAGGGATGGTAGTACAGCATGGAGAATACAGTCAATGATTGATTCTGTAACATCTTCCTGAGTTGACAGATAGTAACTGCACTAGTGGGGGTGAGGAGATCTCTGTATTTTTAAGAAAGGGGTGGGGGATTATCTGAGATCCATCACTGTTTTTAGCCACGCCCCCCTAGATTATCAACTATAAGTGAAACAGCTGGTGAAAATGAAAGGAGCCCTGTGTCGGGAGTCTGCATAACATGTACTGAACTTCTTTCTATCCTGCAGTCTTCTAATGGGTAGTAAAGGTTATTTTTGGTGACAACATATGTCTCAAACAATAATAAACTTGATCTGATTAGAAAGAAATATATTAGAATGATGTAATACAGTGGATTTAGTGATAGTCTGTGAAAGACTCATGAGTCAAATATATTTGAACTTACAGTTTTACTCACCAGCTGTATAGTAGGGTGGCAAACACTTCTAGTTGAAAAACCTGGAGGGCAACCATTATGGTTAGTAAATGTGTATTGCGCAATTCTGTGAGTTGCCATTAACTTAAAGAGTCCATGTGAATGACATTTCTGGATTTTCATAGGACCCAGCTTTCCTAACTATGTGCACTGGTCTTGTGAGTCAAGATGGAGTGTGGCATTTTTCAGAAATGGCAAGTAAAATTATAAATGGAATGGAGGGGTTTTCCTAAAGAGAAAAGGCAAAAAAAAAAAAAACTCTAGAAAGCTGAAGTCTGACAATGATTTGATTTAGAAAATCATCTGAGTTGTGGTTAGAATAATAAACTTGCCATTAGTCAGCAACTTCCAGAATATTTAGAAATAGAGGTTTAACCATGAAGACAAACAGACATTCATTTAAGACAAATACAGAGTTGGGAGGATCAAACAAAATTGATTTCCATGTCCAGTAGAAATATTACTTAAGATTTCATAATTTTTCTACCTTTTACTATATTGTATATTCAGTCCCACAGTCTAGTCTTTGGAGTCTATGCTAGAGTCAAACCTCTTGCTAATATGAACGGCAATTCTTGCATTCACTCTAAATTTCAAATTATAATAGAGAATAATGCCAACGAGGGTTACCTCATTTCATATTCTCAATAGTATTGTAAACCATAGGTTATTAAAAGGGCACTGACAATCTCAGGCATGAAGATCATACTGGAGATAGACTTTGACCTAAACTGTCAGAGAAATAAGGGTGTAGGGCATTTTACACATAGATAAAGCAAAAGCAACACCATGAGTGTCTATGTGAAGAATTGTTCTAGTTTTGACAAATAAAAATTTATGTATTTAATTGGGATAGTGGTAATGGTGGGGGGAAAGGCCAAAAGTACATGCTTGTTTAAATGCTACTATTGTTTTATTTTTCTAAAAGTTCAACTATTGTGTAATTTTGTTAAAAGGCACATAAAAACAAACACTTTAATAATGTTTTGATTATGCACAGATAAATCAGAGATGATGTTCTGTATGTGATGACAATGAATCAATAGGTAAATCTTACTAATTATGTTGAAAAGTCTCCTTTATGACCATTTTGCAAGCAGTGAAACATGCTAAAGGCTCAACCAACAATCCAGAGTAGCAGTAAAAGAAAGAAACCAGCCTAGGTCCCCAAGCCTATAGGCTGAGTTATCATATTTATCTCCTCTCTCAAAGTTTGAAGGATTCTGGTTGGAGAAGATGGGTAATCTAGGAAGAACCCCCAGAGTCAGAAGCTGGCAAGAAGTCAAGGGCCCCTGGAGACTGTTTTCTAAGACAGAGTCATAAGGGTGTGAATGATCATGCACTGTATCTTCCAGAAAGGAGCAGGATTGAAAGGGAAGGAGTGTCCCTTGAGAACAGCAGTTTAATTTCACCCATGGAAATAAGAAATCTAAGTTTAGTGCCGTCTGTGGAGAAGAAGAGAGTATGTTTATTAATAGAGACAAGTGAACCAGTCTAGACAAGGGAATCAACACCACCTTTCTGCTGGTCCCTGAAGTCCTGTAAGACATATAGTGTTTGCTTTGAAATAGGGTTACTTAGACCTGGAGAAGGCAGTTTTAGTGCGGAAAATCATCTAGTTAAATTTACCAGCAATGTGCACTTACCTGGAGATGAAGAGGTGAAGGCTCTTTTGTTAGGTGAAAATAGTTCATTTATACAAATATCAGGCAAATATTCACTTCTGAAGCAGTGAAGATCCAGGCAACAAAGACTCTCTATTCTGCACAATAATCTGTAGTGGTTCTCAAATTTGGTGTGTATGAGACCAACATGGATAGTTTGTGAATAATCTGCACAATCTGGCAATCTGATTCATTCATACGGATTGGGGCCAGCTATCTCATTATAAAAAACTGGTGTGATAATTCACATTCATGTAAAAATCTTTTTAAAAAT
Source organism: Phataginus tricuspis (assembly GCA_029783875.1). NCBI lineage: Eukaryota > Metazoa > Chordata > Mammalia > Pholidota > Manidae > Phataginus > Phataginus tricuspis. The sequence goes on from JAQQAC010016209.1 coordinate 27,132,478, forward strand.
TCAAATAAAAATTAATCTTCATTATTTGCAAAATACATTTCCTGAAACCCTTAAAGGCGTTCCCTTTTTGACAAATAAATGCCTTTTTTTTCTCTTTGATGTCGTGTAAGGTTAAGACTGAAGAGTGATCTTTCATGTGGAGGAAGCAAGTTGGCTTCTACAGTGTTGTGTCAAACCAAAAATTAAGGACAGAGAGATTCATTTAGGAAATGTGTAGGGTTTCTTTGGCCAATGCACTTGGGAAGCAGACAGTTTTAAGTTGGCTGTTGTTGTCTTTGTTGTTATTTATGGTAGCAGTGTTGCTATCCCAACCCTTCAGTAAGGTTTCACAGACTGTTAAACTTTACAGCTCTGCTTTGGGAAATAAAATTCTGGACTTATGTCCGTGGATAGAGAAAAGCAAAGTAAAGAAGCAATAACAGACCATGGAAAACCATTATAAGGGCAAGATGGGATCGGCAACATAGAGAATTAGAGGTCCAGAAAGTGATAATTTAAAATCAGGACTTCTTTGTGGAACATACAAGAATACCTTTGGGATTCCTACTCAAAAATTGCAGAAAGAATCTAGTAAAAGTCTGAAATTCTACAGTCAAGTGGTATGACAGCTGACACTACTATTCGCACATTCCATAAAGTTGTGATTTTTGAAGGCTGGTGAAATCAGGAAAATATGCATTACATTTGTAGTGACTTGGGGTGATGATGATCAGCAAGGTGTGAGATAAATTGTGTAGGGAAACATGATGAAAATGTCACAACTTCAGTTTAGGATCTCATCGATTCTATAAGGAAGCAGAACTTTCACTTTTAGCAAATGCACTTGGCTTTTGGGATCACTACATCAATATGACCTTCCATTCCCTCAACCTGGCCATTGGCAATATAACACCAGCAGCTTCAAAGTCAGAGCAGTGACAGTCCAGATTATTGCCAAGTGCAAGAATATGGCAATAACTGGCTTGAGTTCTTAGTGTATGTTCTCTACCTCTACAGAAATGTTGACATGGGCCTTCCCCATTTGTCATTGAAAGAAACTAATTTTCTTTTCAGAGAGGTCCTTTTTGAATAAAAAACTTCAGGAAGTACACATAGAGAATTGTGGACAGAGAAGAGAAAAATACTTACCCAACCAGCTCAAGCTAAACTAATGAGATGATAAAAAACTCAGGCTCCTCATATTCATTCATTCATCTTTTCATTCTTTGAAATATTTTTTTTGCATGCTCTGTGCTGGGCACCATTCTTAGATTCTGCAAAACTTTTCCCCTATGACTCTGTCCCTGCCATTCTCTTATCTAGTTTAATGATTCTAAAAACAATCTCTACCCTCATGGGTACCTCCAGCTTGGACTTTGGATTTCGCCCATGAACACCAGTCTTACATATTCAACACACTCTTCAATATTTGCACTTGGATATCTAACAGGCATCTTTCACTCAGCAAAACCAAAGTTTAACTCTTCATCTTCTCCCTCTTAAACTGCTCCTCTCACGGCCCTCCCCATATCAGTTAACAACGATTTTGTATTCATTTTTCAGCCCTAAAATCTTGGAGTCATTCTGGACTCTTCTGTTTCTCTGAAACCATTGTTTCAAATCTGCAGAAAGCGTTATCACCATCCCTGAACTAAGGCACCACTATCATTCTCCTGGATTATTCCAATTGCCTCCCAATAGTGCATATATGTATGTATGTGTTCAAATCATTCAACTAGTACTCGTGATGATACATATTTTCCATCCTGTAAAACAGTTTAAATCACCAACAGTTGTCTACTATTTCATGCAATGATCAATCTGTTCTATTTTACCTAATATTCAAATTGTATATAATCACATAGAAAGATTCTAAATTCCATTACAAACAATATTCAAATTATATATAATGCCATGTAAATATTCAAGAATAAGAAATTTAAGTAGTTATTTTTGCTTACGCCTTTTTTCTTCTACAACCTACTCCTACTTTCAATATATAGTTGAGCTGTTGAAACCTTAAGAAGTTATGTCTCTAGTAAAAATCTACCTGTAGTTTGTCATCTCACCCAGATGAAGACAAAATCCATGCAAGGGTTTTATAAAACAGAGTTTAGATTCTACATGTCTGTCATCTCATGTCCAATGGCTCTCCCCTTACTCCAACCACACTTGTCTCCTTGCTGAACTACATCAAAGGGACATTCCCACCTCTGGGCTTTTGTACTTTTTGGTTTCCTCTGTCTAGAACTCTTTTCCCTTAGTTATAAAATGGCTTGCTCCTTTATTTCCAGAGTTTTCTGAAATGTCACCTTCTCAGAAACGCTTTTGTGATCACTCTCTTCTAAATATAATGCCTTCTCCATTTCTGCCTGTTTGCTTTTTTCACTGTAGCACTTATTATAATACATTATATATTTTATTTATGTAATTTTACTATCTACCCTGTCTTCACTGGAATGCAAGCTTCTCATGGATTTGTTTTGTTCATTGCTGTAACCTATACTGTATACCTTAATTGCTCCTGACATATATTTTTTGTTCAATATATATTTCTGGATGAAGTCAATGAATTAATTCAAACTTGAGCAATTATTTTTCTGTATACCATGGTCATAGTTGCTGTGAAAATCTTAGGAAGGAGTCCAGTGGAATTAGCTGAAAATGGGAGATGGCCAAGTCATGTTTTATTTCCTTTCTTTTATATTTGCCATTGGGTGAATCTAGAATCTGTGTGATTGATGCTTTATTAATGAGAAACAAAATTCCTGCCACTGATTTCTTTTACAAAGTAAACTTTATGAAGTTGCATTATCAATTTTCTTCCCTGTTTAGAAGTTTCTTTATCTTATTACACAAAATTGTACAAATTGAAGCTGTTAAGAATTTTACAGAGCTGCCTGGGCTGGTTTGAAGCAGTTTTCCCTCATCACTCCTTGACTCTTTTTCCACCATTTAACTCATATGGCAAATTGAACAAAAGAGCAGATGGAGCTACAACCTGTAGATGTTTCATTAGGGTCTTCATTATTCAGACACACTCATTTATAATACTCCAGACAGAGTCCTTCCTATGATGCATAAAGATTGTTGGCAACATTTGATAAGTTAATATACTCAGATACTGTCATTTTCTCCTGAATTTCTTTTTCACCCTTAGCATAGAACAGTATTTTGTACATTTTATTTTTTTATATAAAGACAGAAGGATAGCGGTGGGCAGGATATAACTGCTTGCTTTCCACATAACAATTCAAAACATTTTCAAGGTTTTGGTATTGCTGAAATATTAAGGATATTAATCTACCACCTCTCTAAGGCATCAAGCTATTGATTGTGGAAATTTTCACTTGTTCATGCTTAAAAATTACTATTGTGTATGCAAGCCTAATGCCCTACCTGACCATTTGCAATTACTTTCCATATTTCTGTTTACATATTCATTTTGATGTTTCATTCCTTTAAATGTCTATACACATTAACATTTAGACTATTCACCTGACTTTTATAATACAGAAATAGCTTTTAAAAGAACAATGGAACAGATGTTATTTCATTTCTTTACTGACATTTCCATGAGGCTTTGAATATTGCTTTTTGGTTTGAAATTTTCCTTCACAGCTTCTTAGAGGCATGAAAATACCTGTTTCCCATGATTAGATATTATTTTGTAGGAAACAAAAATCAATAAACTAATTTATTACATCTTATATCCTATAAAACCAAGAGATTTTATGTACTATAAAGTTTTCTGCATTTCTACTGCACTTTTGTGTGCTTTATAAATGGCAATACAAATGCTTTACTTCTATTATAGCACTTATCTCAATTATGTGTTTACTTATATGTCTGTCTCTTTCTCTCTCTCATGCTTAGGACTATGCTTGATCTTACAACTTCCTCTTGCAGGTTCTTAAGTTATATTGTAGTTAGTGAATATATGAGTATTCTATTTTGTGTTAAATAGTTTTCTTTTTAAGTTTTATGTTAGGTTTTACCGTTTATAGGTATTTTTGTCCTCTGGGATATACACTTATTTGCTTTATCTTGCCCCCTTGGTTGCTAGATTCAAACTCTGGTTTTTTACTTCAAACATAATACAGAATTATTAAACATCTTTCCACAATCTATTGTTTTATATTAACCCATACTGGACATTTTGGTTCATGTAATGAAATACATCTTTAAGTTATGACTAGAAAAATTCCAGAATGTCAGCCTTCTAACAGGGAAAAACACTTACAACTTGTGTGTTTTTAAATATTTCCCTGGCTATGAGTTATTATCATTTTTTTTCCTGAGTTTAAGTGCCTATAAGAGAGATAAATTATGTCAAATACTTTTTTGAGATGTTATTTTTTTTAACGTTCTGAATGAGAAGAGACTTTAAATTTCTCACATAGGGTAAAACACAAATTTGATTTATGTGCATTATAATCTCTCATAACTCTGGGAAGAAAATACACTGTTATGCATTTATAAGTGCCTAAAGGTTTAGTGCAACAATATCTTTAAAGTCAACATCAGTGGATGGAAAGAAAATATTATGTGCTTTGTTAATATTCCAGTCACTGACACCAACCTAAGTATATTCAGTAGGCTAAATGTGTTTAAATTTGATTTTTGGAAAAAAGGAATAGAAAATTTAACAGCACAGACACCAAAAGTTGTTGAAAAAGACATACTTGATTGCTTTTAAACAAAAATCATGGCGAATTAGTGATGTTATTACAAATCATTACTCACTCAGCCATTCTTTCTCCAACATTCCCCAGAGACACAAAGGAAATGGCAAGGGAAAATAATGTGCCATTCTATTATGGCTTACCTTGAAACCTAAACCCAAATGCAAAAACTCTTGGTCAGGGTGAGTTAAAATCTTAAGAGTCTACTTTCTCTAGATATATACATTCACCCATTTCTTTTCTTTGCTTCTGCTAATTTGATTCACTTAACAATAAAGCTCACAACTGACCAGGGGCTGTGGCTTATTTATAACAGTTTATCAATGATGATAGATTGGATGGTGATTCTACTTTCTGCCCTGAACTTCCTTGAATCTGTGAATACTGACTTCTAGAAGGGATTTCTGCTTCAGACAGAATGGAAAATCCATTTGTTTCTTGTTCAAGGCCTCTGCCTTTTTGGCTAACACCCCTTTACATTTTACATTGTGGGTGTTTCTCATACTGAGAAACATGGAAAAATAAATGTTTGATTTATTAAGGAATCCCATAGATCATTTGCCTGCCTACTGTCAACAGGCTAAGTTTCATGCCATTCCCTCTCCATACTCCAACCACATCACAAAATGATTAGGTATTACCATAGGAGTTATGGTGTTACCCATTTATACTTTAATAAATCTTATCTTCTCTTTAACTACCCTTAGTGTCATAACCCAATTACTTCTCTAGCTTTTTCCTCATAGCATAAGCCACTATCATCTAAAATTGCTATAACATTTTGAAACTCATCAACCAATATCTGAAATATCATGAACCAAAGTTCCTCATCTTACTTCAAATTTGCTTATATCATCTTCAATACCGTTATATAGTCATCATGGAAAATGGGAATGTTCATTTTATATTTTTATTTACTCCATGTTAGTAAATGTCAATAATCGTTTTTTTTCTAAATCTAGAACAACTCTCTTCCTTGGTTAAACTTCCCTACCATAGTAAAACTTTTATTCTTAATTCTTATATATTTGTTTATATATAACCAAATCTTATGTATTTGCTGTCCCTCACTGTAAGGTTATACTTCCTTTACCCATTGAGATCAGGCTTCACCATGTGACTTTGTTTGGCTAATGAAATGTGGGCAGTGACATTGTCATTAAGAATATATTTAACATATTCTAATATTTTTCTGTAGCAGGATTATACTTCCCTTCCCTATTGATAACAGGCTTGACCATGTTATTTGCTTTGGCCAATGAAATGTGGGCAGTGACATGTGCCATTCTTTCAATTTGCTTTTTGGTTGTTTGCTTTTATCTTTTCTCTATTTCCACCAGTCATAAACTTTGCTGGTTTAAAATGTGCTAGCTTCTAAGACCACAGTTTTCTATAAAGCATTCACTTTTTTTTCTTTAGCTCAAGCTACTTAGTAGATTTCCTTCTCCATTTCTGAAAGGAAATTGTCCTGTAAGGAACATATTTTTCTTCGTTTAATATAGTCTACAGTTTCTTTAGAGAAAAGAATGACACACATTTCATTGTAACTTTATCCACATGAATCCCAAAGGGTTATGTTCCTAGCATATGCTCCCTTTAGTGATTTTTCTGGACAGTTCTGTTATTTCAGTTTTATAATTTTATCTCCACTTTTGAATTTTTATTTTCCATTTCCAACCTTCTACCCCCACTCATAGGAAGTCATTATAATATGTTTCATGTATTTTTTGCTTCTTTTCTTACAAAATGTGCATTATATTTAATGTGCAAGTAATTTTATTATACAAAACTTATTGCATAATAGATCTCATTCTATTTTTTTCCTTATTCGCATGGGCTATATTACTGTTTAAAATATTCACTGCCCCTCACAGTAAGGTTATACCTCCTGTCTCCATTGAGAGCAGGCTTGACCATATGACTTGCTTTTTGGCCAATGAAGTGTGGGCAGTGACATGAGTCATTCTTTTTGTTTGCTCTTTGGTTTGTTTATTTGTTTTTACTTTTCTCTATTTACACTAGTTATAATAAGTTTTGCCTGCTGGTATGAAAGTTAAACATTGTATTTTTTTCATTGCTTCTGTCTTAAGACCAAATGCATTTTAATTACCCATATAGTTTGAACACATACTTTTTCTACAAAAAAAACAAGTATTTCCCTAAATTTCTTGTGCATTTAGTCTCAATTACTTTTATTCTTATCAAGTGTATATTGTACAAAATTACTTCTCCATTGTTAAAGGTACATATTTTTCTTCTCTTTGGTCCTAGATTTTTCAAGAAAACAAAACAATTAACAATCCATTGTATAACTCTTATTTTTAGTATCTTTTGTTGCAACTTATGCATTTATTTATCCACTTATCAGGACATATCCTCCACACATGCTTTCAGTGTGAATCTTTGTGTGGCAAATTATCTGTGGCACCTCTCATACTTTATTTTCACATTTGAAGGAAAGTTTGGCTGACTATAAAATACTAGTTTCAAATTCTTTCCCATCCTTTAAAAAATACTATTCAGTTGTATTCTATCATCTTACATCATGTGGGGATTCTGATTCTTATTTGGTATGTTGGTAGGTGACCTATCTTTTCTTCTAGAGGTTTTAAACTTTTAATACCTATTTTTATCAATATCTAAAGAAGAATTAATATTGTTAAAATAGCCATACTACTCAAAGCAATATACAGATTCAGTGCAATCCCTGCCAAAATACCAAAGATGTTTTTTATAGAACTAGAGCAAATGATCTTGAATTTTTAAAAAAACCCCAAAGAGGAAAAAAAGATGATGGCGTGAGAAGTGAGGCAGAAATCCCCTCCCAAAATCACATATAACATGAAAATACAGCAAATACAACTATTTATAAAAGAGTGACCAGAAATAAGACTGCACCAGCCAGTCTACATCTGGGAAAAGAGAACAGAACATTTACATCACGGAAAATCTACATAATGGAAAATGTTAAGTAACAAGGCTGTGACCTGGTGGGACCTGAGCAGTCCCCCCACTCCAGCTCACCAGGAGGAGGAAGAGAAACAGAGCAGAGACGGAGCAGGAGTTCAGGACTGCTGAATACCAAGCCTTAGAAATCTACTCTGGGAGCACAAACCCACATTGAAAGGTACTCTGGAGATGAGAGGGGTTGAAAAGCAAAGTCAGAGACTGAGATTCCAGCTGCTTGTGGAGAACAGATTCCCACAATTGGCTGCTCTGGGACAAAAGAAAGGTAGGCACTTTGAAAATTCCCAACAGTGTGAGGGCTGCTAAAGGGGCAAAGACTACACAGAGCTTGCTGCTCAGGAGAAGGAACAGGTGGACAAAATCGACCCAGCACACTCAGCCAAGCAGGTTGGGAACTTGCAGGAGCTTCAGGTGCACCATCCCCCTGGCTAGAAATGCAGGCCTGAGACCCCCCACCATGATAAGCAACCTGCCGCTCCTTCCTCCCAACTGGCACCTATGTGCAAACCTACTGCCCCCACCATTGTGCCATGCCAGCCGGAAGGCAGCCACGCAAATGGCAACTACACAGGTTTAACGCAGAGGCTACTCCATGCATTTGTGGCTAAATGGCCGACAGTGGAGACAGGCACTGCTTCCGAGATGTAGGAAAGTGCTCTGTCTTCCCGTCAGGCACTGGTGCAGCTTGCCTTTGACCCCCGCCTCCTTTCGAGGCCAGCCAGTGGTCAGCCCTGCCTACGGCAGCTAAGCGGATTAACGCAGAGGCTGCTCCCTGCGCAGGGCTCACTATCCCTGACAGTGGGGGCAGGCACTGTGGCCAGGAAGCAGGAAAGAGCTCTCTCTTTCAGGTAGGCACTGGCACCGCTTGCCTGTGACCCCAGCCTTAACTCCAGAACATCAGGAGGGCAGCCCCGCCTATGGTACCTTAGGGGCTTAACGCAGAGGGTGCTCCCTGCACACCTAACTGGCCCTGACAAGAGAGGCAGTCACTTAAGCTGGGAAGCAGGAAAGAACTCTCTCTTTAGGATAGGCACCTGCACCACTAGCCTGCAACTACTCCCATCACTCCAAGTGCTGGACAACTCTGAAGAGCAGAACTTCTGGGAACTAGAGGGCACAAACTACAAAAACCTAATGTTTCTCATTATCCAATAGGATTACGAAAAGGCAGAAGAACCCTGTACAACCCAGAATCCCTCAAACACCAGAAAGAGGGCTCAGTGAAACTGAAATCCCCTGTCTTCCTGAAAAAGAATTCAAAATAAAACTCATAAGCATGCTAATGGGATACAGAAAAATATTCAAGAGCTAAGTGACGAATTCAGGAGGGAGACAGACACCTTAAAAAATACAGTAGCTGAATTGAAACATGCAATGGAGGGGTTTAAAAGCAGATTAGATGAGGGAGAGGAGACGATAAATGGAATAGAAATTAGAGAACAGGAATACAAAGAAGCTGAGGCAGAGAGACAAAAAAGGATCTCTGAAATGAGAGAATATTAAGAGAACTGTGACCAATCCAAATAGAACAATATTCGCAGGGGTACCAGAAGATGAAGAGAAAGGAAAAGGGATAGAAAGGGTCTGTGAAGAAATAATTGCTGAAAACTTCACTAATTTGGGGAAGGAAATATTCTCTCAGGTGATGGAAGTGCACAGATCTCCCAACACAAGGGACCCAAGTAAGACAAAACCAAGACATATAATAATTGAAATTGCAAAGATCAAAGACCAGAACAGAGTATTACAAGCAGGCAGAGAAAAAAGATCACCTACAAAGGAAAACCCATCAGGCTATCATCAGACTTCTCAGCAGAAACCTTACAGGCCAGAAGGGAGTGGCATGATATATTCAATGCAATGAAACAGAAGAGCCTTGAACCAAGAATACTCTACCAAGCACGATTAATATTTAAATTTGAAGGAAGGATTAAACAATTCCCAGATAAGCAAAAGTTGAGGGAATTTACCTCCCACAAACCATCTCTACAGTGTATTCTAAACGGACTACTCTAGATGGAAGTATGCCTAAGGCTAAACAGCTGTCACCAGAGAAAATAAAACCACAGCAAAGGAAGTAGACCAATTAATTACTAACCAAATGCAAAATTAAATCAGCGACCCACAAAGTTAATCAAGGGAAACAAAAAGAGTACAGAATATGACACCTAACATATAAAGAGTGGAGGAGGAAGAAAAAGAAGGGAGAAACAAAAAGAATCTTCAGATTGTGTTAGCGAGGTAAGTTAGACTGCTAGATAGTAAAGAAGCTGCCCTTGAATGTTTGGTAACCACGAATCCAAAGCCTGCAATTGAAATAAGTACATATCTATTGATAGTCACTCTAAATGTGAATGGACTGAATGCACCAATCAAAAGACACAGAGTTACAACATGGATAAAAAAGCAAGATCCATCTATATTCTGCCTACAAGAGACAAACTTCAAACTCAAAGACATACACAGACTAAAAGTGAAGAGATGGAAAAAAATATTTCATGCAAACAATAGGGAGAAAAAAGCAGGAGTTGCAATACTTGTATCAGATAAAATAGACTTCAAAACAAAGAAAGTAACAAGGGACAAAGAAGGACATTATATAATGATATAGGAGTCAGTACAAGAGGATGTAACCATTAAAATATCTATTCACCCAAAATTGGAGCACCCAAATATGTGCAACAAATAATAATAGAAAAAAGAGGGAAATAGAATGCAATGCATTCCTTTTAGGAGACTTCAACACACCACTCACTCCAAAGGACAGATCAACCAGACAGAAAATAAGTAAGGAGACAGAGGCACTGAACAACACATTAGAACAGATGGACCTAAGGGACATCTACACAACACTTCACCCAAAAGCAGCAGGATACACATTCTTATCAAGTGCACATGGAACATTTTCCATAATAGATCGCATACTGGCCACAAAAAAAGCCTCAGTAAATTAAAAAAGATTGAAATTGCTCGAACCAACTTCTCAGATCACAGAGGTAAGAAACCAGAAATAAATTGCACAAAGAAAAAAAAAGGCTCACAAACACATGGAGGCTTAACAACATGCTCCTAAATAATCAATGGCTCAATGACAAAATTAAAACAGAGATTAAGAAATATATGGAGAGAAGTGAAAACAGCAGCTCAACGAACCAACTTCTATGGGACGCAGCAAAGGCAGTTCTAAGAAGAATGTATATAGCAATGTAGGCCTATTTACAGAAGGAAGGACAATCCCAAATGAACAGTCTAAATTCACAATTTATGAAAATGGAAAAAGAAGAACAAATGAGGCCCAAAGTCAGTAGGTGGGATGTAATAAAAATGAGAGAAGAAATAAATAAAATTGAGAAGAATAAAATAATAGAAAGAAATAATATAACCAAGAGCTGGTTCATCAAGAAAATAAACAAAATAGATAAACCTCTACTCAGATTTATCAAGAAAAAAAGAATTTACACACAGGAACAGAATCAGAAATGAGAAAGGAAAAATCACTATGGATACCACTGAAATACAAAATATTATTACAGAATACTATGAAAAATTATATGCTAACAAACCTAGAAGAATTGGACAACATTCTGGAAAAATACAACCTTCCAAGACTGACCAGGAAGAAATAGAAAATCTGAATAGACCAATTACCAGAAACGAAATTGAATTGGTAATCAGAAAACCACCCAAGAACAAAACTCCCAGATCAGATGGCTTCACTGCTGAATTATATTAGACATTTAGTGAAGACCTAATACCCATCCTCCTTAAAGTTTTCCAAAAAGTAGAAAAGGAGCGAATACTCCCAAACTCATTCTACAAGGACAGCATCACTTCAATACCAAAACCAGGCAGACATCACAAAAAAAGAAAATTACAGACCAATATCCCTGATAAACATAGATGCAAAAATACTCAACAAAATATTAGCAAACTGAATTCAAAAAGACATCAAGAGGATCATACACAATGATCAAGTGGGATTCATCCCAGGTATGTAAGGATGGTACAACATTCGAAAATCCATCAACATCATCCACTACATCAATAAAAAGGACAAAAATCACATGATCATCTCCACAGATGCTGAAAAAGTATTTGACAAAATTCAACATCCATTCATGATAAAAAATCTGAACAAAATGGGTATAGAGGGCAAGTACCTCAATGTAAAAAGGCCATATATGACAAACCCACAGCGAACATCATACTTAATGAAGAGAAGCTGAAAGCTTTTCCTTTAAAATAGGGAACAAGACAAGATGTCCACTCACCCCACTTTTATTAAACATAGTTCTGAAGGTCCTAGCCACAGCAATGTGACAACACTAAGAAATAAAAGGCATCTAGATTGGTAAGGAAGAAGTTAAACTGTCACTGTTTGCAGATGACATGTATTGTACATAAAAAACCCTAAAGTATCTACTCCAAAACTACTGGATCTAATATCTGAATTCAGCAAAGATGCTGGATACAAAATCAATACAATAAATCTGTTACATTCCTATACACTAACGATGAACTACCAGAAAGAGAAATCAGGAAAACAATTCCATTCACAATTGCATCAAAAAGGATAAAATACCTAGGAATAAACCTAAACATGGAAGTGAAAGACCTATACCCTGAAAACTACAAGACACTCTGGAGAGAAATTAAAGAGGACACTAATAAATGGAAATTCATCCCATGCTCTTGGGTAGGAAGAATTAATATTATCAAAATGGCCATCCTGCCTATGTACAGATTCAATGTACAAAGCAATGTACAGATTCAATGCAATCCCTATAAAAATAGCAACAGCATTCTCCAATGAACAGGAAAAAACATTTCTAAAATTCATTTGGAACCAAAAAAGACCCTGAACAGCAAGACAATCCTGAGAAGGATGAAAAAAGCAGGGGGGATTATACTCACAACTTCAAGCTCTACTACAAAGCCACAGTAATCAAGACAATTTGGTCTGGTCACAAGAACAGACCCATAGACCAATGGAACAAACTGGAGAGTCCAGATATTAACCCAAGCATATATGGTCAATTAATATATGATAAAGGAGCCATGGATATACAATGGGTAAATGACAGCCTCTTCAACAACTGTGTTTGCAAAACTGGACTGCTACATATAAGAGAATGAAACTGGATTACTGTCTAATGCCACACACAAAAGTAAACTCAAAATGGATCAAAGACCTGAATGTAAGTTGTGACACCATAAAATTCTTAGAAGAAAATAGAAGCAGAACTCTCTTGACTATAAACATGAGCAACTTTTTCATGAACGTATCTCCTCGGGCAAGGGAAACAAAAGCAAAAATGAACACGTGGGCCTATATCAAACTAAGAAGCTTCTGTACAGCAAAGAACACTATCAGTAGAACAAAAAGGCATCATACAGTATGGGAGTATATATTCATAAATGAAATATCCAATAAGGGGTTGAAATCCAAAATATATAAAGAGTTCATATGTCTCAACAACCAAAAAGCAAATAACCTGATTAAAAAATGCATGGAAGATCTGAACAGACACTTCTCCAAAGAAGAAATTCAGATGGACACAGGCACATGAAAAGATGCTCCACATTGCTAATCATCAGAAAAATGCAAATTAAAACCACAATGAGATATCACCTCACATCAGTTAGGATGGCCAACAGCCAAAAGACAAACAACAACAAATGTTAGCGAGGATGTGGAGAAAAGAGAACCCTCTTACACTGCTGGTGGAAATGTAAATTCGTTTAACTACTGCAGAAAGCAGTATGGAGTTTCCTCAAAAAACTAAAAATGGAAATACCATTTGACCTAGGAATTTACCCTAATAAAACATGATCCCAGATTCAAAAAGACATATGCATCCCTATGTTTATTGCAGCACTATTTACAGTAGCCAAGAAATGGAAGCAACCTAAGTGTCCATCAGTAGATGAATGGATAAAGAAGAGGAGGTACATATACATAATGGAATATTATTCAACCATAAGAAGAAAGCAAATCCTACCATTTGCAACAACATGGATGGAACTAGAGTGTATTTTGCTCAGTGATATAAGCCAAGCAAAAAAAGACAAATATCAAATGATTTCACTCATATGTGGAGCATAAGAGCAAAGAAAAAAACTGAAAGAACAAAACAGCAGCAGACTCACAGAACCCAAGAATGGACTAACAGTTACCAAAGGGCAAGGGACTGGGGAGGATGGGTGGGAAGGGAGGGATAAGGGGGAATAAGGGGCATTACGATTAGCAGACATAATGTTGGGGGGGCATGGGGAGGGTTGTACAACTCAGAGAAGACAAGTAATGATTCTATAGCATCTCACTACACTGATGGACAGTGACTGTAATGGGGTTGGTGGGGGGGACCTGATGAAGGGGGTAGTTTAATCACCATAATATTGCACATGTAATTGTAGATTAATGATACCAAAATAAATTATAAAAAAAGAAAGAAAGAAAGAAGCCAGGCAGAAAAAGACAAGTACCAAATGATTTCGCTCATCTGTGGAGTATAACAACAAAGCAAAAACTGAAGGAACAAAACAGCAGCAGACTCACAGAACCCAAGAATGGACTAGCAGTTATCAAAGGGAAAGGGACTGGGGAGGGTGGGTGGGAAGGGAGGGATAAGGCGATCAAGGGGCATTATGATTAGCACAGATAATGTTGGGGGGGCACGGAGAAGGAAGTATTGCATAGAAGAGACAAGTAGTGACTCTATAGCATCTTACTATGCTGATGAGCATTGACTGTAGTGGGGTGGGACTTGATAATGGGGGGAATCTAGTAACCACAATGTTGCTCATGTGATTGTTTATCAATGACACCTTAATAAAAAAAATGAAAAAAGAGTGTTGTATTGGTATAAAGACAGACATATAGACCAATAGGGTATGATACAGAGACCAGTAATAAATGCTCACATACAAAGTCAAATGATTTTAGACCAGGGTGTCAGAGACTTAAAAGGGGGAAAAGACAGTCTTTGCAAAAAATGGTATTGGAGAAATTTGATATTCACTTACCTTATACCATATACAAAAAATTAACTGAAAATGTATCAACAATCTAAATTTAAGACCTAAAACTATAAAAGTCTTAGAAGAAAACATAGGGGAAAAGCTTCACATTGGATTTGTCAATGATTTCTTGGCTATGACAACAAATGCACAGGCAACACAAATTATACTACATCAAACTTAAAAACTTATGTGCCTAAAAGCACACAATTGACAGAGTAAAAAAGGCTAGCTACATAATGGGAAAATATTTACAAATCATATATCTGATAAGGAATTAATATCAAGAACATAAAAAACTTATACATCTCAACAACAACAACAATCCAAGTAACCTGATTAAAAATTTGGCAAAGGACCTGAACAGGCATTTCTCCAAAGAAGACATACAAATGTGCAATAAGCACATGGAAAGATGCTCAACATCACTAATCATCAGTGAAGTGTAAATGAAAACTACAGTGAGATACCTTTGCACACCCATTAGAATGGCTACTGTCAAAAAATAAACAACAACAAAAAAAGAAAACAAATGTTGGTGAGGCTTGGAAGTAGTGTGAATTTTTGTGCACTGTTGAAGGAAATGTAAAATGGTATAGCTCCTGTGGAAAATAGTACAATGGTTCCTCAAAAAACTCAAAATAGAACTACCATATGATCTGGTAATTCCATTGCTGGGTATATACCTGAAAGAACTGAAAGCAGGGCCTTGAAATATTTATATGCCCATGTTCATATCAGCATTAGTCACATTAACTAAATTGAAGAAACAATCCAAATGTCCATCAACAGATGGATGGATAAGCAAAATGTGGTGTATACATATAATGGCATATTATACAGCTTCAAAAAGGAAGAAAATTTCCCAATATGTGAGAACATGAATGAACCTTGAGAACATCTGCTAAGTGAAACAAGCCAGTCACATAAAGAGTACTACTATATGAGGTCACTTATATGAGGTATGTAGAGTAGTTAAAATTATAGAGACAGAAAGTAGAGTGATGGTTCCTTGGGCCTGGGTAGCGGAGAGAATAGAGAATTATTGTTAATAGGTGTAGAGCTTAAGTTTGACAAGATGAGATTTCTGAAGATAGATGGTGGTGATGGTTGTACAATGTTATGAATATATTTAATACCATTGAACTGTGCACTTAAAGACAGTTAAATGATAAATTCTATATTATGTGTATTTTAACACAATAAAATAATCAGAATAATTAATAGTGCCAAATATTGATTATTTGAAAAGAACAACAAAATTGACAAACTTATGGAGAGACTGATGAGCAAATTAAGTAGAAGTCACACAGTATTAATAAAGAGAAAGCACAGCACTAAAGATTGTCCCTATAAGACAGTAAAAATATTTTATGCTTGATGCTAATACAATTAAAAATTAACAAGGGAATAGACCATATCCTAGAAAAACACAAGTAACATAAGAATTCATATTTTTATATCCAGTAATCAGTCTTTTAAAAAACTCACAAAGTAAACCCTATACCCACACATTTCCCAGGTAAATTGTTTTATATATATAAGTCAGCAGAAATATTACTGATTTCAAATAAACTCAGACAAGAAAATGAAAGAGTAATTATGTTATTGGATAGGCATAGTATTATCTTTATTTCAAAATCTGACATAGGACATTATAAAAAAGAAAAATTCTGACTCATGCTATTTTTTTTCCTCATGAACAGGTGCCAAAACATCAACACAACATTGATAAACCAAATACAATGATATATAAAAACTAATGCATAATTGATTTTTTTATAGGAATCAATGTTATTCCCCATATTAAATGAAGAAAATTGAAATCATATTATCATTTCATTATATATAGAAATAGCAAACAAAAATAGCAAGTAGAAGGAAAATCTGTTAGGAATAGAACTTTTGTAATCTGATTATTATCTACCAATTGCCTATATTAGTTATCATACTTCCTGGTAAAGTGTTCAAAATATTTAAAATTTGGAATTCAACAGAATGCCTTATATCATCTCTTCTACTAAATACCATAGTAAATTCCAGGCAATGCAATAAAGCAGGTGATAAAGAAGAATGTTTGGAAACTAAGAAGATAAACATTGCTGTGTGTGTCTAAAGTTGACAAGTTTCTACAGATAAATTCTTAGAATGAATGAGTGAGTCAAATATCTAGTTTCACAGTATAGGAAGTGAAAAATTCTATACAGGACTATAAAACATTCTGAAAAATTAAAGTTGATATATCTTAATAAATATATCAGGTCCTTGGATTAGAAGATTCAGTCATATGAAGTCATAAATTTTGAATTTCAAAACAGCAAAATAAAGAAGAGACACCTCACCTAATAGTATATATATATACACACTCATGTACATATATGTATGTAAATGTATGTTTCTCTATATAGCATATGTACATATGTATATATATATATATAGATACGTATATTATATACCTATACTGGTATATTATATACGTATCTATATATAATATGCATTCTCCCAATAGCTAATAAACCTAAGACTTGACAATCAACCTCATTAGTTATCGGAAAAATGCAAATTAAATTTCAATGAGACACAACAACACACCTACCAAAATGGCCTAAAAAAACCCCCAAAGAATAATAAACAAGTTCTTGCAAGAATGCAGTGTAAATGAAGTACTCATGTACTGTTGGTGGAAGTTTAAATAAACAGAACCACTTTAGGAATCTGCTAACTAATATAAGCATACCATTTGTCTAGCAATTCCTACACACATACACAAACGAAAAGCATGCATGTATTGACCAAAAAGCATGCACAGTAATGCCTGTTTATAATAGCCCCAAATGGATACCACCCTAAATGTCCTTCAGTAACAGAACAGGCAAATATATAATGGAATTTTCATACACTGGAACACCAACAGGCAATACAAATGAGCTTTACAAAGAGAACATTTTAGGAGGCACTACTAAGAATAATGCTCATACAGTTTGGGGGCAGGGGAAGATGTTTGTATTAAAAGAGGAAGATTACCTGGATATGGCATCATTTTGTAGATTAGAATGAATATTTTTATTCCTAAATATTTTTTATTTTTAAAAATGTTTTCCCACAGACAACCTTATTATTAAGCAGGGGAATTTTATAATGTGTCCTTAGAAAATGAAGATTTTGCTATGCCTCCATTAAGCAACATACATGGTGCACTATATATAAACAGTTTTGACTAGAGAAAAAACAGTTAAATACAAGGCTGTTAGATAAGTTTTTACAAATTATTGACAAGGTACAGAAAGAGACTTCAGTGACAGTGAGGCAACTGGACAGTGCTAATCCAATACGTTATCACTTATTACTTGTGATGGTTAGTTTCACTATCAACATGATAAAGCTATAGTGCACAATTAATCAAACACTAATCCAGACACTGTTGTGAAGGTATTTTGTACATGTGGTGATGACGTGGTGGATGATGTGTGATCTACAATCAGTAAGACTTTAAGGAGAGTATTCTTGGTATTGTAAATGTGCTTCATCCAAACACCATGAAGACTATAAAAGCAAAAACAAAGTTTCCCTAAAGAAGAAATTCTACCTCGAACTGCATCAGCTCCTGCTTGAGGGTCTCCAGCCTCCTACAGGCCTGCCCTAAGTTTTTAAGATTTTTCCAGCCTCAACAATCGTAACCAATTCACTGAAACAAACTGACCTATATCTGTATCTCTGTCTGTCTGTCTATCTACCTATCATCTATCTGATGTATGTATAGACATGTATATCTACATCTGTCACCTACAGTTCAGTTCGTTTCTTTGGAAACCTTGACTGATACAGATTTTAGAACAGAGAGTAATTCTAAAGGATCAGAATCTTCAGGGTTACTTTAGGAAATTAGTTTTGGGATTTCTGAAAGTGATTCTTTAATCTGATTAGATTTAAAGCACTAATGACTATTTCCAGTGGGAAATGCTAATATTCAGTGGTGTAATGTGGTGATAGAAATATGTACAATATCACTATTGGACACTTCAAATCAAATACGTAAAAAAGGCAATTTTCTCAGTTACCATTAATTTGATACCTTAGAACATTTTTGTTAAATGAACTAGTATAATGAAATTGGCTGCTTACTCCTAACTGCAAGTAAAGAAAGTGCGAAAAGAAAAGGATGAGTACCATGCTTCAAATTCCAAGTTCAAGCACTGTGCAAATGACCTAAAAGTGTATTTACTATCTCAGGACACATCCTAATCCATTCAGGCTGGTCTTTAAATAAGTTACATTTATTCCCTGAGTTCTTGAGACTGGGAAGTCTGAGATCAAGGTCCAGCAAGGTTTGGCTTCTGGTAAGGGCTCTCTTCTTGGCATGCACACAACCACCTTCTCACTTCACATGGTCTTTCCTTGACAGGTGTTATGGAAAGAAAACCAGATCTCTCTCTCTTCCTCTTCTTATAAGGCCACCAGTCCTATCACTTCAGGACCCCACGCTTATGACCTTGTTTAATTTTAATTGCCCCCTAACAGCCCTGTTTCCAAATACAGTCACATTGGGAGGTGGGGCTTCAACATAATGAATTTTGGGCAAGACAGAGTTCAGTCCATTTCAGTTTCTATGCCTGCTTGGAAAGAAACCTTTATCTCCTGTAACTACTGGGCTCACATTGCTGAAAACCAAGCCCAGGGTCTCATCCTGTGAGTGGCTGGGTTCAACACAAATTGAATTACCAAACTTTCATGGTGTCTTCTGTTAAAATGAAATCATACATTAGGAAAGAGTCAGACCTTGAATATTGGAATGGGCACATACAGACAGATCCTATATAAAACTGGGGTCATCAAAATCCCTAAGTTCTTTTATACCTTCTTTATTGATAAAGGCAGACTTTTCTACCCTTGCTTTGCCTGAGCATCTGTA
This sequence comes from Phataginus tricuspis, assembly GCA_029783875.1. NCBI lineage: Eukaryota > Metazoa > Chordata > Mammalia > Pholidota > Manidae > Phataginus > Phataginus tricuspis. The sequence goes on from JAQQAC010016209.1 coordinate 27,152,038, forward strand.
ACCTCATCTTCCTGCAAGGTAACTGCCTTGTAAGACACTACTGATTCTCTTCTGGACCCATGCTACTCACCATCCTTGTTCCTACACCTATAAATAGACTTATTTCAAATAGGACTTGAAAGGTGAAGGTAAAGCAAAACATTTGATCCATGAGAAAGTGTGCTCCAAAAGAAACATGATTTTTCTAATTTATATAGACAGAAATATAGGAAATATATGTTAATAATGAAGATAAAGTGTATGGGCTAGGAGTGGAAGGAACAGAAAGTTGGGTCAGGCCAAATTTATTGCTATGGGCCCATTAAAGAGAGATTTTGGATTCAGTGTTTTATCTCAAGGGGTTTGAAAGAACTCTAACAGTTTGTTTAGTTGGTTGGCTGAAACATGGACCAAAAGGTACCTACAAAATATGAATTTGAATGCCAGAATTTCACTGGTATACAGCAGAGGTAGGTATCTAAAGGGTTAGGGAGAGTGGAATGTTAGCCTGGTTTTATCACGTAAGAAATGCTCACCCACCCAGGGAAGGTTCAGGGGAAACACATCTCACCGCAACTGAAAAAAATTTATGGAGTGAGCCACAACATCCTTGAAGAACTCTGTGTTCACTCTTCTCTGTAGGTCAGAAATTACAGCAGAAACTGCTGCCCATTAACTGAGATTCTTACATGCAGTGATGATAATTACATCCCACTGCACCAGGCACCAAGTGGTAGCATTTATTTGCCAAAGACAGTTGGGCACACTTATCATAATGGAAAACAGAGTCAAAGCAGTAGTCAGAAAAGTCTAACTCACAAAGGCCTATGGCATTGGCTAGTTATTATGGCAACTCTAGAAGAGAAACAGATGGGTCATCTACAAAATTCTTACTTGATCTGTATACACAGAAGAGTTCTAGGTAGAATGAACAGAAGTCTAACTTGAATCACTGAAACAGAGATCATGACCCTCAAGCAATTCCCAGAGGTGAGCCAGTTTACACAGAACTCTGAATGAACGGGAGGCTGGGTCCCCTTGTAGAAGCATCGTGCTATGCTACCAAAAACATATACTCTTAATGTTTTTCCCAGCTTCCCCAAAAGGACATGCAGCCTTTTACCAGAGTAACTGTGATTTGAGGAAAAGGAAGTAAGTTTTAGTGAATACTGGACACTGGCTCTGAACTGACTCTAATTCCAGGAGAACCAAAGCGTCACTATGTTCCACCCATCAAATGTTATGGAAGTCCTTCTCACAGTGGGTCCAGCGGGTCCCCAAACTCATCCTATGGTTATTTCCACACTTCAGGAATGCATAATTGGAACAGACAGACTAAAAACTGACAGAATTCAAATATTAGTTTCCTGACCTGTGGAATGAGAGATATGATAGTAGGAATGGCCAGGTGGAACCACTAGAACTGTTTCCACCAAGGAACACAGTAAACCGAAAGCAATACCTGATTCCTGGAGAGACGGCAAAGATTAGTGCCACCATTAAGGACTAGAAGGATACAAAGGGGGTGGATTCCCATTACATTCCCATTAAATTTTCCTATTTGGCCTATGTAGTAAGCAGATGATGTTGGAGAACAACAGTAGATTATCATGAAGATAACCAGGTGATGACTGCAATTGAAGCTACTGTTACAGATATGGTTTCATTACTTAAGTCACCATATTCCTGGTACCTTGACAAATGCTTTTTGGTCTAAACCTGTTAGTAAAGACCACCAAAAGCAGTCTGCTTTCAGCTGGCAAGCCAACAATAAACCTTCGCTTTTCTAACTCAGAGATATTATGACTCCCCAAGCCTATGTCATAATTTAGTCCACAGAAACTTATTCACTTTTCCCTTCCACAACACATCACACTGGTCCATTACATTGATGACATTCTGCTGATTGGACCTATTGAATAAGTAGCAGCAACAGCTCCAGCCAAACTCTGCCAAATGATAGGAAATAAATCAACAAAAATTCAGGGACCTTCTACCTCAGTGAAATTTCTAGGTGTCTAGTGGATCTGGGCATATTGAGACATCCTTTCTAAAGGGAAAGATAACTTGTTGCATCTGGCCTCACCTAGAATAAAAATAGAGGCCCAACACCAAATGGGCCTCTGGATCTTAGAGGCAACACATTCTTCATTTGGTTGTACTAGTCCACCCTATTTTCTGAGTGGTCAAAAGGCTGCTAATTTTGAGTGGGGCACAGAAAAAGAGAAGGGTCTTCAACAGGTCGAAGGTGCCATGCAAGCAACTCTTGCATGTGGGCCACATGATTCAACAGAGTCAATGCTGCTTGAAGTTTTAGTGGAAGACAGAGATGATACTTGGAGTCTTTGGTGGGCCCTTACAGATGAATCCCAGCAAAGATCCTTATGAATTCAAAGTACAGCCCTTCCCTCCTCCTCAGATAACTAATCTTCTTTTGAGAAACAGCTTTTGGCTTGCTACTCGGCTTGTAGAGACTGAACACTTAGCCAGAGGTCACTAAGTTCCCATGTGACCTGAGCTGCCCATCACCACTCCGTCATCAAGTGGAAGTGACATATACAAGACCAGACCTAAGCAGGTCCTGAAGGCACACACAAATTACATGAAGACATGGCCCAAATGACCATGGTTCCCACTCCTGCTGTGCTGCTTTCTCTCTCTCAGCCTGTACTTCTTTACCCATGGGGAGGTCATTGGTATCAGTTGACTGATGAAGAGGAAATTTGGGCCAAGATGGTCCTGAGCAATATACTGTGCAACCTAAAAGAGGACTGCTATAGCATTAAAGCCCTTTTCTGGGACAGGGCTAAAGGACAGTGGCATAGGGAAATCCTTCCAGTGGGCAGTGGTTACTTTTGCTTGGAAATAAAAATGGCCAGATTCATGACTATATACCTGTTCATGGGCTGGGGCCAATGGTTTGCAGGATGGTCAATAACTTGGAAGGAAAACTGGTGATTCAAAAACTGGTAACAAGGAAATTTGGGCAAGAGGCATGTGGATAGACCTCTCTGAATGGGCCAAAAATGTGAAAATATGTGTATGCCATGTGAGTGCTCACCAAAGGGTGACCTTAGCAGAGAAGGATTTCGATAATCAAGTGGATAGGACAACCTGTTCTGTGGATACCAGTCAGACTCTTTTCCCAGCTATTGCAGTCATAGCCCAATGGGCTCATGGACAAACTGACCAGGTGGCAGGAATGAAGATTATGCAAGAGATTAAAAACACGGACTTCCACCCATCAAGGCTAATCTGGCCATAGCCACTGCTGAGTGCCCAGCATGTCTGCAGCAGGGACCAACACAATGGCACCTATTCCAGCACCATTTCTCAGGGTGGTCAGCTAGCTACCCTGTGGCAGGTTGATTACAATGGACCACTTTCATCACAGAAGAGGCAGCACTTTGTTCTTACTGGAATAGACACTTACACTGGTTATGGATTTGCCTTCCTTCCACACAATGCTTATGCCAAAATTACTATCTGTGAACTTATAGAATGCCTTTTCCATTACATGGTGTTCCATATAGCATTGTTTTTCATTAAAGAACTCACTTCACAGCAAATGAAGTGCAGTAATGGGGCCCATGCTCAAGGAATTCACTGGTTTTACTATGTTCCCCATAATTCTAAACAGCTGCCTGGGTGGAATGGTAGAATGGCTTTTTCAAAGTTCAGCTATAGGGTTAGATAGGTGGAAATTTCTTGAAGGACTAAGGTAATTTTCTCCAGAAGTCTCTATATGTTCTAAATCAGCATCCAATAACCTATACTGTTTCTCTGATAGCCAGGATTCAGGAGCCCAGGAATCAAGGGCTGGAAATAGGACTAACACCACTCACTATTACCTCTAATGATGCCACCAGCAAAAATGTTACTTCCTGTTCCCACTTGAGGCTCTGTTGGCTTGGAGGTCTTAATTACAAAGAAAGGAATGCTTACACCCAGGGACACAGCAACGAGTCCATTGAACCGGAAGTTAAGACTGCTAATAGCCAATTTGGGCTCCTTGTGTCTCCAAATCAACAGGCAAAGAAAATAATCACTATACTGGCTGGGTTGATTTCTCCTCATTAGCAAGGGGAAATTGGATTGTTCTCACATGACAGGTAAAGAAGAGTATGTCTGGAATATAGGAAATCCCTTAGGGCATCTCTTAGTATTACCATGCCCTGTGATTATAGTCAAATGGAAAACAATAACAACCTGAATCAGGAAGGACTAATAACCCGGACACTTTATTAATGAAGGTTTGGGGCACCGCATTAGGCAAAGAACCATTACTGGCTGAGGGGCTTGCTCAGAGCAAAGGAAATCTGGAATGAGTAGTAAAAGAAAGTAGTTATAAATACCAGCTATGAACATTGATCAGTTGAGGAAATTAAGACTGTAATTTTAATTGAGTATTTCTTCCTTATTTTGTTTTAAATATGCTTGTGTGTATGCTTCCATAACATATATACTTATGTATATTATATATAACAAATATTCCATTATCTTCCCTTTCTTAACCACCTATCATCTAACATGAGAAATATTCATAATAATTAAATTTACATGACAGCATTTAAGTTACATATCATGGAGAAAAAATGAACATCACCCAAAGATTTCACTACGCCTCTGGAGAAAGGGTTAGCACATTCTTGTATGCACACAAGGTAGTTGTTTCATGTTAGGTAGAAGTATGGCATTGTTATTGTCTTTATTTGTAGATTAAGTGTGGTTAAGGAGATATATATATTGTTCCAAGTTGACAAAGGACAAACTGCTGGTTAGTTTTATGCATCAACTTGACTAGGTTATAGTACCCAGTTGTTCAGACACTAATCTTTTGTGCCACTGTGAATGTATTTTGTAGCTGTGGTTAACATCTATAACAAATTGACTTTAGACAAAGGAGATTATTCTTAATTATATATATATATATATATATATATATATATATATATATATATAGTGGGTAAGCCTCATCCAGTTAGTTGGCAGTTCTTAAAAGCAAAATTGAGTTTTCTCTAAGGAAAAATTCTGCCTCAAAACCACGACATCAACTCCTACCTGAAAGGTTCCAGCCTGCCACCCTGCCCTATAGATTTCAGACTTGCTAGCCCCCACAATTATGTATTTCAATTTCTTGAAATCTCTTTTTCTCTCCACACACACACACACACACACACACACACATGTAATACTAGTTCTGTTCTGTGGAGAACCCTGACTAATACACTAGCCTTGATTTTTTTTTAATATTACTACATTAGGCACCTATTAATCTGGTATGTTGTATAGAATTTGTTCTCTGGCACCTGGCTATTAACCTGACATTCAAGAGAAAATCAAAATGCTCACAAGGCTTGAAGTTAGTGGAGGACTATATTTCCCTTTAAACAAACTATTTGTCTTTTATGTCTTCTTGTCTTAAATGGTAAAAGGAGTAGAACATTTTTTTAGATATAGCATACTTCTGACTTGAAAATCATGGATGGAGCTCTTACATTGTTAAAGCCCTCTATTCTACTGACTTGATTGTTTTTAGAGCAAGCACAATATAGACATGCATGTAACACATTTTTAGACTGATATCATGGAAGAAAGCATATGTTTTAAAATGAAAAATATTGAATAAATACCAGCAGAGCATCAAAATTGACAAATATAAAACATTACTATTTCAACTTACTATGCTTATAGAGCTATGTTGTATTTCTGCTTTTCATCTAATTATTTTATCACCTCCCAATGCTAATTATGCTCTGTCTCCTGATGCACTTAGCTAAAATTTAAATGTTCAGTACTATAAAATGAATATATATCCCCCATAAAAAATCATCCCTCATCCCAAATATAGCTTCTCAGCCTCAAATCCCAGAGTCAATTGCAATCAATTGCTTCTTTATAAAAATATTTAAATGCTTAATTTGAAGGCTTCAATAGCAAAGACAATTTTTTAAAAAAAAGAAAAAGAAAATCAATTATGACCCCACCAGCTAAACACAATTTTCATTTCTGCATATAAGCTTTAAGTTTTTTCTATGTATATATTCTAACTTCATAGTATATATGACATATATGCATACTGTATATATTTTTTGCATCTACATACTCCATAATTGTTATATTAAAGCCTGTATTAAAAGAAGGGATTAAGTTGGAGTTGAGAATCTGGGTCATATTCAATAAAGGGGAGAGAGTTACCCAATGCAAAATCATTTTCTTGGATCTTTTGAACAAAATCTATAATGTTCATGTAAAATAATTTGCTAAACCATATGCCTATTAATGGTTCTTTCCAATTCAATGCAATTTATATTATGCTGTATCATAGATAGGAATAGCTTATGTCTTCTCTTATTAGAAACCTAAATACAATATTTTCAACACACAAAAAAAGCCTGAGGTGGTCAATCCAGGGTTAATCTTGTTTTCTAAGGAGATATCAGTGATTTAGGCTTCTTCCATCTCTCTGCCTTTTGTTCTTTTTTACATGGCACCCAGATTCAAGATCATAAGATGGCTGCAGGAATGCCAGCCACCATGACTAATAGCAGACAAAGGCTACCAACTATTTCTTGAGAGATTTCCATATTTCCATATTTATAACTTGTGTGTTTATGTGTTTTATATACAATTATAATTACATAAGTAGTCATAGCTCTGGGAGCACATACATATCTGAAAAGATAACATATATGTGTTGGGGTATAAATATACATACATATGTATAATCTAACTAAAAATTAAGTATATGTGTTTGTGTGTGTGTGTGTGTGTGTGTGTGTGTGTGTGTGTGTATAAATATAATTAAAGGACAGGCCTCAAGGAAGTTTGCAAGAAAGTAGGAATGGTCAAATTAGCCTAGGAAGCCACTTATACCATTCAGTATAAGCCTTTGATGACAGCAGCCCTGTGCATCCCAGTAGACTGGAGATGATACCTAACTTTGAAGCACTAGAAATGGTGCTGAGCCCCTTGAGACTTGTAGATAAAGGGAAGATGCCCAATAACTGAAGTTTTAGAAAGCTGCTAGGATTATCTTCCATGAGAAGCATTTGTATTGAAGCTGTTATTATGCTGTAAGGACAATTAATCAGGGGTTTTTGGGAGATTTTAGAGTAATGAAGTCCAATCAAAACTATTCAGCTAATAATCTGTCTGGTAATCCAGACATAGGCGAATATAATTCAGAACGAGGACAACGTCAAGGAAGAAAGAAAGAAAAGGACATAATTAAGAGAAACTACAAGGAAAGAATCTTTCAACTTTTAATTGCCTGCATATAGGGAACAAATTAAATACATCAAAAATGACTTCAACATGTCCAGCCTTGATTGCCTGAGAAAAATGTCACCTTCCTGTGCAAAAATATACCAGGATTTATATTTGCAATTTTCTTCAGGAAAATAATTCTTAAATGTAAAGGATTAATACACATTAACTTGTTATATTGCCTACAGGTTATACATTTAATATATTTTATATTTAAAATGATGTTTACATCTTAAAGATGATGAATCCCTACTGGGTTATACCATCTGTCTACTTTCAGCTTTCTCTAGATGCTAAGACTTACCTTGCCAACTATTTTATTCTTTATTGCTAGAGTAAGACAACCACATCTGGAAGTCTTAAAAGGCCAAGCACATAGGTTTTAAGACATTCAGATTTCTAAGACATGTCAAAGCTACTGTTCTCAGTTTCTTTATCGAAAATAGCATCATAGTGAATGATTTCAAACCTCCAACTGATGATTTTTCCTGTTGTTTGGATAAGAATGCTTTGTGCAGTAAGTGAATTCCTCTAAAAGCCCATAGGAGAAGCCATCCTGCTTTGATACTTTCATTTTATTTCATAAGATGATTGATTTGTGAGTGAACTGAGGGAATTCTACAGAATCATTTTTAAAACTGTTGCATAAAAATGTCTAATTGTGCAGATCATCACATACCTTCCAACAGCTATTGGATACTTGGGAAATTGCAAAGGGAGCTATTTTATCACTATTTCAGTCTCTTTGAAGTTTGAAGTTAAAAATATTTTTGGTTTCTTGGCAATTGATAATTAGCTTTTGGCAAAAAGAAAAAAACCCATACAAATTTTAAGAAATGCAAAATTTATCTAAACATTTCTGCATTGTTTTGAACTTTTTATATATATAAATTTTTCAAAAAGTGAAATTCTCTCTCTTGAGGTGATAATTATTAAACTGTAACTCCTAAATAGTGTTTTATGTAATGCCTACCTCACACAAACAAGGTTACCAGAACAGATCAGTTGAAAATTCCCTGTGGCATATGAAAAAAACTTACAAATACCACCTTAAAGAAGCAAGCACTATTAAATAAAAGAACAGAATCACCCAAAAAGGATAGGAATAATCATACATGAACTGTACAGTCACATAGTTGAAAGATGCAGCCTTTAAAAACCCAAATGGAACTACATTTAAACACAACGGATTTTTATAATATGCTATTTTGTTTCAAAATGTATATATTTGTTCTTTAATCCATAAAGCATTCAGATGACTGCTCATAATTTTCCAATGGAGAAAAATTATTTTTAAGGGATCATGCCATTTTTTGATTATTTGCTTTAGTTTTGACATCTGATTTTTTTCTGGTCTGAGAATATGGCTTATAAAAATTTCTGTTTGGAAGAATGTATTTAATTTTTTGTTAGTACCCAAGTTCAAAGTTTGCACCCATGTTCATTTGCAAGTTCTATACAACTGAAATGGATTAACATATTCTCTCTTACAGAGGGTAAAAATTTACCTTCTTAAAGAGGGTAATCCTTTCCTTTCACTCTTTTCACTCATAAAATAATTTTGTTGTGTTGTTTACATCCCAAGAAACTATACATTTTTTTGCTTAAACAAGTATATTAAACTATTTTACTATGATGTTTCTGGTATTGTGGTATTGCCCAGGAGGTTTTGCCTATGTATTTTATTGTTCTTTTGTTTGATGCATAAAATTTTGAGTTTTATATTCTCTGTTGATCATTGTTTTATTGTAGAAACCTGTATTAGTTTTATATTGCTGCTATAACAAATTACTACAAACTTAATGGCTTAAAATGATTCACACTTTTTATCTCATAGTTTTATAGATTAGAAATCTAACATGGGTCTCATTGGATTTAAATGAACTGCGTTTCTTCTGGACACTCTAAGGAAAAATCAGTTTCTTTGATATTTCTAGCTTCCAGAGGCCTCCCACATTCCTTCGTTCATGGCCGTCTTCTTTCATCTTAAAAGCCTGCAGTGTTACAACTCTGATCCTTCTGTTGTCACATCTCCCTCTGACTACAGGCAGGAAAGGGTGTCTGCTTTTAATGACTCATGTGATAAAACTGGGCCATCCCAGATAACCCAATATAATCTCTCCTTCTCCAGACCCTTAACCTCACTCAAATTTCCAAACTCACTTTTTTAGTTTAAGTTAACATATTCAGAAGTTGCACAAATGGGGCATCCACATTTTGGGGTGAGGAACATTCTCCCTTTTTGTCAAAATTAATGGTTCTGCTTCTGGTATTGAATGCTGCCTTTTATGACATGAATATTTCCTCTCCTCATTGATTTTTGTTTTGTGAATCGTTTCTCATTTTCTTTTCCTAACATATCTGTGTTACCTTTCTAAAGTGATTTTTTGGAGTACTAAATATTTGCCTGAATATATATTTCACTTTGATTTCTGGCATTCAGGATTAATTAGTCTGTTCTAATTTATTGTGATAACTTACATAATTGATTTTATTTCTTTCATTTAATTTAGGTATACTACTAACAATTGTTTTGTTCTATTAATACAAGAGAAAGGCAGTCACCTCCTAAATGTCCTGACTAGGATCCATTTAGTTTGTTAGGATAAATAACTTTGGGGGCTAACTAGAATTTCATGATGACATAGTTTCTTTAAGGTAGTTTCTTTCAGCGTAAGTAGCAACTTAAACTGCCTAGAGATCCTGCAACTTTGGGTCTCTGTAATAGGTGGCAAGCTATACTCTTGGTCCCAGGCTTTAGAGGAGGAATAGGAGTTATTACAAATAATGAACTCTAAGACCTACTCTCTTTTGTAGAAAACTCTCCACAAATTAATCTAAAACATTTCTACAAGCATTACCATGAAGCATATTTTAGTTAAGACCCTCCAGCAAAGCAGGTGAGAGCAAGAGCAAATCAAGAACATGAATTTCCTTTCTACATTCACTCTTTAGCCAACCCAAATCAGTTATCTGTCCCAACATTTTTGGGTAAATACAATGGGCATTTTCTGTGCTTTTGTTAAATGTGTTTTGCTTCATTTAAAATTGCTAACTATCTCTACCTTCTTGAAAGTCCTTCTTCACTTGCATCTCGCAGTCTTATTTTTCTCTTTATATCTGTTTTTCTGTCATTTCTGTATACTCTTTATTTTTATTTTTTCCAGATCTATTAGATATGATTGACAAATAAAGTGCATACAAGTAAAGTGTACAATGTGCTGTTTTGATAAAAGTATGCCTTGTGTAATGACCATAATCAAATTAACTTATATGTCCATCACCTCACATAGTTACCATTGTGTGTGTGTGTGTGTATGTGAGATGAGAACACTTAAGATCTATTCTCTTAGCAAATTTCAAGTACAAATACATTATTATTAACCATAGTTAAATATATATATAAAGATTAGAGCAGTGATAAAAGAAATAGAGAACATAAGAACAATAGAGAAAATCAGTGAAACTCAAAGCTGGTTTTCAGAAAGATCAACAAAGTGGAAAAACATTTAGTTAGGTGGACTAAGAAAAAAAGAAAGAAGACTCTAATAATTGAAATTAGAAATGAGGGTGGGGACATTACTACTAGTTCTATAGAAATAAAAATGACTATAAGAAAGCACTATGAACAATTGTACACCAACAAATTGTACATCTTGGATGAAATGAACAAATTCCTAGAAACACAAACTACCATTACTAAATTATGAAAAAACAGAAAATCTGAATAGACCTATAACAAGGATTCTTAAGCAGTAATAAGAAATCTTCCAATAAAGAAAACCCCTGCATCTGATGGCTTTACTAGCAAATTATACCCAACATTTAAAGAATTAATAACAGTCTTTCTCAAACTTCTCCAAAAAATTGAAGAGTAGAGAACCTTTCCTAACTCATTCTATGTGGCCAGCATTACCCTGATACGACCAATATCCCTTATGAGCACCAAGGCAAAAGTACTAAAAAATACTATCAAACAGAATTCAGCAGCATATTGAAAGGATTAAACACCATGCATAAGTAGGATTTATTTCTGGAATGGAAGGATGTTTCAACACACAAAAATTAATCAATGTAACATTGCACATCAACAGAAAGAAAAAAGTGTCATCTCAATTGATGTATAAAAGGCATTTGACAAAATTAAATACTCCTTTATGATAAAAACACCAATAAGCTAGGAATACTACCTCAACATAATAAAAAGCACTATATGAAAAACTCACAGTGAGTATCATATTCAAAGGTGAAAGACTGAAAGCTTTTCAACTATGACCCAGAATACTGAAGAAGTTCTAGCCAGAGCAATTAGGCAAGAAAAAGAAATAAAATACATACAAACTGGAAGGGAAGAAGTAAAATTAACTGTTTGTAGGTATGTTCTTATATGTAGAAAAACCCTAGAGTCCACGAAAAATTGTTAGAATAAATTAATTCAGCAAAGTAGCAGGATACCAAGTCAACACAATATAATGAATGAGCCCTGGAAACATTATGCTAAGTACAAGAATCAAGACACAAAAGGTTGCATATTGTATGATTCCATTATATGAACTTTCCTGAATTGGTAACTCCATAAAGATAGAAAGGAGATTAGTGGTTGTCAGCAGCAAGGGACTGGGTGAAATGAGGAGTGACTAATTAATGGTTGTGGGAATTCCTTTTAAGGCAATAAAAATATTTTAAATCTGGATAAAGAAGGTGGTTGCAAACCATGATTGTACTAAATGACCGTGAATTGTATAATTTAAAATAGTTTCATGTTATTGAATTTCACCTATATTAAAAAAAATTAAAAAGTGAAAGAGAAATAAAGTCTCCCTCACACAAAAATCTGAGGGATTTTGTCACCAGTAGACCTGCCTTGCAGCAAAGGTTAAAAAAATTTCTTCAAAGAAAAGGAATAGGATACAGATCAGAAACTCAAATCTATGTAAAAAAGAAAAAGCACTAGAGAAAGAATATATTATGGTAAAATAAATTTTTCACTTTTATTATCCTTATTTAATAGATAACTGTTCAAAATAGTTATAGAAACAATATATTGAGTAATAACAGGTTATAGGTAAGTCAAATGAATGACAGCAATGTTTTAAGCGATGAGAGGGAGTTATTGAAAATACTATTATAAGGTATTTGCACTACCCATGAAGCAGTGGGGTATTATTTGAAAAAGGACTTTAGTTACTTGTAAATGTATATATATTGTAAATTCTAGGGCAACCACAAAAAAATCTTCAAAAGAAGTATAATCTACATGCTAAGAAAGGAGAAAAAAATGGAATCATTAAAATACTCAATTTAAACCAGAAAAACAAAAACAGAGTGGGAAACAAAAAGATACAAAGGCAATAGAAAATAGTTACAAATATGGTGCATATTAACTCAACTATATCAAGAATCACTGTAAACAGCAATGTTCTATATATATCAATTAAAAGACAGAGACTGAGATAGTGGATACAAAGATAAGACCCAACTACGTGTTGCCTACAAGAAACCCACTTTAAATATACAGGTGCAACTTTATTAAAAGTAAAGGGGTATAGGAAGATATATGAATACTTACTGAACTAGGAAATAAGTAGACATGTCACTACTGGTGACTTTCCCAAAAACCCAAACTAAGCAAAAAAGCTTGCACAGCTATAATAATTTCAGATAAAGCAGACTTTATAACAAGGAAAAATATCAGAGATAAAAAGAGACATTGTACAATGATAAACTGGTCATTTCCCCTAAATTACATAATTTAACAATCCTAATGTGCATGTGCTTAACAGGAGAATGTCAAAATGAGTGAGGTAAGACTGACAGAACTGCAGGAAAAATAGATGAATCTACTATTATAGTTGGAGACTTCAGCGCCCATCTATGAGTAATTGACAGAACCAGCAGGCAGAAAATCAGTGAGGTTACAGTTGAACAGAACAGCACCATCAATCAACTGGATCTAATTGACATTAATAAAACACTTCAACAACAAGAGAATACATATTCTTCTCAAGCTCACGTAGAACATTCAACAAAGTAGATCACCTTCTGGATTATAAAACACACCTTAACAAATTTTAGAAAATAGAAATCATACAAACTGTGTTCTCAAACCACAATGGAATTAAGCTAATAAAACCCATAAAGTTAGCTGAGAAAATTCCCAAACAATTGGAGAGTGATCAATACACTTCTAAATAGCACGTGGATCCAAAGAAGCCCCACGAGAAATTTTAAAAATAGTTGGACGAAATGAAAGTGAAATACTACCCATCAAAATTTGTGTGATTTGGTAAACATAGGGCTTGAGGGGAAATTTATATCTTTGAATGCATATATTAGAAGGAAAGAATGCATATGTAAAAGAAGAAACATTCAGTCAGTAATCTAAGCTTCCACCTGAGGAAGGTAGAGGAAGAAGAGCAATATAAGCCTAAAGCAAGGAGACTAAAAAAGAATTAGAGCAGAAATGATTGAAACTGAAAACAGGAAATCAATAGAGAAAATCAATGAAACAAAGAGCTGGTTCTTCGAAAAGATTCATGAAATTGAAAAAAATTCCAGCCAGGCTAACCCAGAGTGAAGAGGAAAAAATATGCAAATTCCTAACATCAGGAAGGAAAGGGACGGCTTCACTACTGGGCCCAATTATTAAAAGGATAATAAAATAATATTCTGAACAACTCTATGCCAACAAATTTGAAAACCTAGAAGAAATGGACCAATTCTTTGAATGATACAAGCTATCCCAATTCAAAGTAGGAGAAATATATAATCTGAATAAGCCTGTACCTATTAAATAAATTGAATTAATAATTACCTTTCAAACCATAAATCTCCAGACAAGGGAAGCAGAGAGAATACTTTCTAACTCATTCTATGAGGCCAGCATTGCCCTAATACCAAAACCAGGTAAAAACATTATAAAAAGGGAAAACCGCAGACCAATATCTCTAGTGAACACAGATGTAAAAATCCTCAATATAGTATTAGCAAATTGACTCCACAAACGTATAAAACAAATAATATGGAATGGCCAAGTGGGATTTATTCCAGATATACATGACTGGTTCAATATTCAGAAATCAATTAACATAATTAACCCATCACATCAACAAAGAGCTTATCCCACTGAAGGCAAAAAATCAATACTAATCCTTTTTAGTAAATTATAATACATGTTATGGACCAAAAACAACTGTGAATTCTCTCCCCCTCTTCCTACTCAAATGAAATTGTTCTATTATTTCCCCATCATTGTACAGCGAATATATTGGGGCAGGTACTTTGTATTTTCTATATAGAGGAGCCACATCTACACTTAGTAAATAAGTGTAAAACCCAAACCTTATTTACTTCAATGTAGATTTGGTAACTAGATGAGACTGTGGGCATTTCTCAGTTTGAGAGGGTATAAATGCATTGAAAAAAGGAAAGAGAAAACTTTAATATGTATATATTGGGGAAAAGCACCTGAATAAATACTGAACTAAGAAATAAGTAGACATGTCACTACTGGTGACTTCCCAAAAGCCCACCAGCTTTTCTTCTTCCTTAGATTATAGAAATCCAGTTTATGCAAGTGACAGTATGCATCATTCTTCAAGCCTGAAGGAACCCATGACTGACCTAAACCAAGCAAAATAATACTATTGCTATTTTGTGAATGATTCTTTTTAGGAGTGAGAGGGTAACCCACTTACGACTATAGCCACAAGGTAAAGGACAATGGAGATTTGGGGAAAATTTATACTCCTTTTAACTTTAGTTGAAAATTATTTTATAAGAAGATACTTGGAGATGTTTCAGTCGATTTTGGACGATGAGAGTATAAAACCAAGAATAAATAATAAGCTGAGCATGGCTTGAGGGATATATAAGGGGAAAAAACTAGCTATTTGCTCCCACTGCTGAATCACTTTGCCAAATCTGGAAACATCCAAATTTCTTGTTATGTAATAAAAAAATAAATGTCCTTATTGTAGAGTTTTATTTTCTTATTAATTAAGGTATACTTACTTTGCTATAACAAAGAGAACTATGGATACAGTTGCTCAGGCCAGATGAAGTTTTTTTATTATTTTAATTTTGGTATCATTAATACACAATCACATGAGCAAAACTGTGGTTACTAGATTCCCCCATTATCAGGTCCCCACCACATACCCCATTACAGTCACTGTCCATAAGCATAGTAAGATGCTATACAGTCACTACTTGTCTTTGTGCTATACTGCCTTCCCCATGCCCCCCCTACATTATGTATGCTAATCTCAATGCCCCTTATTCCCCTTCTCCCAACCTTCCCACCACCCTTCCCAGTCTCTTTCCCTTTGGCAACTGTTAGTCCATTCTTGGGTTCGGGGGGTCTGCTGCTGTTTTGTTCCTTTAGTTTTTTCTTTGTTCCTATACTCCACAGATGAGTGAAATCATTTGGTACTTGTCTTTCTCCACCTGGCTTATTTCACTGAGCATAATACCCTCTAGCTCCATCCATGTTGTTGCAAACGGTAGGATTTGTTTTCTTCTTAGAGCTGAATAATATTCCATTGTGTCTATGTGCCACATCTTTATCCATTCATCTACTGATGGACACTTAGGTTGCTTGAATATCTTGACTATTATAAATAGTGCTGCGATAAACATAGGGGTGCATATGTCTTTTTGAAACTGGGATCCTACATTCTTAGGGTAAATTCCTAGGAGTGGAATTCCTGGGTCAAATGGTATTTCTATTTTTTGTTTTTTGAGGAACCTCCATACTGCTTTCCACAATGGTTGAACTAATTTACATTCCCACCAGCAGTGTAGGAGGGTTCTCCTTTCTCCAAATCCTAACTGGTATGAGGTGATATCTCACTGTGGTTTTAATCTGCATTTCCCTGATGATTACTGATGTGGAGCATCTTTTCATGTGCCTGTTGGCCATCTGAATTTCTTCTTTGGAGAAGTGTCTGTTCAGCTCCTCTGCCCATTTTTTAATTGGCCTATTTGCTTTTTGTTTGTTGAAGTGCGTGAGCTCTTTATATAATTTGGATGTCAACCCCTTATGAGATATGTCATTTATGAATATATTGTCCCATACTGTAGGATGTCTATTGTTTTACTGATGGTGTCCTTTGCTGTACAGAAGCTTTTTAGTTTGATATAGTCCCACTTGTTCGTTTTTGCTTTTGTTTCCCTTGCCCAGGGAGATATGTTCATGAAGAAGTTGCTCATGTTTATGTCCAATAGATTTTTGCCTATGTTTTCTTCTAAGAGTTTTATGGTTTCATGACTTACATTTGGGTCTTTGATCCATTTTGAGTTTACTTTTGTGTATGGGGTTAGACAGTAGTCCAGTTTCATTCTCTTACATGTAGCTGTCCAGTTTTGCCAACAGCAGCTGTTGAAGAGGCTGTCATTTCCCCACTGTATATCCATGGCTCCTTTATCATATATTAATTGACCATATATGCCCGGGTTTATATCTAGATGAAGTTTTAGTTCTCTGTAGGCAACAGTCCATCAGTGCATGGTCTGTCTGGAGTCAGTATGTTGCTTGGTTCTACAATGCCATGTGAGAAACTAGGCTTATTTTATCTTGTTTCTTTGCCACTCCCTGCCCACCCTTTGGTGCTGCTTCATCAGCATGGTCAGCATTGACACTATGGCCATATCAGTCAGAGTCCTAGTCTTTAATGAGAGGAAAAGAAAACATGCAAAGAAATTTTATGTTTAAAATACTGTGAGCAGAATGTTGTGCATTCTGGGTCACTCCTCATCCTCCAAGAGTCAGAAGTTGGTCAAATTATCACATGCAGTTTGAAGGCCTTCGGAGAAATGTAACCTCTAGCAGGGAGTTCATGCTTACTAAAACTTTAAATGTATTATTGATTTTATATTGCTCAAAAGATATAAATGAGAAGTAAAATTAGTTTTTTTCCCACATTTACTACAACTGAAACAGCCTACAAGGAAGAATTATCAGAACAGTCACATGATTCTGAGATTTCTAACAAAATAAGTAAAAGAATTTTGATTGTGAAATTCATAAACATGGGCATGCAAATCTAACACCACTATTTTAAAAGATGGAATGAATAAGCATGTCCCAAAATTGGGAGGTAGAATCAAATATTAATATAGTAAATTCTCTTGTCAGATATTAAATGTTAAGCTAACAATGTATTCTTGCAATTGATACAGTGATTTTTTTTTCCTTTTCGTATATCACTGATTGATCTTGGTAATAGTATATGTAGAGTTTTTAAACTATGTTTGTAAAAGAGGTTGAATTCAATTTGCTCCATTTATTATAATGTATTTGTTAGATTTAGATATCAAAGTTTTGGTAGCATTATGAAGAGTTGGGAAATATTCCTGTTTTCTCCATTTTTCAAATCATTCCTTTAAGTTTCAAAATTTTCTGTTTAAATAAGTTGGCAGAATTCTCAGCGCATCACTTAATTCTAGAGTTTCTCTGTGAGAAGGTTAATTACACAGATACTGTACAAGTGATATTTTCTATTTTTCTGTTGTACCAAATTTTCACAATAAATGGCATGAATTTATTCATTATCTTTTTGTGGTGTTAACATTTGTATGGCAAGTAATAGTGCCCCCTTTTTGTTCCTGATTTTAGAAGTCTGTGTCATTTATGCCAAGAGTTATAAATTGTATTAGAAAGTTCCAAGAACAAACTTTTTAGCTTTGTTCATTTTTCTATATTTTATACTGTTTTCTATTTTATTACTTCCTGCTCATGTCTAACTTCTTTCTGTTTTACTTTCTCTGCTATACAGATAATTCACTTTATAATCAGTTTTTAAATTTTTATACTTTTCTAGTGTATGCATTTTAAAGCTACTAATTTTCTTCTACACACTGCTATAGCTGCATTCTACAAGTTTCATTACAACATATTTTCAGTATTACTCGACTCATACTATGGTCTACCTTAGATTTTGTCCTCTTCTACAAATGTTGGATTATGTAGAGGTGTAGTACCCCATTTTTAAATTGCCGAAGATTTTATTTCTATTTCTTAAATCAATATATAATATATTAAGTATTATTTCAGTCCAATGAAGTCTGTTGGAACCTGCTTTACAGCTGAGCATATAATTTATAACATTTATAAATACTATACTTATAGAAATATCCACTCTAAGATGCTCTTTCTACAGTGCTCTGTGCAGTACATTACACATGCAAATTGATGAAGTTTGATAATTGTGTTCTGATGTTTTGTATCCTTCCTGATTTTTTGCCTAGCAAGTACTGAGAGACATCTGCTAAAATTCTTCACTCTGATAAATTTCTCTATCTCTTTTGTTTTGTCATTTTTTTCTTTATATAAATTTTAGAATATGCAACTGAGATCATAAAAATTAAGGATGGTTACATGTTCTAGTTAATTGACCATTTTGTCATTTTGTGATATTTTTTTATATTTAATAGCAATTCTTGATTTTAAGACAATGTCTGAAATTTGTATAGCTACACAAGTTTATTCTATGTTTTCATCACATACTTTTTTATTATTGTATTTAAAATTTGATCTTCTGTATACTTCATGTTTGTCTCTTTTAAGCAGCATTTTTCTGGGATTTTATCTAGTCTAACAATCTTTGTCTTCAAATAGGATGAGTTAGACTTTAAAATTTGATGCAATTACTAATTTATTTATGTTCATTGACTCTTTCCTCTGTCATTTCCATTCTATTTTTTTCTATTAAGTGAAATGTATGTTTGTTTTTGTCTGTTTTATGTGTTTTCTTTTGTTATTTTTTTTCTATGAAGGCATTTTCCAGTTCTAAACTTTCTATGTAATTCCTCTTTATGTAACGATTTTTTTCTGATATGTCCTTTTCGTCCATTAGTTTTAAGAGAGTTTGTGACCGCTTCCTAAATCATTTCTATAATAGCTGTTTTATATAGTTTTCGGATTGTTCCAACATGTGTGTCATCTTGGCACACATTTGCTTCTGTTTCATGTGCACTGATATATGCCTCACTTATGTTTCCTAGATATTTTAAATGCATTATGAAACACTAAGTCATGTTTAATCCTGAGAATACTGTCGATCTTTTCATCTTAGAAAGCAGCTGGCCTGGTTACTTTGAAGCCACGACTTCTGTCCTACCTCTGTAAGCTGTGGTTCTAATGACAGTTCAGTTTTCAAAGCATCTGTAGTGCAGTTCTGATTTTGTCCACTGTGTGTCATCACTGGAATCAGGGCCTTGGTCTGTCCATTAGCTCGGTGTTCAAAGTTTTTTCTGTGCTGAATAGGATCAGATCCACTGCTTGAGCCATTTAAGGATGAGTCCAGTGTTTCACAAACAATGTGATGGGTTCACTGTCCAAGCTCTTTCCTCTCAGTGATACCTCCTTTTTTCTCTGTGGTTCCACTTTTAAGTTCTCCGTCCAAAAAGTTGATTTGATTGCCTGAGTTTGCCATGTAGTTTTGCAATTTTACCTGTATGATATGGCCCAAGCTATAGGAGGAAAGACAGAGAAAGAGAGAAACAATTTCTTTCCCCATACTCTAAGAACTTGCAATCCACTGAATAGAGATTTGGCTCTATTTTCCCTTCCATCAGAGTTTGGCTTCTGCTGCCAAAATTACTATAGAATTACTTGGAGTGAGGAAGAACAGAGGTTAATATATATACATATATATATAATATGGGACTTTTCACACTCTCTGAACTTGTTAAGTTCCTTTTCCTTCCCCTCTAGCTGGAACTAGAGGGCTTCTCCTGGAGGTCTCTTTTTCTGCACTCTGGTGCTACCTCTATCCATTCACTTCAGGCTGGGAGATACTGGTGGGGAAAAAATGGTAAATATGCCTTCATTTTGGGGGCATTTCAAATTCCAGTAGCCTTCCCTAACCTGACTGCTAGTATTTACTTTTTCGAGAGCTCAAAGGACTGCCTTATGCATTCTATCCAGGTTTTACAGCTGTATACAGTGAGAGAAATGCAATGGAATGAGTTTACGTCATCTTATCCAGAACTTAAAGTTCTGAGGGTCTTTCTTACTTTAAGCTTCTAAATATCACCCTTGGCCTTTGTCATCTTCTTTCCTTTCCACTTTATTATTCACGGATTTTCTTTTACTATTTTTCCATTCTTTGGAAGAAAGGAAGCTAAGTAGGCTAGCAATAAAACTGGTAAGGGGATGTAAATTTAGAAAGGGATACAGACTTTCGATTTGTAGATAAAAAGGAATAGAAAACAAGCAGCACTATTATTTCTGGGAAAAAGCATGGCGGCATGAGAAGTGAGGTGGAAATCTCACAAAAGCACATATATTTTGAAAATACAGCAAATACAACTATTCCTAAAAGAGTGACCAGAAGTAAGAGTTCACCAGCCAGTCTACATCTGGGAGAAGTCAACATCTCACGGAAAAGGGTAAAGTAAAAAGCTGAGACCCGGCGGGACCTGAGCACACCCCCGGCCCCAGCTCACCTGCGGGAGGAAGACAATCAGAGTGGGGAGGGAGTGGAAGCACAGGACTGCTAAATACCCAGCCCTGGAAATCTACCCCGGGAGCACAGACCCACACTGCATGGTGTTCTGGAGATTAGAGGGGCTGAAAACCAAAGTCAGAGACTAAGACTGCGAACAGTTTCCCACAACTAGCTGCCCGAGGACAAAAAAAAAGCAGGGGCTTTAAAAGACTTCTCAACATTCAGAAGGCTGCTAAAGGGGCAAGGGTTTAGGAGAAGGACCAGGTGGACAAAATCATCCCAGCACACTCAGCCCAGAAGGTTGGGAACTTTCAGGAGCTTCAGGTGCTCCATCCCCCTGGTTGGCAATGCAGCCCCAAAGTCCCTCACTGTGAGAAGCATCCTGCTACTTAATCCTGCCAACTGGCACCTGCGCGCTAACCTGCTGTCCCTGCCATTGCTACAGACCAGCCGGAGGGCAGCCCCACCTAGAGCAACTACACAGGTTAATGCAGAGGCTTCTCCTTGCTTGTGGCTAACCAACCCTGTCAGTGAAGACAGGCACAGCGACCAAAAGACCTCCCAGAAAACACCCATGCTGCTTGCCTGTGACCCTTGCCATCACCTAGGCCAGCAGGAAGGCAGTCCCGCCCACGGCAGTTTAGGGGATTAACCCAGAGGCCGCTCCATGTGCGTGACTAACCAGCCCTGTTAGCAGAGACACACACTGCGACCAGTAAGCATGAAAGGGCTTTGTCTTCATGGCAGACAACCACACCACTTGCCTACAAAACTGCCATCACCCTAGGCACTGCCTAGGGCCACCCTGCCCATGGCAGCTGGGGGATTTACCCAGATGCCACTCCCTGCACGCAACTAACAGGCCCAGAGAGCAGAGACAGGCACCATGACAGGGAAACAGGAAAGGACTTTGTCCTCCAAACATACACCTGCACCACTCACCTGCACCCACTTCCATTGCTCCAGAAACTTCTTCAATCCCAAATCCCTCAAACACCAGAAACAGGGTGCAGTGAGACTGAAATCACCAATCTTCCTGAAAAATAACTCAAAATAAAAGTCATAAGTATGTTAATGGAGCTATAGAAAAATATTCAAGAGCTAAGGGACAAATTCAGGAGGGAGACAGACACCTTAAGAAATACAGTAACTGAAATGACACAAACAATGGAGGGATTTAAAAGCAGATTAGATGAGGCAGAGGACCTGGTAAATGGAATAGAAATTAGAGAACAGGCATACAAAGAAGCTAAGGCAGAGACAGAAAAAAGGATCTCTAGGAATGAAAGAATATTAAGAGAACTGTGTGACAAATCCAAACAGAACAATATTCACATATAGGGGTACCAGAAGAAGAAGAGAGAGAAAAAAGGGATAGAAAGTGACTTTGAAGAAATAATTGCTGAAAACGTCCCCAATTTAGGGAAGGAAATGGTCTCTCAGGTCATGGAAGTGCACAGATTTCCCAACAAAAGGGACCCAAGTAAGACAACACCAAGACATATAATAATTAAAATGGCAAAGACCAAGGACAATGACAGAGTATAAAAGCAGCCAGAGAGAGAAAAAAGATCACCTACAAAGGAAAACCCATCAGGCTAACATCAGACTTCTCAGCAGAAATCTTACAGGCCAGAAGGGAGGAGCATGATATATTCAATGCAATGAAACAGAAGGGCCTTGAACCAAGAGTATTATATACAGCAATATTATAATTTAAATTTGAAGGAGGGATTAAGTAATTCCCATATAATCAAAAGTTGAGGGAATTTACCTCCCACAAACCATCTCTACAGTGTATTTTAAAGGGACTGCTCTAGATCGAAGTGCTCCTAAGGCTAAATATCTTTCACCAGAGAAAATAAAACCACATTAAAAGATGTAGACCAATTAAATAATAACCAAATGCAAAATTAAATCAGCTACCCACAAGGTCACTCAAGAGATACAAAAAGAGTACAGAATATGACACCTAAAATATAAAGAGAGGACGAGGAAGAAAAATAAGGGGAAAAAAATAATCTTCAGATTATGTTTATAATAGTGTAATAAGTGAGTTAAGGTAGATGGCTAGATAGCAAAGAAGCTGCCCTTGAACCTTTGGTAACCATGAATACAAAGCCTGTAATGACAATAAGTACATATCTATTGACAATCACCCTGAATGTAAATGGACTGAATGCACCAATCAAAACAGAGTTAGAGAATGGAGAAAAAAGCAAGACCGGTCTATATGCTGCCTACAAGAGACTCACTTCAAACACAAAGACATACACAGACTAAAAGTGAAGGGAAGAAAAAAGATATTTCATGCAAACAATAGGGAGAAAAAAGAAGGAGTTGCACTACTTGTATCACACAAAATAGACTTCAAAACAAAGAAAGTAACAAGAGACAAAAATGGACATTATACAGTGATAAAGGGGTCAGTTCAAAAACAAGATATAACCATTATAAATAGCTATACACCAAACATAGGAACACCGAAATATGTACAATAAATGCTAACAGAATTAAATGGGGAAATAAGATGCAATGCATTCATTTTAGTAGACTTCAACACACCACTCACACCAAAGGACAGAACAACCAGAGAGAAAATAAGAAAGGAGACAGAGGCACTGAACAACACATTAGAATAGATGGACCTAACAGACATCTACAGAACTCTACACTGAAAGCAGCAGGATACACATTCTTCTCAAGTGCACATGGAACATTTTCCAGAATAGATCGCATACTGGCCAAAAAAAGAGCCTCAGCTAATTCAAACAGATTGAAATCGTGCCAACCAGCTTTTCAGATCACAAAGATATGAAAGTAGAAATAAATTGTACAACGAAAACAAAAAGACTCACAAACACATGGAGGCTGAAAACACGCTCCTAAATAATCAATGGATCAATGAGCAAATAAAAACAGGGATCAAGCAATATATGGAGACAAATATGGAGCAATATATGGAGACAAATGAAAACAACAGTGTAACACCCCAACATCTGTGGGACACAGCAAAGGAAGTTCTAAGAGGAAAGTATATAACAATTCAGGCCTATTTAAAGAAATAAGAACAATCCTAAATGAACAGTCTAAACTCACAATTTATGAAATTGGAAAAAGAAGAACAAATGAGGCCCAAAGTCAGTAGAAGGAGAAACATCCTAAAGATCAGAAAAGAAATAAATAAAATTGAGAAGAATAAAACAGTAGAAAGAATTAATGACACCAAGAGGCTGGTACTTTGAAAAAATAAACAAAATAGATAAACCCCTAGCCAGACTTATCAAGAAAAAAAGAGAATACACAGAAACAGAATCAAAAATGAGAAAGGAAAAATCACTACGAACACCACAGAAATACAAAGAATTATTAGAGAATACTATGAAAAATTAAATGCTAACAAACTGGATAACACAGAAGAAATGAACAACTTTCTGGAAAAATACAACCTTCCAAGACTGACCCAGGAAGAAACATAAAATCTGAACAGACCAATTACCACAATGAAATTGAATCATTAATCAAAAAACTACCTAAGAACAAATCCCCCAGACCAGATAGCTTCACCAATGAATTTTTTCCAACATTTAGAGAAGACATAATACCCATTCTCCTTAAAGTTTTCCAAAAAATAGAGGAGAAGGGAATACTTCCAAACTCATTCTATGAAGCCAGTATCACTCTAATACCAAAACCAGGTAAAGACACCACAAAACAAGAAAACTACAGACCAATATCCCTGATGAATATTGATAAAAAATTCTCAACAAAATATTAGCAAACCGAATTCAAAAATACATCAAGAGGATCATACATCATGATCAAGTGAGATTCATTTCAGGGATGCAAGGATGGTACAACATTAGAAAATCCATCAACATCATCCACTATATCAATAAAAAGAATGACAAAAATCACATCTCCATAGATGCGGAAAAAGCATTTGACAAAATTCAACACATATTCAAGATAAAAACTCTCAAAAAAATGGGTATAGAGGGCAAGTAACTCAACATAATAAAGGCCATATATGACAAACCGACAGCCAACATCATATTTAACAGTGAGAAGCTGAAAGCTTTTCACCTAAGATCGGGAACAAGACAGGGATGCTCACTCTCCCCACTTTTATTCAACATAATACTGGAGTTCCTAGCCATGGCAGACAACGCAAAGCAATAAAAGGCATCAAGATTGGTAAGGAAGAAGTCAAACTGTCACTGTTTGCAGTTGACATGATATTATACATAAAACAACCCTAAAGAATCCACTCCAAAACTAGTAGACTTAATAAATGAATTCAGCAAAGCTGGAGGATACAAAATTAATATGCAGAAATCTGTTGCATTCCTATACGCTAATTATGAACTAGCAGAAAGAGAAATCAGAAAAACAATTCCATTCACAATTGCATCAAAAAGAATAAAATGCCTAGGAATAAAGCTAACCAAGGAATGGAAAGATCAATACCCTGAAAACTACAAGACACTCTTGAGAAAAATTAAAAAGGACACTAATAAATGGAAATACATCCCATGCTCTTGGATAGGAAGAATTAATACTGTCAAAATGGCCATCCTGCCTAAAGCAATACGCAGATACAATGCAATCTCTATCAAAATACTGACAGCATTCTTCAACGAATGGAAACAAATAGTTCTAAAATTCATATGGAACCACAGAAGACCCCAAATAGCCAAGACAATGCTGAGAAGGAAGAATAAAGCAGGGGGGATTATGCTCCCCAACTTCAAACTCTACTACAAAGCCACAGTAATCAAGACAATTTGGTACTGGCACAGGAACAGACCCATAGACCAATGGAACTGAATAGAGAGGCCAGATATAAACCCAAGCATATATGGTCAATTAATATATGGTAAAGGAGATATGGACATACAATGGGAAAATGACAGCCTCTTTAACAGTTCGTGTTGGCAAAACTGGACAGCTACATGCAAGAGAATGAAACCGGATTAATGTCTAACTCCACACACAAAAGTAAACTCAAAATGGATCAAAGAACTGTATGCAAGTCATGAAACCATAAAACAGAAGAAAACCGGCAAAACTCTCTTGAATATAAACATGAGCAACTTTTACATGAACATGTCTCCTCCGGCAAGGGAAACAAAAGCAAAAATCAACAAGTGAGACTATATCAAACAAAAAGCTTCTGTAGAGCAAAAGACACCATCAATAAAACAAGAAGGCATCCTACAGTATGGGAGAATATATTCATAAATGACATATCTGATAAGCTGTTGACATCCAAAATATATAAAGAGCTCATGCACCTCAACAACCAAAAATCAAATAACCTGATTAAAAAATGGGCAGAGGATCTGAATAGAAACTTCTCCAAAGAAGAAATTCAGATGGCCAATAGGCACATGAAAAGATGCTCCACATCGCTAATCATCAGGGAAATGCAAATTAAAACCACAATGAGGTATTACCTCACATCAGTTAGGATGGCTAACATCCAAAGGACAAACAAAAAATGTTGGTGAAGATGTGGAGAAAGGGGAACCCTCCTACACTGCTGATGGGAATGTAAATTAGTTCAACCATTGTGGAAAGCAGTATAGAGGTTCCTCAAAAAACTAAAAATAGAAATACCATTTGACCCTGGAATTCCGCTCCTAGGAACTTACCCTAAGAAAACAGGATCCCAGATTCAAAAAGACATATGCACCCCTATGTTTATTGCAGCACTATTTACAATAGCCAAGAAAGGGAAGTAATGTAAGTGTCCATCAGTAGATGAATGGATAAAGAAGTAAATATATACAATGGAATATTATTCAGACATAAGAAGAAAACAAATCCTGCCATTTGCAACAACATGAACAGATCTAGATGGTATTATGCTCAGTGAAAGAAACCAGGTGGAGAAAGCAAGTACCAAATGATTTCACTCATCTCTGGAGTATAACAACAAAGCAAAAACTGAAGGAACAAAACAGGAGTCGACTCACAGAACCCAAGAGTGGACTAATGGTTACCAAAGGTAAAGGGACTGGAGAGGGTGAGTGGGAAGGGGGGGATTAAAGGGCATTATGATAAGCACACATAATATAGGGGGCATGGGCAAACAAGTATAGCACAGAGAAGATAAGTAGTGACTGTATAGCATCTTACTATGGTGATGGACAGTGACTGTAATGGTGTATGTGGTGGGGAGTTGATAATAGGGGTATGTAGTAACCACAATGTTGCTGATGTGAAACCTGAGCATAAGATTGTATATCAATGCTACCTTAATAAAAAAAATGTTAAGCATTCCTAGTTTGAAATAAAAAAAAAACAAGCAGTACTGTGCAATGCCTTGTAGACCCCCAAATAAAATGGGACAGGGCAGAGTAAAATATTCTAAACTTCAAAACACCAGATTAGGGCAGAACTTTTATTCTTATTGAAATTTTTATTAGTATTTTGGTCTGCCTAGGCACCTCATTAAAAGCTACCAGCAAGTAAGAATTCACACAGTGGAAATCTTAGCCTCATATAACAACCCATAGCATAATCTTATGGATGCTCACAGCTATAAAGGGAATAGTATTTCAAAGCAACATCAAAGTATATATTCACCAAAGAGATACATTTCAGACACTATGATGAAATAGAGGTTTTACTTAGAATAGTAAGAGCAAGTGAGTGATAATCTTTTAAAAGTTCCAATAATTGTAAAATTTTTAGTTCTATTTTAATTTTCCAGTCTGATATTTTGCAATAAATAGAAAATATTATTTACAAAATATTTTAAGTCATTTTATTTTCATCGTAAAATCAGTAAATGGAGAAAATGTTAAGTTGAATTGTATTCTAAAAGTGCACATAAAAAGAAAAAGCCAGCAATGCCTAGCCCCATAGGACTTTGCATTTAAATAGAAATTGTTATAAAAAAGCATTATAATAGCAGTTTAAAGGCACTGCATCTGAAGGCAGGCCTAAAAGAACGCCATTAGTAATATAGCAAGAATATTGCATATGTCTGAAAGCACATTAAAATGCTAATGAAAATGAGGCCTATTTTTTATGAAGCGTTTATACTTCAACATCCTGGTCAACACTAGGTAACAGTATAATTGATTTTATACTCTTTCCATCCTTCTGTTTTAAACTTGAAGATTCCATAGTGGTATTTTAACTACTTTTGGCAAATTTTCCTGCAGCTCCTCTTGAAATCTTTGAAAAAATATATTGAAGTATTCTTCCTATGTGTTTGTGTTTGTATGCCTTTATCAATATAGCAGCTATACATATATATGTGTATACATATATATGTAGAGATATAGTGCATATACCATATATATATCAATGAAATATTTAGTGTATTGTGTGTATATAGTATATTGATCAATGTTAACTGATAAACAATGCTTTTGAGCAACTCTGGCCCTTTGTAGAATAGACTGACATTAATACAAACATGGTGTGTATGTAAAAACACTATGGTTAGCGTGATCAGTGATTTTTTATTATTTATATGATCCAGCATTTTCTTAAATGTCTAGACCAGATGTTCACACCCAGGACATAACAAATTAAGATGTAATTAGTAATTCTAATATTCTGATTATCACAATGTGATGATTTAATAATTGTTGATGATAGTAAAGCACCATAATTAGTTTCCGGATTTATACAAGTTAACTGGTTTTCCTAAGACCATATACTTAAGTTCTGTGAAGGATATTTTTGAAAAACTACTAAAATTCTGTAACAAAATAATACAGCTATTATTAATTATAATGCTTTCAATAACTATAAACTTCAAGAAAGAGGAATAGCATTGCCCTGATCAACTCTGCAAACTCACATATTATATAAACCTATAAGGACCTGTAAGTGGGAGACGAGTGCTTAAAGAGCAGATCATATTCCTCTTTATCACCAGCCTCTACGTTACTTGCTTAGGAAGTATTTCTCACACTGGGAATTATGAGAAACTTTAAGGAAGACTTATTTACATGTAACTTCTCTCCTGATTGAGAAACGTGCTTTTCTTGCCCTGAGAATAATTCACTGTGATTGGAATCCTGCCAAAAAAGGAAGGCAAATGGAAGATAGCAGGTACAATGCATATATTTTATGAAGTACAAAGAAATGAAGAATGGGGGAAAATCCTTCTGAAATAAAGACTTAAATGATGAACAAATGGCTGGTTATTCAGAGTAACAGTTGTACACCAAACTGTAGCTTTGTAATGAACAATTTTAGAGTAAATGAAGCTGGAGTGGGGTTAGGAGACTATTTGGATGAGTGAAGAAAACGACTCCTCTCAAGAAGCTGAATTTTATATGCAACTTTCATGATATTTTCACAATTATCTACTAATTTATTCACGTTTCATTTGCATGGCAAATGTGTGGAATTTTTGAAAAAGTACGAAAGACTACTATGTTCAATCTAATTCAACAAGCATTCATGGATCCACTTATGTATTCAAGGCACTATAAAGAATACAAAAGAGATAATGAAAACTGTCCCAGCCCTCAAGCCACTTTTAAACTACTGGGGATGACACATGGCACCATTAAATAAGTAATTAACTGCTGAAACAACTGGAGCAAAGATTGAGTACTACAGAATTTGAGACTAAAGAGATATTATAAGCGACCTGAATGATTAGGAAGTCTTCTTGAAAGAAGAATGCAGTTTTGATGTCACTGACAGAAATTTTAAAAAATTTATATCCAACCAACATATTTTTTCACAATATATGTAGTATATATGAGATTCTGTGCTATATGGTGCAGAACATATAAAAATGACAGAACCATGTTCCCAAAGATTTTATAGTCCAGCAGAATAAGATGAGTTCACAAACAACTGTGATATAAGGCAGAATGTCGTATGTTGCAAATGAAAAAAAATATGTATATATATAGAATAAAAGTATAACAAAGCTCAGAGAAGGGAGTTATCACAAGAAAAAGATTCAGTAAAATGACAAGGCACTTCAAACATGCTCAAAAGAAAGGTTAGGATTTTTGCTATCTGAAACAGAGAAGCAGCTCCACTAGTAAGCAACAATAGGAACAAAAGCTGCAGAGGCAGGGAAAGCATAGGATCTATTTGACATAAAGTAAACAGTGGTAAATAAATATAGAAAACGGAATGAATTATCATACTGAGCATTGCCTGAAAGTCAGCAGCACTATTCTTACTTCTCTAGACAGTGAAGAGCCACTGAAGTTTTCAACAGGGAGTCAGGTGATTACAGCTATGATTTAGAAACATTAGCGGACCAGTAGTTTTAAGGGTAAAATGAAAAGGAGGAATGTGGGAAGTAATGGGATTAATAGCTTTTACCTCAAGTATTTTGATGTTCTGTTTTTAGGTATATACACAGTAATGAGTGTTAGGTGTTCGAGACTGACTGATTTATCATTAGGTAATGTCCCTCGTTATACCTGATAATTTTCCTTGCTCTAAAGGTGACTGTCTGAAACCAATATAGCTCC
Source organism: Phataginus tricuspis (assembly GCA_029783875.1). Classification (NCBI taxonomy): domain Eukaryota; kingdom Metazoa; phylum Chordata; class Mammalia; order Pholidota; family Manidae; genus Phataginus; species Phataginus tricuspis. The sequence continues at coordinate 27,182,213 of JAQQAC010016209.1, forward strand.
TCCAGCTTCCTTTTGATTAGTGTGTGTGTTATATCTTTCTACATACCTTTATTTTTCATCCCTATGTGTGTTTATATTTAAAGTAGATTTCTTATAGACAAAATATAGTTGGTCTTGTTTTTGACACACCCTGTTAATGTATAGTATATCTTTTAATTGGTGTTTTAGACCGCTGATGTTTCATGTGATTATTGATATAGTTGGATTATTATCTATAATTGTTTCTGTTTTCTGTTTACCTTGTTCTTTGTTCTTATATTGTCTTCAACTCTTTTCTTTGTGGTTTTAACTGAGCATTTTATATGATTCTGCTTTCTCTCTTTCTTAGCATGTTGATCATACTTCTTATATTACTTTTATTTACTAGTTGCCTTACAGTTTGCAATGTACATTTACAGCTGATCCAAGTCCACTTTCAAATAACACAATGCTGCTTCCCAGGAAGTACAGGTACCTTATAATAACAAAACATTCCTAATTCCTTCCATCCCTTGTATCATTGCTATTATTCATTTCACTTATACATAAGCTATACTCATTGAATGCACTGTTGCTATTTTTATTTTGAACAAACTATTATTTGTTGATCAATTACAAGTTTTTATTTTACCATCTCTCATTCCTTCTGTTATGTACTTCCTTTATGTAGATGCAAGTTTCTGATCAATATCATTTTCCTTCTCTCTGAAGATATTCTTTTAATATTTTTTGCAAGGCAAGTCTACTAGCAACAAAGTTCTTTAATATTTATATATCTGAGAAAGTCTTTATTTCTCATCACTTCTGAAGTATAATTTCACAGGATGCAGAATTCTTGGCTGGTGCACCTTTTTTCTCTCAACACTTTAAATATTCCATTCCACCCTTTCTTGCTTGCCTGGCTTCTCAGAAGAAATGAGATGTAACTATTTTCTTTGCTCTCCTAGAGGTAAGTCCCCCCAACCCCCCACCCTGGTATATTTCAAGAGCTAGTTTTCCTCTCCCCTGCTAGAAGGATGAGGGGATATCTCTGATCTTCACTGTGAGAACACTGTAAGGCTTCAGAGGTAAAATTCACAAGAGTGTGGGCATATCTCCTAAGACTGGGCCCTCCCTGTAGTTTTTAACTCTCAGACTTCTCCACACTGAGTCTCAAGCAATTCATCATTACAGTTTATGTTTGCCTACCTTGATACTGGTTCTCATGGAAATTGTTGCTCACAAGTTTCTGTTCCTTGTGGTTCTTTGCATCCATCTGTTTGAATTTCCAATTTTGTGGGCAGCCGTTTGGCCTGTGACTTCAGTTCCCTGATGGATCTAAGAGGAGGTATTATTTTCAGTTTATTCATTTTTTTTTTTACTTGTTGGTATTGAGTGACAATTATAAGCTCCTTACATGCTAGACTTGAAACTGGAAGTCTGAAAGCTTTTATAATCACAAGCTCAGGAAAGGAAATATGACAATTTAAGTTAAGACGACAAAGTGTGAATAAAAAGATCAATAAATTGGGTAAAAAGGGAAATTTATATAAAAAACCATAGACAATATCAGATATTTAAGCTTATAAATTGCAGAATATCAACTACGTGTCCTTTGAGCCACATAATTGCAGGTCAAATTCATACTATGCATAGATTTTATTCTTTCCACAGTAATTTATCAACATAATACAATTACAATCAAAGCCTGTACAGAATAAATTTTTTCATGAAAATGGTTCTAAATCTATTGGGAACAATAATTATGTGATACTATGTCAAATATTAAAAATGAATAACAGATAAATTTTCCTATGCAATATTTTTACAATTGAAAGGTATACATTTTGAAGTTGACTGATACTGGTGAGAGAATAAATGGAGTTCTCAGTATACCAAAACAGAAAAGGAATAGTCTTTATATAATTGAGATTTTAATAAATGATAAATTTTGCATCATAAGCATTTGAAAAATGTAAAAGCCATATCTGGATTATCTGGGGGAAATGAGATTATTATTTCAACATACTGAAATAAATTTTAGATGAAATGAAAACCAGTTGTAAACTATTTTTTAAATGATTACATCTTAGAGTGAGGAAAGAAATTCTAAGCATAAAAATAAAATTTATAATTTTATATTGGAAATTATATAAAAAGAAAATAACTAAATATATATATGAAAATGAAAAATTAAGCAATAGAAAAATAAAATGGCTGAAAATACATATACATATATATTCAGCCTATATACCTATATACTTATATATTTTCAATAAATATATAAGTATATGCATAATACAAAATCATATTAGAGTCTTGCCAATCAATGAGAAATGAAAATACAAAAGAATAATCACTACAAAGTTAATATTCAAATGGAAAAGACAAAAGTTATGATAAAAGCACACTGAACCTTGATGTAAAAAGCAATAGACATGAGTAATCAATACTTTTTTGATAATTGAGTATGAATGAGAAAGCATAGCCAACATACCAGAGAGCTGAAAGCTGAAACCCAAGTTATTTCCAAGGAAGATGTGAATGAAGACTAAACTTAGGAAGACTCAGATCGAAAGCACCAGAAGACATGAGGATGTGAGCATGACAGGGTGAGTTTAAATAGGAATATTAGTTAAAATTTTTTATCAAGAACAGTTAACAATGCAGGTCATCACTTACAGCCAGGAGGGCCATGTAGCTACACCTTTTTCCTATTATAGACAAAGGACATTTATTTGTGGAGAAATTGAAACCAAAATCCCTGAACTGAAAAAATATTAGTTTAAGTGGATAGAATTTGGTGACAGAAATTTTATTTAAGTCCTAAATTCACCAATAAAAATCAGAGACTGTTAATGAGTGGATACAAACGAAAATCTGACTACACATTGTCTTCAAGAAACCACACACTAATTGTAAAGACACAGGCAGAAAAAAGCCAAGGAATGGAGAAAGATGCACCATGTTAACATTTATCAAACAGAAACTGAAAAAGCAGTATTAATCTCAGACAAATCAGATTTTTGAACAAGGAAAATTATCAGTGGTAAAGTAGAGCATTACATAATCATATAACTATTGATTCCCTAAGAAGATATAATAATCCTTAATGTGCATAGACCTAACAGAAGAGCATCAAAATACGTGTGGAAAAACTAATAGAACTGCAACTGTTGCTGATCCCCTCTATTGCTTTTGTCATTTCATTCATTGAATTCCTCAGTTACAAAATTTCTGGCTTGTCTCTTTTATGATTTCTAACTCTCTGTTAAACTTCTTGTTTTGTTTCAGCTATTGATTTCCTGATTTTGATCTATTGTCTTTCTGTGTTTCCTTAGAGCTCATTGAGTTTCCTTGAAACAACTATTTTGAATTCTTTTTTGAGCCAATTGTAGATCTTCATTTCTACATTTGTCTACATTCTTCATCTGTGGTTGATTACTAGAAAATTATTGTGTTCCTTTGATGGTGTCATATTGCCTTGATTTTTCATGTTCCTTGAAGTCTTTTGTTGATGTCCTCAAATTTGAAGAGGCAGTTTCCTCCTCCAGTCTTGACTGACTAGCTTCAGGAAAGAATTTCTGTCAGCCCTGTTAGGGATTTTGAGGCTTTCTTAGACCTTTTCTATATATATGCCTGCTCTACATTTCTTGTGCCTCTTGGGGACGGGGGAATTCTTACGACTGTACGTCTTCCTTTGATCCTGCAAAGCAGGCCAAGTTTGCAGCCTTCTGTTTGTTTTCCCTAGGGTGGTTCTGAACTGGGCTAGCTTTCTGCACATGATCACCAGCCATCTGCAAAGGCCCCCTCACTTCCCTCAGGAGTGTGTACAAGGAGCGAGCCATGGCAGGGGGTTGGGGTGATGCCTGCAAAGTGATGGGTGTGTCTGTGGGCCACTTGTTTTGATCCACAGGGAAGCATCCCCATTGGCTCAGGGGTGGGCTTTCTCATGGAGTCTGTGATAGCGGTTAGTAGGATCTGTATTCCTTTGATAACTCCCAAACCCTGCCTGCTGTTTTCCAAGCCCTTCTCTGCCCCAGTCAGGCAGCTTGCTTCAGTATTCTGGGTGCAGTGAGATAGAAGTTGGCCTCTTTGGCAGCATCCCACATAGCTGGAGAAGCTGAGCATTCACTCTCCTACTCACACTTTGCCTGTGGGAGAATCATGGGCCAAGAGGGTCTCTTATGGCACTGAGCTATGCCTTCTTGGGGAGTCAGTGATGTGGGTAAAGTGAAACTGTTCTCCTTATCCCCTTCAATGCATCTAATCTCAGCGTTTTTTTTTTTTTGCTTCAGTGGTGCATAGGAACTTCTTTGCTGGACTCCTGAATGTCCACAAAAGTACTTTTATCCATGAGGGTCTAAATTGGTGCTGGGGGAAGTAAGATGGTAGAAAACTCCTATTGCCCCATTTTGCTGATGTCAATCTCAATATTAATGGTTCTGAAATCTAGTGGTAGGTGTGTGACATGGTGTCAGGTCATTTTCAGTATGTCTGAATTAATTCAAAATTGAATGTTAATACTAAAATTTTTATAATCTGAGTTTTATAAATAATGAGTATATAAATAAAAGGTATTTTTTGAAACAATTCAAATATCCACCTATAGGGTACAGGTAAAATAAAGTTTGTGTAAACACTGCAATATTGTGCATCTGTAAAAAAAAAAGGAAGACAGAAAAAGGAGACCTATTGTGTAGTAATGTGGAAAAATACCCAAAAATATGTTGTTAATGTAAAAATCAAGCTACAAAACAGTGTAAAATAGCTAAAATGTGGAAGTAACTCAAACATCCATCAATAAATGAATGGATAAGCAAAATGTAGTATATATGTACAATGGAATATTATTCAGCCTTAAAAAGAAAGGAAATTGGGACATGCTACAACATGGATGAACCTGAGGACATTATGCTAAGTGAAATAAGGCAGTCACAAAAAGATAAATACTGTATGATTCCACATATATGGGGCCCTAGAAGAGTCAAAATCACAAAAACGGAAAGTAGAATGGTGGTTACCAAGGGCTTGGGGGAGAGAGAAATGAGGAATTATTGTTTAATTGGTATAGACTTTCTGTTTCAACATGAAAAGGGTTCTAGAGTTGGATGTTGGTGATGGTTGCGGAATATTATGAATGTACTTAATGCCTTGGAACTATACCCTTAAATATGGTTACACTGGTAAATTTTATGTATATTTGCCACAATTTTTTTAAATTGAGAGAGAAATGTACAATTGAAAAAAAAGGAATTTGAAGGTAACTCATCATTCTCTGATTGTTCTGAACTTATTTCCTGGAAACTAGCTTTTAAAAATGAAGAGGTAGATCTGAACTAAGTATACCAATCAGAGGCAACTATTTTTAAATGTAGAAAAGAATAAACTCCCTTATTGAAAGATAGCTCTGAATGGAACTGAAAATTTTATAAAGTAGTAACTGGAAATTACCTTACAGAAATGTATGCTAAGATAGTACTTCTCAGCTAATGTTAAAAGGATCAGTTTCCTGATTTATACATTTTACTGTTGGAATTTTTGGTATAACAAATATTGGTATTATGACATATTCCTGGAACAGCATGGGTCTCTGAAATCAGACTCCCCAGGTTCAAATCTTAATTTACCACTTATAAAATCTGTAAACTTAGGTAAATTCCTTTACCTCTCTGTGCCTCAATTTCCTCTTCTGTAAAATGGAGATAATATTGTTACTTGCTTCCTATGTTTGCTGTGTGTATTAAGAGAGATGATACAGGTAAAAAAAAAAACCCAAGTGTCACCATCTTTGTTAAAAAGAAAAAATAAAAGAAATATGTGCTTCTTTTAAAAAAAGGTATTTTAAAAATAGTTTATATTAAATTTTTACTAAATATCTATAAGAACTTGGATTATAGTCTATTTTAATTTCCTTCCTCATGTATTTCTATATTTTAAAAATCTTTTCTATTAAATGTTTTCTTGCTCTTATGTAAAAATAAACTTAAATAGAAAGGACAAACACACTTTACAAATGGTATGAGTAGAAGGGAGCAAGAGGTTAGTTATGGAGGGAGAGTGAGTAGATTGATGTGTTTTGTAACTGAGAGGACATAATCTTAGTATCTTGCTATCTTTTAAGCTAAAATGTTTGCAGATGCTAATAGCACACTTTCTACTAATATATATTGCAATTCTATTGAAGGTTTGTTTAACCATTATCCATTTCTGGTTAACAATTAACTATCTCAGAACATTAAATGTGAATATTCTTAGAATCGGAGATGTTGGGAAGCCCTAAAGATCAACTAGTTCAAATCTCCTTTAACAGATTAGAAAAACTGAGCTTCAAAGTGATTAAATTACTTTAGGACATAGAAGTAATAATGGCTGAGTTGTGACTAGAATTAAAATCTGCAGATCATTTTTTTGCAAGAGTATCATACTCACTATGCACTAATTTATTTTCCCTTTAGTGATGGAAAATCAGCCAAGAAAACCAAGAACAAAAGAGAACTGCTATAAGACTTACAAATGCACAATTTAAAAATCATGAATATCTTTATATGAATGATGTTTTCCAGTATAGTTGTGAAAATTAAAATTAAATGCACCCTACATCAATAAGGCATAATTTATAAGCTTGTCCTATTTTATCACAATTCAAAGGGTGAAAGTATCATCTTTAAAATGAAAAACATTCAGTATATATTAATCTAGATCCCAATAGGACACAGATGTCACATTCAAACGGGGAAACTGTGGACAGTGCAAAAAAGAGACTATGGACAGGGAAGGTAATGGGCAGAGTCAAAGGAAACCAAACAGCAATGGTGAAGATCCCTGGTGGTAGGAGCACTAGAAAAACATACCCACCCTAAACCTAAAGAGGAAAAGAAAAGTAGTGCTTCCCAGGAAAAGCCGTAGTTGCTTTGGTAGCTACACATATAGGAGGATTCCAAACAAAACCATATGTGCCCTTCTTCAGAAGGACACAGCCGTTGATGGCCCAGAAGAGTAGGAGCCAGAGAAATAAATACCATGAATTCATTTACTTACTGTCTTCCAATTTTCTGCAAGGACCATTAGATGACTGAAACCAACTAGACCTCAAAGGACAAAGGAGGCCATTTATGTCACTTTTAGGGGTAAAAATATAGGAAGATATTAGATCTGGAGTAAAAATCTACCACACCATTGTTCAAGGTCAAGCAGTCAAAAAGAAGAGACAGACATGGAAGAGAACACAGCAAGGACAAGCTGCAAATTACTGGGAAGTTCTTTACCCACTAGTCATCACATTTAACCATGATGATCCTAAGAGAGTAATAGCCTTCTCAGTTTTGTACAAGTTCATCTTTTGGACAACTCTAACTTGGAGCTATAGAGAAAAAGCAATTTCATGATTATAGTTGCAAGCTTAACCAAGTTGAAAATAGATTGAACAATCCAGTACCGATATTTGAATTTGAAATGTCTCCTAGATATCTAAATCAACAGTACTTCAAAACTGTAGTCAAGGAAAAGGTATTTCTGGACACTTTCAAATTATCAGTGTGTAGTTATTAATTAAAACTATGAGGATATTGAATTTATGTGTACCAAAGAAGTAAGTATACACAGAGAAAAGAGGAGGTACAAACAAATCTAAAACATTCCAAAGTCAAAAAGTAGAATAATAAGGAAGAACCAGGACAGGAAATTGAAAATAGCCAATAATTTAGGAGAAGGATCAGGGCAGTGGGGCATTACAGAAACAGTGAAGAAAGCTTTTAATTTGGGAAAGATTGACCATATGTATAAAAAAGGTGAAGACAAATAATAATTAATTAGCATTCATAATGCAGAGATAATTTTGATAAAAATTTTGGTGGACTAGTAGGGTCAGATGCGTGATTGGAGTGGGTTTCAATAGGAATTTGGTAAGGTATACAGAATCCAATGCCTATAAATCTTCAAGTAATTTTCTTGCAAAGTTGAACAGAGAAATTTCAAGGTAATTAAATGGAAAGTGAGGTCATTTTTGTAATGGGAAAAATTAGAATATGTATGATGGTGAAAAGGATCAAGTAGGCAAAAGTGATACAGGAGACATTATGCATGTCTTATTCTTTAGTAAAAGAAAGTTGATAAAGTGCATAAAAAGATTTTTTGAATCTAGACAGGATCATGGAGAGTTCCTCCAACATAACAAAAGAGAAGATAGTTTATATGCACAAGAGCAGTTTAGGTGGTAGATGGAGTGATGGGAGATTGCAGTAGCTTTCACTAGATTCCATCTATTTTTGTCAGTATAATGGAAAGCAAGATCATCACCTCTAGGTAGATCTAGGGGAGATGCCAGAGATCTGAAGAGAGGAGTTATAAAATAGTTACCTAGGATTCAAGATGGCAGCATGAGAGATGAGACAGAGATCTCCACGCAAAACCACAGACGGTGTGAAAATATAGTTAATACAACTAACCCTAAAACAGCAACAGGAAAGAAGGCTGCACCAGACTTCATACAGACATCATGAACACAACAGACTTCACCAAACAGGGTAACGTACAAATGCCTTGATCCGGCAGGAACCGAGGCCTTCCCCTGTCCCGGCTCACTGGTGGGAGGAAGAGAAATGGAGCGGGGGAGGGGGTGGAAGCCTGGGACTGCTGAACACCTAGCCCTGGACATCTGCTTTACATGCAGAAACCTACATTGTGTGGTGCTCTGGAGGATGGGGAGCTGGGATAGGCGGAGTGCTTGAGAGACAGATTCCGGCCATTTGTGGAGGACAGGATCCACACCCAGCCGCTCTGAGACAAGGGAAAGGCAAGCGGTCTGAGAGGCTTCCTAGCAGCGAGAGGGCTGCTGCAGGCCCGGAGTTTGCACTGAGCTTGCTGTGCGGGAGAAGGGATAGGGGCACAAGGTTGTCTGGGTGCGCTGCCCAGCAGGTTGGGAACTTTGAGGAGCTTCGGATGCTCCATACCCTTGGCTAGCTACTCAGCTCTGAGGGCCCCCACTGTAACACGCAGCCTACCAAGCCTTCCTACTGGTCTGCTGGCACCTGCTGGCAAACAGGCAGTCACTATGATGGTGTCAGGCCAGTCGGATGGAGGACCAACCAACAACAGCGAGAGATGCAGAGCACAGAGGCTTACACCTCTGTGCTTGGCGCACAGGCTCTCATATGGGACACAGGCAGGGCAGGGGGATTCAGGAAACAGCTCTTTCCTTGCCCCAGGCACAAGCTCCACTCCCCTATGATGCCAAACCTCACTCTAGGGGCTGAGCAGCTCCAGAGACTGGAGCTCCTGGGCATTAGAGGGCACCACACAGAAATATGAAAAGTCAAAAGAACATGGATCAGACCAAAATCTCACAAACCCCAGAAAAAGGGCCAAATGAAACTGAACTCACCAATCTTCCTGAAACAGAGTTCAAAATAAAAATCATAAACATGCTTATGGAGATACAGAAAAGTATTCAAGATTTCAGTAACAAATTTAAGATGGAGATTCAATCATTAAGAAATACCAGATCTGAAATGAAACATATAATGGAGGGATTTAAAAGCAAATTAGATGTAGTAGAAGAGATGGTAAATGGAATAGAAATGAGAGAACAGGAATACAGAGAAGCTGAGGCAGAGAGAGATAAAAGGATCTCTAGGAATGAAAGAATATTAAGAGAATTGTGTGACCAATCCAAACGCAACAATATTTTCATTATAGGAATACCAGAAGAAGAAGAGAGAGAAAAAGGGATAGAAAGTGTCTTTGAGGAGGTAATTGCTGAAAACTTCAGGAGATAGTCTCTCAAGCCATGGACATGCATATATCTCCCAACACAAGGACCCAAGGAACACAACATCAGGACATATAATAATTAAAATGGCAAAGATCAAGTATAAAGACACACTTTTAAAAGCAGCTGGAGAGAGAAAAAAGATTACATACAAAGGAAAACCCATCAGGCTATCACCAGATTTCTCAACAGAAACCTTACAGGCCAGAAGGAAGTAGCATGATATATTAATGAAATAAAAAAGAAGGGCCTCGAAACAAGAATACTCTACCTGGCAAGGTTGTCATTTAAATTTGAAGGAGGGATTAAACAATTTTCAGATAAGCAAAAGCTGAAAGAATTTACCTCCCACAAACCACCTCTACAGTGCATTTTCTAGGGACTCCTATAGATATAAGTATTCCTAAAACTAAATAGATGTAACCCAAGGGATAGACAAAGAGTACAGAATATGATCCATAACATACAATGAATGGAAGAGGAAGAAAAAAAAGGAAAAAAAAAGAAACTTTAGGTTGGGTTTGTAATAGTATACGAAGTGAGTTAAATCAGACAGTTAGATAGTAAGGGAATTCCCCTTGAACCTTTGGTAGCCATGAATATAAAGCCTGCAATGGCAATAAGTACACACCTATCCATAATCACCCTAAATATAAATGGTCTGATGCACCAATCAAAAGACGAAGAATCACGGAATGGATAAAAAAACAAGACCCATCTACATGATGCCTACAAGAGACTCACTTCAAACCCAAAGACATACACAGACTAAAAGTGAAGGGATGGTAAAAGATATTTCATGCAACTAATAGGGAGAAAAAAGCAGGAGTTGCACTACTTGTATCAGACAAAATAGACTTCAAAACAAAGAAAGACACAGCGACAAAGAAGGACATTACATAATGATAAAGGGGTCAGTCCAACAAGAGGATATACCTATTATAAATATCTATGCACCCAGCACAGGATCACCTACATATGTGAAACAAATACTAACAGAATTAAAGGGGGAAATAGAATGCAATGCATTCATTTTGGGAGACCTCAACACACCGCTCACTCCAAAGGACATATCAACCAGACAGAAAATAAGTGAACAGACAGAGGCACTGAACAACGTATTAGAACAGATGGACCTAATGAACATCTACAGAACACTCTATCCAAAAGCAACAGGATACACATTCTTCTCAAGTAAACACAGAACATTTTCAAGAATAGATCATATACCACGCCACAAAAAGAGCCTCTGAAAACATTGATATTGTACCAACCAGCATTGCAGATCACAAATGTATCAAACTAGAAAAAGCCCACAAAAACATGGAGGCTTAATAACATGCTCCTAAAGAATCAATGGACCAATTACCAAATGAAAACAGAGATCAAGCCGTATATGGAGAAAACTGAAAACAATAATTCAACACTGAAAAATCTGTGGGATGCAGCGAAGGCTGTGCTAAGAGGAAAATATATTGCAATACAGGCCTACGTTAGTAAAGAAGAACAATCCCAAATGAACAGCCTAAACTCACAATTAATGAAACTAGAAAAGGAAAAACAAATGAGGCCCAAAGTCAGTAGGAGGGACACAATAAAGATTAAAGCAGAAATATATAAAATTGAGAAGAATAAAACAATAGAAAATATCAATGAAAGCAGGAGGTGTTTCTTTGAAAAAATAAACAAAATAGATAAAACAATAGCCAGATGTATCGAGAAAAAAGGAGACTCAACACACATAAACAGAATCAGAAATGAGAAAGGAAAAATCACTATGGACACCACAGAAATACAAAGAATTATGAGAGAATACTATGAAAAATTTTATGGTAACAAACTGGATAACCTACAAGAAATGGATAACTTTCTAGAAAAATACAACCTACAAAGGCTGACCCAGAAAGACACAGAAAATCTGAATAGACCAATTACCAGCAAAGAAATTGAATTGGTAATCAAAAAACTACCTAAGAACAAAACCACTGGACCACATGGTTTCACTGTGCAATTTTATCAAACATTTAGTGAAGACCTAATAGCCATCCTCCTGAGTTTTCCAAAAAGTAGAAGAGGAAGAAATACTCCCAAATGCATTCTACATGACCAACATCACTCTAACACCAAAACCAGGCAAAGACACTACAAAAAAAGAAAATTACAGACCAATATCCCTGATGAACATAGATGCAAAAATACACAACAAAATATTAGCAAACCGAATTCAAAAATACATAAAAAATATCATCCACCATTATTAAGTAGGATTTTATTCTAGGGATCCAAGGATAGTACAACATTCGAAAATCCATCAACATCACCCACCACATCAACAAAAAGAAGGACAAAAACCACATGATCATCTCCATAGATGCTGGAAAAGCATTTGACAAAATTCAACATCCATTCATGATAAAAACTCTCAACAAAATGGGTATAGAGGGCAAGTACCTGAACCTAATTAAGGCCGTGTATGACAAACCCACAGCCAACATTATACTTAACAGAGAGTAGCTGAAAGCTTTTCCTTTAAGATCAGGAACAAGAGAAGGATGCCCACTTTCCCCCCTTTTATTCAACATAATTCTTGAGGTCCTATCCATGGCTATCAGACAACACAAAGAAATAAAAGGCATCCAGATTGGCAAGGAAGAAGTTAAACTGTCCTGTTTGTAGAGGACATGATATTGTACATAAAAAAAACCCTAAAGAATCCACTCCAAAACTATTAGATCTAATATCTGAATTCAGCAAAGTTGCAGGATACAAAATTAATACACAGAAATCTGTTGCATTCGTATACACTAATGATGAACTAGCAGAAAGAGAAATCAGGAAAACAATTCCATTCACAACTGCATCAAAAAGAATAAAATGTCTAGGAATAAACCTAACCAAGGAAGTGAAAAACCTATACTCTGAAAAGTATAAGACACTCATAAGAAAAATTAAAGAAGATTCCAATAAGTGGAAACACATTCCATGTTCAGGGATAGGAAGAATTAATACTGTCAAAATGGCCATCCTGCCTAAAGCACTCTACTGTTTCAATGCAATCCTTAACAAAATACCAACAGCATTCTTAATTGAACTAAAGCAAATAGTTCTAAAATTCATATGGAACCACAAACAACCCCAAATACCAAAGCAATCCTGAGAAGGATGAATAAAGCAGGGGAATTACGCTCCCTGACTTCGGCTCTACTACAAACCCACAGTAATCAAGACAGTTTGGTACTGGCACAAGAACAAACCATAGACCAATGGAACAGATTAGAAGCCCAGATATAAACCCGAACATATATGGTCAATTAATATATGATAAAGGAGCCATGGATCTACAATGGGGAAATGACAGCCTCTTCAACAGCTGGTGTTGGCAAAAGTGGACAGCTACATGTAAGAGAATGAAACTGGATTATTGACTAACCCCATACAAAAAAGTCAACTCAAAATGTATCAAAGACCTGAATGTAAGTCATGAAACCATAAAACTCTTAGAAAAAACAGGGAAAAATCTCTTGGACATAAACATGAGCAACTTCTTCATGAACATATCTCCCCGGGTAAGGGAAACAAAAGCAAAAATGAACAAGTGGGACTATATCAAACTAAAAGCTTCTGTATAGCAAAGGAACCAATCAGTAGAACAAAAAGACATCCTACAGTATGGGAGAATATATTCATAAATGACATATCTGATAAGGAGTTGACATTCAAATTACATAAAGCACTCATGCACCTCAACAAACAAATAGCAAATAGGCCAATTAAAAATGGACAGAGGAGCTGAACAGACACTTCTCCAAAAAAGAAATTCAGATGGCCAACAGGCATATGAAAAGATGCTCCATATCTCTAATCATCAGAGAAATGCAAATTAAAACCACAATGAGGACTTCTGGGACGATGGTGGCATGAGCAGGGCAGTGGAAATCTCCTCCCAAAACCATATGTGTTTGTGAAAATACAACAAACACAACTATTCCTAAAAGAGAGACCAGAAGATACAGTAAAACAGGCAGGCTACAGCTACATCTGTGAGAACTCAGCACCTCACGAAGCGGGTAAGATACAAAGCCATGACGTGGCGGGACCCGAGCACTCCCCCACGCCAGCTCACTGGTGGGACGAAAAGAATCAGAGTGGGAAGGGAGTGGAAGAACAGGACTGCTAAATAACCAGCCCTGGTGATCTGCATCGGGAGCAAAGACACACATCGCATGGTGTATTGGAGATTACAGAAACAGTAGGACAGGATCCAAGACAGAGACTGTGAGTGGGTCCCCACAGCTGCTTTATTGGGAGAAAAGAAATGCGGGAGCTTTTTTCAAACTCTTAAAGAGACAAGGGCCCAACAGCAGAAAAAAATCATCCCAGTGCACTAAGCCCAACAGGCTTGGAATCTTGAGGCATTTCAGTTCCCCTAACTGGCTGCCGGATCAAGCAGTCCCACCAAAGCCCCACATGGTTAAAAGCAGCCTGCCATTCATTCCCGCCAGCCGGCGCTGTAAAGGGTCCGGCGGATCCGCCACAGCTGTGGAACAGCCGGAGAGCGGCCCTGCCCACAACAACCACACAGAATCTCCTCCCAGCGTGCATGCAGGTAACCAGGAGGGGCCACAGAAGCCAGAGCAAGGTCTGGAAGGCACCAAGGTGAGCAGAATGCACCCAACGTGATTGCAAATCCCTGCAGGGCTCTAGGATAGCCTGAGGCCTGACCCGCACATGGCAGCTCAGGGAATTATCCCAGAGACTGCCTCTCAGTGTGCTGTGACCATCACAGGCTCTGGAGAAGGGCAAGGAGAACAATAATCAGGAAGGGACTTTGTTCTCCCAGCTGACACACGTGGCACCTGACAGTGACCACTTCTATCGCCATGAAAAGACAGAAGACTATAGTCCAATCAAAGATTACCCAGACAACCCCAGAGAGAGGGCCTGGTGGGATTGATTTAAACAACATTCCTGGAAAATAATTCAGAATAAAAGTCATAACCATGCTGATGGACCTACAGAGAAATATGCAAGAGGTAAGGGAGGAAGTCATGAGGGACATTACAGAAATGAAACAATCGATTGACGGGCTTAGGAGAAGACTGGATGAGGTGCAAGAGACTTTTAATGCAATAGAACAGGAGTACAGAGAAGCTGAGGCAGAGAGAGACAAAAGGATCAATAGGAATGAAAGAATAGTAAGAGAACTGTGCAACCAATCCAAATGGAACAATATTCGCATTATAGGAGTACCAGAAGAAGAAGAGAGAGAAAAAGGGATAGAAAGTGTCTTTGAAGACATAATTGAGGAAAACTTCCCCAAGCTGGGAAAGGAAATAGTTTCTCAGACCATGGAAGCCCACAGATCTCCCAACACAAAGGACCCAAGGAAGACAACACCAAGACACATAATAATCAAGATGGCAAAGATCAAGGACAAGGACAGAGTATTAAAGGCAGCCAGAGAGAGAAAAAAGATCACCTGCAGAGGAAAACCCATCAGGCTATCATCAGACTTCTCAATAGAAAACTTAGAGGCCAGAAGAGAATGGCATGATATATTTAACGCAAAGCAACAGAAGGGCCTTGAACCAAGAATACTGTATTCAGCACATTTATCATTTAAATTTGAGGAGGGATTAAACAATTTCCAGACAAGCGAAAGTTGAGGGAATTTGCCTCCCACAAACCACCTCTACAGGATATCTAAAAGGGACTGCTCTTGATGGAAGCACTCCTAAGGCTAAAACGATATTACCAGAGAAAATAAAATCATAGCAAAGAAAGCAGACAATCCAAATACTATCTAAACGCAAAAAATAAAATCAACTATTCACAAAAACACTCAAAGTAAACGTTAAAGAATCAACAGACTGTGTTTATAACAGCTTAAAAAGAGAGTTAAGTTAGACTGTTAGATAGTAAGGAAGCTACCCTTGAACCATTGGTAACCACGAATCTAAAGCCAGAAATGGCAATAAGTACATATCTATCGATAATCACCCTAAACGTAAATGGTCTGAAGGCACTAATCAAAAGACATAGAGTAATAGAATGGATAAAAAAGCAAGACCCATCTATATGCTGCTTACAAGACACTCCCCTCAAACCCAAAGATATACACAGATTAAAAGTGAAGGGATGGAAAAAGATATTTCATGCAAACAACAAGGAGAAAAAAGCAGGTGTTGCAGTACTTGTATCAGATAAAGTAGACTTCAAAACAAAGAAAGTACCAAGAGATAAAGAAGGACGTTATATAATGATAAAGGGGTCAATCCAACAAGAGGATATAACCATTATAAATATATATGCACCCAACACAGGAGTGCCAGCATATGTGAAACAAATACTAACAGAATTAAAGGAGGAAATAGAAAGCAATGCATTCATTTTAGGAGACTTCAACACACCACTCACTCCAAAGGATAGATCAACCAGGCAGAGGATAAGTAAAGACACAGAGGCACTGAACAACACACTAGAACAGATGGACCTAACAGATATCTACAGAACTCTGCACCCAAAAGCAGCAGGATACACATTCTTCTCAAGTGCACATGGAACATTCTCCAGAATAGACCACATACTAGGCCACAAAAAGGACCTCAGTAAATTCAAAAATACTGAAATTCTACCAACCAACTTCTCAGATCACAAAGGTACAAAACTACAAATAAATGATACACAGAAAACAAAAAGGCTCACAAACACTTGGAGGCTTAAAAATATACTCCTAAATAATCAATGGACCAACGACCAAATTAAAACAGAGATCAAAGAATATTTGGAGACAAATGACAACAACAGCAGAAAGCCCCAACTTCTGTGGGAGGCAGCAAAGGCAGTTCTAAGAGGAAAGCATATTGCAATTCAGGCCTATTTAAAGAAGGAAGAACAATCTCAAATGAATAGTCTAAAGACACAATTATTGAAATTGGAAAAAGAAGAACAAATGAGGCCCAAAGGCACCAGAATGAGGGACATAATATAGATCAGAGAAGAAATAAATAAAATTGAGAAGAATAAAACAATAGAAAAAAATCAATGAAACCAAGAGCTGGTTTTTTGAAAAAATAAACAAATAGATAAACCCCTAGCCAGACTTATTAAGAGAAAAAGAGAATCTACACACATAAACAGAATCAGAAATGAGAAAGGAAAAATAACGACAGACCCCACAGAAATACAAAGAATTATTAGAGAATACTATGAAAATCTATATGCTAACAAGCTGGAAAACCTAGAAAAAATGGACAACTTCGTAGAAAAATACAACCGTCGAAGACTGAAGAATCAAGAAACAGAAAACCTAAACAGACCAATTACCAGCAACAAAATTAAATTGGTTATCAGAAAACAACCCAAAAACAAAACCCCGAGCACAGACCGATTCACCACTGAATTTCATCAGAAGTATAGGGAAGAAATAATACTCATTCTCCTTATAGTTTTCCAAAAAACACAAGAGGAGGGAATACTTCCAAACTCATTCTATGAAGCCAGCATCACTCTAATACCAAAACCAGGCAAAGACACGACAAAAAAACAAAATTACAGACCAGTATCCTGATGAACATAGATGAAAAAATACTCAACAGAATATTAGGAAACCGAATTTAAAAACACATCAAGAGGATCATACACCATGATCAAGTGGGATTCATGCCAGGAATGCAAGGACGGTACAACCTTCAAAAATCCATCAACATCATCCACCACATCAACAAAAAGAAGGACAAAAACCACATGATCATCTCCATAGATGCTGAAAAAGCATTTGACAAAATTCAACATCCATTCATGAAAAAAACTCTCAACAAAATGGGTATACAGGGCAAGTACCTCAACATAGTAAGGCCATATATTACAAACCCACAGCCAACATCATACTTAACAGCGAGAAACTGAAAGATTTTCATTTAAGATCAGGAACAAGACAGGGATGCCCACTCTCCCCACTGTTATTCAACATAGTACTGGAGGTCCTAGCCACGGCAATCAGACAAAACGAAGAAATACAAGGCAATCAGATTGGTAAAGAAGAAGTCAAACTCACTATTTGCAGACTACATGATATTGTACATAAAAAACCCTGAAGACTACACTCCAAAACTACTAGAACTAATATCTGAATTCAGCAAAGTTGCAGGATACAAAATTGAAACAGAAATATGTTCCTTTCATATACCCTAACGATGAGCTAACAGAAAGAGAAATCAGGAAAACAATTCCATTCACAATTGCATCAAAAAGAATAAAATACCTAGGAATGAACCTAACCAAGGAAGTGAAAGACCTATATCTGGAAAACTAAAAGACATTCCTAAGAGAAATTAAGAGGACACTAACAAATGGAAATTCATCCCATGCTCTTGGCGAGGAAGAATAAATATTGTCAAAATGGCTATACTACCTAAAGCAATCTACAGATTCAATGCAATCCCTGTCGAAATACCAACAGCATTCTTCTATGAACTGGAATGAATAGTTCTAAAATTCATATGGAACCATAAAAGACCCCGAATAGCCAAAGCAATCCTGAGAAGGAAGAATAAAACTGAGGGAATTACGCTCCCAGACTTCAAGTTCTATTACAAAGGTACAGTAATCAAGACACTTTGGTATTGGCACAAGAAGAGACCCACAGAGCAGTGGAACAGAATAGAGAGTCCAGACATGAACCCAAATATATACAGTCAATTAATATATGATAAAGGAGCCATAGATATACAGTGGGAAAAATGAAAGCCTCTTCAACAGCTGGTGTTGGCAAAACTGAACAGCTATATGTTACAGAATGAAAGTGGATTACTGTCTAACCCTATACACAAAAGTAAACTCAAAATAGATCAAAGACCTGAATGTAAGTCATGAAACCATAAAACTCTTAGAAAAAAACAGGCAAAAATATCTTGGACATAAACATGAAGAACTTCATGAACATATCTCCCCAGGCAAGGGAAACAAAAGCACAAATGAGCAAGTGGGACTATATCAAGCTGAAAGCTTCTGTACAGCAAAGGACACCATCAGTAGAACAAAAAGACATCCTACAGTATAGTAGAATACATTCATAAATGACATATCCGATAAGGCGTTGACATCCAAAATATATAAAGAACTCATGCACCTCAACAAACAAAAAGCAAATTATCCAATTAAAAATGAGCAGAGGAGCTGAACAGACACTTCAAAGAAGAAATTCAGATGGCCAACAGGAACATGAAAAGATCCTCCACATCGCTAATGATCAGAGAAATGCAAATTAAAACCACAATGAGATATCACCTCACACCATTAAGGATGGTCAATATCCAAAACACAAACAACAACAAATATTGGTGAGGATGCAGAGAAAGTGGTACCCTCCTACACTGCTGGTGGGAATGCAAATTAGCTCAACCATTGTGGAAAGTAGTATGGAGGTTCCTCAAAAAAAGTCAAAATGGAAATACTATTTGACCCAGGAATCTCACTCCTAGGAATTTACCCTAAGAATGCAGCAGCCCAGTTTGAAAAAGACATATGCACCCCTGTGTTTATCGCGGCAGTATTTACAATAGCCAAGAAATGGAAACAACTTAAGTGTCCATCAATAGATGAATGGATAAAGAAGATGTGGTACATATACACAATGGAATATGATTCAGCCATAAGAAGAAAACAAATCCTTCCATTTGCAACAACATGGATGGAGCTAGAGGGTATTATGCTCAGTGAAATAAGCCAGGCAGAAAAAGAGAAGTATCAAATGATTTCACTCAAATGTGGAGTATAAGAACAACGAAAAAAAGTGAAGGAACAAAACAGCAGCAGACTCACAGAACCCAAGAATGGACTAACAGGTACCAAAGGGAGAGGGACTGGCGAGGATGGGTGGGAAGGGAGGGACACGGGGGAAAAAGAGGCATTACGATTAGCAGACATAAGGTGGGGGGGCACGGGTAGGGCTGTACAACTCAGAGAAGACAAGTAGTGATTCTATAGCATCTCCCTACGCTGATGGACAGTGACTGTAATTCGGTATGAGGGGGGGAGTTGATGAAGTGGGGAGTTTAGTAACCATAATGTTGCACATGTAATTGTAGATTAATGACACCAAAATAAAAATATACAAAAAATACAAAAATAGATGTAATCAAACATAAAACATTTGAGGGAAACAAAAGAACAACAAAAAAACCCACAGTGATATATCATCTCACACCAGTTAGGATGGCCGACATCCAAAAGACAAACAAGAAATGTTGGCGAGGATGTGGAGAAAGGGGAACCCTCCTACACTGCTGGTGGGAATACAAATTAGTTCAACCATTGTGGAAAGCAGTATGGAGGTACCTCAAAAAACTAAAATTAGAAATACCATTTGACCCAGGAATTCCACTCTTAGGAATTTACCCTAAGAATGCAGCAGCCCAGTTTGAAAAAGACATATGCAGCCCTATGTTTATTGCAGCACTATTTACAATAGCCAAGAAATGGAAGGAACCTGAGTGTCCAGTAGATGAATGGATAAAGAAGAAGTGGTACATATACACAATGGAATATTATTCAGCCATAAGAAGAAAACAAATCCTACCATTTGCAACGACATGGATGGAGCTAGAGGGTATTATGCTCAGTGAAATAAGCCAGGCAGAGAAAGACAATTATCAGATGATTTCACTCATCTGTGGAGTATAAGAACAAAGCAAAATCTGAAGGAGCAAAACAGCAGCAGACTCACAGAACCCAAGAATGGTCTAACTGTTACCAAAGGGAAAGGGACTGGGGAGAATGGGTGGGAAGGGAGGGATGAGGGAGGAGAAGGCTCATTACGATTAGCACATACAATGTAGTGGGGGGGATACGGGGAAGGCAGTATAACACAGAGAAGACAAGTAGTGACTCTATAGCATCTTACTATGCTGATGGACAGTGACTGTAATGGGGTATGTGGTGGGGAGTTGATAATAGGGGGAGTCTAGTAACCATAATGTTCATGTAATTGTATATTAATGATAGCAAAATAAATTTAAAAAACTGAGGAAACCTAAATAAGTTGGATGGAATGTAACAATACCAATATCCTGGGTATAATATTGTACTAATTTTGCAAAATGTTACCATCAGGGGAAAATGGATAAAGAGTATTTGAAATATGTAGTATTTCTTACAACTGCATGTGAATTTACAATTGTCTTCATAAAAGTTTCCATTGAAAGATTGAAAAAAAATAATATGGGTGGACATTTTTAAGGATTAAGTTCCATTTGTGTTCATATCGTTGCCTGCTGTAATAATTCATGGGTAAACTGAAACTAGTGTTGTTGAAAGCATGGAAGTATTATCTAGAAGGCTTTCTTTTATCTTGCCCACTTCTGTGAGATACTAAATACAAGAGATTGCTACTTGTCTTCTTCCATAATTCTACAAGCAACTAATAGTGATCACTGTCTTTGAGAATACGTGATGACTGGACAGAATGCAGAATTTATGGAGGAATCTATTGAGGTGAGGTGGGAAATACAGAGTACTTTTAAGAATAAAAACAACAACCCCCTATATATACTGAGCATTTGTGTGTCATGCATTTCGCTGTTTGTTAACTCTCTAATCTTCAAAACAATCCCTCAAGGAAGCTCTGATTGCCGTTTTACAGAGAGATTAAATAAATTCTAAAGTCATAGAGATAATAAGAGGCAGAATTGGAATTCATATTCAGATCTATTTCTAAGCTCCAGGTTATTATTTCTATAGTATATTATGACCAAAATTTAGCTGATCCTTGAACACAGGTTTGAACTGCATGGGTCGACTTATACATGGATTTTTTTTTCAATAAATATATTGGAAACTTTTTGGAGATTTGTGATGATTTGAAAAAAAAATTCTCTAGCTTACATTATTCTAAGAATACAGTATATAATACAATTAACATACAAAACAGATGTTAATCAATTGTTTATGTTATCAGTAAGGCTATTAGTAGGCTTATTAGTAGTTAAGTTTTGGGGGAGTCAAAAGTTATACATGAAATTTAAACTCGACATGGAGGTTAACACCCCTAACCCCCATGTTGTTCAAGGGTCAACTGTATAACTTAGAGAAAGCTCGGAATCTGGAGTAGAGGACAAAGGATGAAGGACTATGTCTTAGCTATATGGTCTGTGAATCCAGGTAGACATACTGAAGACTTAGGGAAAAGTCACAGGGTTAAAGATCTGGGCAGTAATTTAGAGGCCAACTGTTCATGCATTTTAACCACTCTCTAAGAGAGAACATTACATTCAGATCTCTAGAAAATGTTGGAACATAGCTATCGTTGAACAGTATATATTTTTATTTCACAGCTTTTCTCTGTTGGAACTTTAAAATAAATATATCTTTTATCTCATATGAATTACAGCTTATGGTTATAAATTGAGAACACTGTGGAAGCCTAGCTGGAACTAGCCTTAAAAAAAACATTGTTGCCTATTTTCTCTCCAAGAGAATAGTTAACTCTTCTGAAGATAATCCACTATGGAAATTAGGCCTGCAGATGCAATATGAGAATCATATTTCAATATATATACAAACAAGGCATCAAAATATTTACCTTTTTTCATTCTTTCTGTTCACACCTCTTCTACCTCCATCATTTTTTTCCCCTCCTGTTTTCTGTTTCTTAAATATTTTAATTACCATTGTCTTCCATAATTGCTTCCTCTTGCCTTTTGTTCTAGTCCCTATCACTCAACAATACTGTCTGTTCTTAAATGTAAATGTAATCCATGTTTATCACTTTTTCTCCATTGTGAAATGAGAACTAAGCTCATGCGCACATCTCTCCCTTGCCTCTCAAACACCACTTCCCTCTGTCTAGGCATGAAGCTACTACAACTTAGATTTGGATGTATTCTTATTTAGTATATGTTGAGGTAATAATAATTAATCATGATCATTTCTTTCTTTAGTTCTTAAGTATGTTTCTTATAAAATGCACCCTTATGTTTATCTTTAAACGTATCTCATCCCTTTGCCCAATTTCATATTGTACATTCTAGTTAATTATACAGCACGGGCTATTTTTGTTTTACAAACTCAAAATTGTCTTCCTCTCAGCCGTTCTCAGTAATTGCCTATCCTCTTCCTGTGGGCCTATCCAAACTTTGCCCAACAGAGGTCTTTGTTGGACACCATCCAAGAGGCACAGGCCAGCATCCTGCTGTGATGATTACAGATGTTCTCATTCTTGATGAAAGGTATACCTGTTTATCTTGATGGAAGTAAGATAACTACCTGAAGGCTCTAGAGAACCTGAGGCTGAAAAACTATATCTCCCTGGATATGAATTTCACCAATTTAACTAAAAAAAGTTATAATTAAAATCATTTTTTTATCCATATAAATATGTGATAAAAGCAGCTTTTTTGTTCTAATTAACTTTAATGCATTTCTTTCTTGGTTATTCTAGATGTACTTAAGCTGCTGCATCAGGTCATATTCCTGTCTCTTTTAAAGATTTGAGGAATCTGGATGGAAACCTTCCTCAGGTACTTCAAAGCCCAAATTTATTCAAAATAATCAAAAAGACATACTAAAAGTATATTCAAAAGGAGAGAAGCAATTGAAGATTGCAATGAAACCTAGTTTATAATTATTTATTTAAAGGTCATTTTCATCTGATTTCCCCAGTGCCTAACAGAAAACAGAGCACTTCAAATCCCAGCAATAATTATAAAGAAGGACAAAGTGCACTAAAGTTCTTGATATTGGGTACTGTAGGGAACAATTTTGTCCACAGAGACACATTTTCTTCCATATATAAATTCACAAAAAGATCTTTCAGTTCATTTGAACTCATTTCAATTGCCACTTTTAATAGTCTGTCAGCTATATTTAACAGTTTAGAAACCTATTTTCCCTAACTTTGTCCATTGTGAAAACTATTGATCATTTTTTATTTAACAGTTTCTAAGCCCCAGAGACACTGAGTATATCATGTGGGCTCATTCAACACATATTTTCTCATACAACAGATGCTTTATAACCTCAAAAATAAACAACCTATAGTCTTAAAGTCATTATAAGTGGAAGCCATATACTTTTTTATGGCAAATAAACTTATTAACACCAAAATAAATACTCGGCCCAGGCGAAAAAATTAATAAATTGACAAAAATGTGGGTAGAAGATGCTAGAATTTTTCTACAATCATAAGAGATCAAAGAAAAAATAATTACCACAGAGATATATATCTAAAGGCACTTTATTACTTTGAGTAGAATCTTGGAACTTTAGAGTTGCAATAAAACTTGCAGCAAAGATTTCTAACTTTTTCAAGAGTCAAGACTCTTTTGAGCATCTGATTAATGCTATGAGCCCTCTACTCAGAAAAATGTACACATGAAATACACTTCAACTTCTGCTTAACTATAGGTAGTTTCAAGAAAATCTGAAGATCTCTTACAGATCATATATTCCAGGATAAAACCCCTTCCTTTGATGTAGCCAGTCCATATATTTTATAAAATGCATGAATTGACTTTATAACACATAAATGATGATCTTATCTTTCTTGAATAACTTTAGTGCCAGGGAAGTCACAACTCTACACAGATTCGGTTTTTTGAATCACTATTATTGTTTTTTAAAAACTGTCGTACCTTCTATTTAACTGAATTGTGATTCTTTTAAGATTCTATTCACTGTTAGTTCTGAAATCTATAGCTGTGCAGAATAAATCCCTTTTCACATGATTGCCTTTATACAGAACATACAACTACAATAGCCTTTCATTTCCTCCTATCCAGGCCAAATATAGCCAAAACCTTCAATTGATCCTCACAAAACCCGGTTTTGCAGTCCCTAAAAATTCTGATTGCTGTCCTCTGGGTATTCCAATTTGATAATGTCGGCCTTAAAAATATAGCAACCAAAGATAAATGCATGTGTGATTTGCTCAAAGAAGAGTCAGTTTTCCCTACTGTATAGAACTAAAACATTCAAGTGGGGAATTGGTCACCTCTTTCTCCCAAACCCCAGTTCTTAAGGATGGATGAGATTAGGAAGGACCAAATATAATAACTAAAATTAGGATCTCACCTACATAATTATCAAGAATTTTGAGGCAGAAGAACAAAATGTTATTAGCTTCCTACTCTCTCCTTAACATTTATCCATGAAATCTCAGGGAGACAGGATAAGAATATCATTGTAGCTAAGAAAAACTTGAAAAAATCAATTACTTTATCCGCTAAGTGAGTAAAAACTGTATTAATTTAATTGAGTAGTCTATATGGAATTTTGAAGAGAAAGTAAAGAATTTTCTAGTTTATTCAGATATTGGATCTGGGGTATAGGAAAATAGTATAGGAATGGCCTAGATGAAATATCTCTTAAAGTTATCCTTTTTCTTTTCTGAATTGCTGTTTACCAAGATACTTTGTTTATTCATTTAATTTCTGAAAGGCTCTATTACTGGAAAAGAGAGACCCTGGGTAGAAAATGTAAGCATTCCAGTCACTGAAATCTAAGCCCCACCCCCTTAATCACCACCACTGTTATTTAATTCAGTGACAATGATGATTCATTCTAAGTTTGAGTCCATTAAAAAATTGAAGAATTTTACCCTTTTATTACGTTATCTCTTTTTCACATTGAATTTTTCAGTTGAATCTTGGACATAAGGACAGAACATTACTATTAGTTTGTGACTTAAGTTCTTCTGGAAACAGAAAATGCCAACCAAGATGCTTGGACATAAGGTTAATGGTACACCTGCTAGTAATTTTGGTACACAAATAATTGATGGTGTTCGTAGATGAATGAGGTTGAGATCTCTTCTATTACCTAAAATTATTGAGAACCTCTCTCCACTTTCATCATTCAAAAACTCAATTATTATGCTCATTAAAATCACTGACAGAGCACTTCGGGGAAGATGGCGACGTGAACAGAGCAGCAGAAATCAACTCCCAACATTATACTTATCCACGAAAACACAGCAAATACAACTATTCCTAAAACAGAGACCAGAATACACAGGAAAGCGCACAGCGTGCAGCTACACCTGAGAGGACTCAGCACCCTGCGAGGTGGGTAACATACGGAGCTGCGACCCGGCGGGACCCGATCGCTCCTCCACCCCAGTGCACCGGCAGGAGAAGAGGATTCAGAGCCGGAAGGGACTGGAAGTACAGGCCCGTGAAATAACCAGCCCCGGTGATCTGCGCTGGGAGCGCCGACACACATCGCGCGGTGTAGTGGAGATTGGAGAGAAAGAGGGTACAGGGTCTGAGTGGGGAAAGTGCCAGGCTGCTTGCAGCTGGCTCCAGGAAGGAAAAAAAAAAAAAAAAGAAGAAAAGCGTGTGCTTTTTTCAGCGGTCTTAAAGAGACAGGAGCCCAGCGGAGGACCAGATTGGGACACTCAGCCCAGCAGTATGGGAGTCCTGGGGAGCCTCGGACCCCTTAGCTGGTGACTGGGAAAGGGTGGCCGCACTTAGACCTCCCACAGAGCTCAACAGCCTCCCATTCTTTCCAACCCCGGCCAGAGCTATAAAGGGCCAAGCGGAGTGGCATGGCCACGGCTCTGGAATAGTGGAGCAACAGCGCCACCTACAGCAACCCCACAGAATACACTCCTGGTGGGCGTTTTTTTTTTTTTAGTTGTTTTTCAACTCTTTCTTTTCTTCCTTTCTTTCATTCTTTTTTTTATTTTTTACTTTTATTTTTCTTTTTTTCTTTTTTTTTTTTCCTTTTTAAAGTCATAAAGAGCCCAGCTGACATACGTGGCAACTACCAGCAACAACTTCTATAGCCATGAAAAGACAGAGGAATATGGTACAGACAAAGCTCCAGACCCAGACAACCCGAGAGAGGGAACCTGAAGGGATGGACATGCACAGTCTTCCTGAAAAAGAATTCAGAATAAAAGTCATAACCATGCTGACGGATCTACAGAGAAATGTGCAAGAGCTGAGGGAGGAAGTGAGGGAAGTGAGGAAAGACAAGGCAGAAATCAGACAAGCCATATGGGCTTAACAGCAGACTGGATGAGGTGCAAGAGACTGTAAATGGAATAGATATCAGAAATGGGATAGAATACAGAGAAGCTGAGGCAGAGAGAGATAAAAGGATCTCTAGGAATGAAAGAATATTAAGAGAACTGTGTGACCAATCCAAACGGAACAATATTCGCATTATAGGAGTACCAGAGGAAGAAGAGAGAGAAAAAGGGATAGAAAGTGTCTTTGAAGAAATAATTGCTGAAAACTTTCCCACTCTGGGGAAGGAAATAGCCTCACAGTCCACGGAAGCCCACAGATCTCCCAACACAAAGGACCCAAGGAAGACAACACCAAGACACATAATAATTAAGATGGCAAAGGTCAAAGATAAAGACAGAGTATTAAAGGCAGCTAGAGAGAGAAAAAAGATCACCTACAAAGGAAAACCCATCAGACTGTCATCAGACTTCTCAACAGAAACCTTACAGGCCAGAAGAGAATGGCATGATATATTTAATGTAATGAAACAGAAGGGCCTCAAACCAAGAATATTGTATCCAGCATGATTATCATTTAAATATGATGGACGGATTAAACAATTTCCAGAAAAATGAAAGTTGAGATTTTGCCTCTCATAAACCACCACTACAGGATATCTTAAATGGACTGCTCTAGAGGGAAGCACCCCTAAGGCTAAAAAGATATCACCAGAGAAAATAAAATCATAGCAAAGAAAGCAGACCATCCAAATACTAACTAAAGGCAAAGAATAAAACACCAAATATATAAAGAATGGAGGAGGAAGAATAGGAAGGGAGAAATAAAGAAACATCAGATGGCATTCACAATAACTTAACAAGAAAGTTAAGTTAGATTCTTACATAGTAAAGAACGAACCCTTGAACCTTTGGTAACCACGAATCTAAAGCCAGCAATGGCAATAAGTACATATGTATCGTTAATCACCCTAAATGTAAATGGACTGAATGCACCAATCAAAAGACAGAGTAACAGAATGGATAAAAAAGCAAGACCAATCTATATGCTTCTTACAAGAGACTCACTTCAAACCCAAAGATATACACAGACTAAAAGTGAAGGGATGGAAAAAGATATTTCATGCAAACAACAAGGAGAAAAAAGCAGGTGTTTCAGTACTTGTATCAGACAAAATAGACTTCAAAACAAAGAAAGTAGCAAGAGATAAAGAAGGACATTACATAATGATAAAGGGGTCAGTCCAACAAGAAGATATAACTATTATAAATATATATGCACCCAACACAGGAGAATCAGCATATGTGAAACAAATACTAACAGAATTGAAGGAGAAATAGACAGCAGTGCATTCATTTTAGGAGACTTCAACATACCACTCACTCCAAAGGACAGATCAACCAGACAGAGAATAAGTAAAGACACAGAGGCACTAAACAACACACTAGAACAGATGGACCTAACAGATATCTACAGAACTCGGCACCCAAAAGCAGCAGGATACACAGTCTTCTCAAGTGCACAGGGAACATTTTCCAGAATAGACCACATACTAGGCCACAAAAAGAACCTCTTAAACTCAAAAATATTGAAATCCTACCAAACAACTTCTCAGATCACAAAGATATAAAAGTAGAAATTAATTTTAGAAAGAAATCAAAAAGGCTCACAAATACATGGAGACTTAACAACATTCTCCTAATTAATCAATGGCTTAACGACCAAATCAAAACAGAAATCAGAGAATATATGGATACTAATGATAACAACAACACAAAGCCAAAACTTCTGTGGGACGCAGCAAAGGCAGTTCTAAGAGGAAAGTATATTGAAATCCAGGCCTATTTAAAGAAGGAAGAACATTCCCAAATGAATAGTCTAAAGACACAATTACTGAAATTGGAAAAGGAAGAACAAATGAGGCCCAAAGTCACCAGAAGGAGGGAAAAAATAAAGATCAGAGAAGAAATAAATAAAATTGAGAAGAATAAACCAATAGAAAAAAATCAATGAAACCAAGAGTTGGTTCTTTGAAAAAATAAACAAAATAGATAAAACCCTAGCCAGACTTATTAAGAGAAAAAGAGAATCTACACACATAAACAGGATCAGAAATGAGAAAGGAAAAATAACGACAGACCCCACAGAAATACAAAGAAGTATAAGAGAATATTATGACCATCTATATGCTAACAAGCTGGAAAACCTAGAAGAAATGGACAACTTCTTAGAAAAATACAACCTTCCAAGACTGAATAAACAAGAAACAGAAAAACTAAACAGACCAATCACCAGCAACGAAATTGAAATCGGTAATCAAAAAACTACCCAAGAACAAAACCCCGGACCTGATGGATTCACCTCTGAATTCTACCAGACATATAGAGAAGAAATAACACCCATTCTCCTTAAAGTTTTCCAAAAAATAGAAGAGGAGGGAATACTTCCAAACTGATTCTATGAAGCCAGTATCACACTAATACAAAAACCGGGCAAAGTCCTCACCAAAAAATGAAATTACAGACCAATATCCCTGATGAACGTAGATGCAGAAAAACTCAATAAGATATTAGCAAACTGAATTCGAAAATACATCAAGAGGATCATACACCATGATCAAGTGGGATTCATCCCAAGGATGCAAGGATGATACAGTATTCGAAAAATCCATCAACATCATCCACCACATCAAGAAAAAGAAGAACAAAAACCACATGATCATCTCCATAGATGCTGAAAAAGTGTTTGATAAAATTCAGCATCCATTCATGATTAAAACTCTCAACAAAATGAGTACAGACGGCAAGTACCTCAACATCATAAAGGCCATATATGACAAACCCACAGCTAACATCATACTGAACAACGAGAAGCTGAAAGCTTTTCATCTAAGATCGGGAACAAGACAGGGGTGCCCACACTCTCCACTGTTATTCAACATAGTACTGGAGGTCCTAGCCACGGCAATCAGACAAAACAAAGACATACAAGGCATCCAGATTGGTAAAGAAGAAGTCAAACTGTCACTAGTTGCAGATGACATGATACTGTACATAAAAAACCTTAAAGACTCCATTGCAAAACTACTAGAACTAATATCTGAATTCAGCAAAGTTGCAGGATACAAAATTAACACACAGAAATCTGTTGCTTTCGTATACACTAACGATGAACTAACACAAAGAGAAATCAGATAAACAATTCCATTCACAATTGCATCAAAAAGAATAAAATACCTAGGAATAAACCAAATGACAGAAGTGAAAGACCTGTATTCTGAAAACTACAAGACACTCCTAAGAGAAATTAAAGAGGACACTAACAAATGGAAATACATCCCATGCTCTTGGCTAGGAAGAATAAATATTGTCAAAATGGCTATACTACCTAAAGCAATCTACAGATTCAAAGCAATCCCTATCAAACTACCAACAGCTTTCTTCAGTGAACTGGAACAAATAATTCTAAAATTCATATGGAACCATAAAAGACCTCAAATAGCCAAAGCAATCCTGAGAAGGAGGAATCAAACAGGGGGAATTATGCTCCCTGACTTCAAGCTCTACAAGAAGGCCACAGTAATCAAGACAATTTGGTATTGGCACAAAAACAGACCCACAGATCAGTGGAACAGAATAGAAAATCCAAACATTAGCCCAAACATATACAGTCAATTAATATTTGATAAAGGAGCCTTGGATATACAATGGGGAGATGACAGCCTCTTCAGCAGCTGTTGTTGGCAAAACTGGACAGCAACATGTAAGAGAATGAAACTGGACTACTGTCTAACCCCATACACAAAGGTAAACTCAAGGTGGATCAAATACCTGAATGTAAGTCATGAAACCATAAAACTCTTAGAAAAAAACATAGGCAAAAATCTCTTGGACGTAAACATGAGTGACTTCTTCATGAACATATCTCCCCGGGCAAGGGAAACAAAAGCAAAAATGAACAAGTGGGACTATATCCAGCTGAAAAGCTTTTGTACAGCAAGGACACCATCAGTAGAACACAAAGAGATCCTACAATAATGGAGAATATATTCATAAATGACATATCTGATAAGGGGTTAATATCCAAAATATGTAAAAAACTCACGCACCTCAACAAACAGCAAAGAATCCAATTAAGAAAAGGGCAGAGGACATTAATAGACACTTCTCCAAAGAAGAAACTCAGATGGCCAACAGGCATATG
This sequence comes from Phataginus tricuspis, assembly GCA_029783875.1. NCBI lineage: Eukaryota > Metazoa > Chordata > Mammalia > Pholidota > Manidae > Phataginus > Phataginus tricuspis. The sequence goes on from JAQQAC010016209.1 coordinate 27,213,113, forward strand.
AGAAGATGCTCCACATCGCTAATCATCAGAGAAATGCAGATTAAAACCACAATGAGATATCACCTCACACCAGTGAGGGTGGCCAACATCCAAAACACAAACAACAACAAATATTGGCGAGGATGTGGGGAAAAGGGAACCCTCCTACACTGCTGGTGGGAATGCAAATTAGTTCAACCATTGTGGAAAGCAGTATGGAGGTTCCTCAGAAAACTCAAAATAGAAATACCATTTGACCTAGGAAGTCCACTCCTAGGAATTTACCCTAAGACTGCAGCTGCCCAGTTTTAAAAGACATATGCACCCCTATGTTTATCACAGCACTATTTACAATAGCCAAGATATGGAAGCAACCTGAGTGTCCATCAGTAGATGAATTGATAATGAAGAGGTGGTACATATACACAATGGAATATTATTCAGCCATAAGAAGAAACAAATCCTACCATTTGCAACAACATGGATGGAGGTAGAGGGTACTTTCAGTGAAATAAGCCAAGCCGAAAAAGACAAGTATCAAATGATTTCACTCATATGTGGAGTATAAGAACAAAGAAAAAAACTGAAGGAACAAAACAGTAGCAGACTCACAGAACCCAAGAACGGACTAATAGTTACCAAAGGGAAAGGGACTGGGGAAGATGGGTGGGAAGGGAGGGATAAGGGGGAAAAAGGGGCATTACGATTAGCAGACGTAATGTAGGGGGGGCACGGGGAGGGCTGTACAACTCAGAGAAGACAAGTAGTGATTCTATAGCATCTCACTACGCTGATGGACAGTGACTGTAATGGGGTTGGTGGGGGGGACCTGATGAAGGGGGTAGTTTAATCACCATAATATTGCACATGTAATTGTAGATTAATGACACCAAAATAAATTATAAAAATAATAATAATAATAAAAAAAAGAAAAAAAATCACTGAAATGTCTACTGAACAAGACGAGACTGAGCAACACCAATAGAGGTACTGGCATAATTTGATAAGGAACTATTAGGGACCACTGGCCTTTGTATTAGTTTGCAGACATTGCTACAGCAAATTAGTGGCTTGTCTCTTTAGTTTTACAGGTCTACAAATTGAGAACTGGACAAGAAGAACTCTACTTAAGGAACCACATCCAAAGGTCTATCCATTCCTAAAGCCAATTTTTATTATGTGATTTTGGACTTTGAAATGATGTTGTAATGGCATTAAGACTTTTGTAGACCTTAAGAGGGAATTAGTGTATTTTGCATGTGGATGATGTGAATAATTGGAGAGCACTAGCCAATGTCCAAGATATTCCCCAGTAATTCCCACCTCCTGGTATTTTTGTCCTTGTGCCTGATGAATCCCTCACCTCTTGAGTGTTGTCTAGATTGAGTAACTTGCTCCTAACAAAAGGAATGTGACAGAGATGACAGGATATCATTTTCCAGTTTAGGTTACAAAACAACTGTGGCTTCTATCCATTTTCTTTCTCTCTTTCAGTTTGGGGAAAACAAACTGCTGTGTTGTGTGGAACCTATGGAGAAGGCCACATGCCAATAAACTGATGTATCTGGCCAAACTGAGGCCTGCCAAAGCTATGTAAGCTTGGAAGAAGTTCTTCCTCTACTCATGTTTCACATGAGACCACAGCCCTGGCCAACCTTAGCCACAGTCTCATGAGAGACCCTGAGGCAGAGGCATCAGTCTAAGCCATGTCTAGATTCCTGAGTCACATGAAGTGTACAATAAAAAATTATCCTAAACTTTAACTTAATTTGTTACACAACAATACATGATCAATACACTGATACTATGGAATAATTAGTTTAAGGACTAATAGCTAAATTTGGAATACTTCTTCAAATGGACAGTCTTAACCATTAAATGCTGCTTTTATTTCCCCCATATTTTTATGTTAAATGAAAATTCTGTTCTCAAATACCGACGCACCATAATGTTAATCTCATGTACCAACAGTATGTTTCAATTAATTATCAATGTACCTAGTTTATTTTCCTATAACTAATGTAACTTAAATTTAAGATTGGATTAAAAATATCTTTGATATCAATTATACATGTGCAGAATGCCCTAAATCAACATGGTCCCTGCTAACTAGTAGCTGCTCACTCAGAAGTGTCAGTTACTAAGGGTCTTGACTAAATGCCCTTCACCTGATCATATTAATATTTTCATTCACAATCTGGAAAAGAGAATAATAGCATTTAATTAGACATTGAAGTGAAAGGCAATTGAGAAACCATGTGGAAAACTGCTGCAGACAGAAACAGTATAAAGAAACTAAGGTTACCAAACTGGCAGGAAATGAAATGATGGCTAACAAAACATAAATGTGAGCTTATAGATAAGAAAATTAGGTATTTTTAAAGAATTTATTTATTCATTACCTTTTGGAGGACAAGGTTCTGTGGTAAATATTAGAATAAGAGGAAGAAAATACAGGTCCTATCCTGGACACCATGATCTACTGACCAGCTCACTGGTTACATTCCCCTAACTAAAATTCCAGTGCACTACTGCAAGATGCCTAGAAATGACTCAGACTCCCATGTCAGATTTTATATACTAATACCTCTATTATCTGCAAAGACTGACTGCATTAATTGGACCATTTCAGTTTTAATCCATGCATGTTCTATCATGATCTGAAGTACAAATCAACATCATAAAGGATAAATATTACTAGATACCACCTGACTCAAAGCATTACAATTATCGTATCTCAAGAAATCGTAAATATTGCAAATCTGGTAATAAGCTATTTATGTCACTGAATAGATAAAATATCTTTGAACAGAAAGTTTCCCTAGCATATTTTCTTACAAAATGAAAAGATAAATCTTTGATGAGGAAAATTTCATCCACTATTTATTTATTTATTTTAAGTTTAGGCCTCCATAAAGCTCCATTTTCAAACTTTTGTAGAAGTAAAAACAAAACTACATACTTGTGAGATTCAGGAATTTCTTGATTATGTGTAACTAAAAAAAAAACCAGAATAAATTTTATGATAACACTGATATCATACTAAATATTAAAGACATTTAATTAAAATATATGTCTTTATGAGAATACCTTACTGCTGTCATTTTGCGCTATATTTCAAAACAATATTTATTCACTGAAGTGATTAAGTAAAACATGCAAGTTAACTTAACATGACAAAAACAGGTTTTGAACACTAACACCTATTTTTCCCACAGTCTTCCCATCTCATAGAATGTGAATTTCTATGCTACCAGTTCTCAAAACAAAATATTGGAGGTATTCTTGACTCTCCTCCTTCCCTAATAACTCACATCAAATACATCAGCAAACCCTGTTGATTTTATTTACAAAAAACTTAAAATAAAAAATCCAACCAATTTTTATACCTGTAAATGTTACCACATTACCAAAAGTTATCTTATCTATCTTGCTCCATTTTATCACTTTTGGATGATTTTAATTGCCACCTAGCTGTCATTCCTTTTCTACTCATGTCTTATATTTATTCTCCCCAGTACCAGTCTTTTACAATCATACTCTGCTCAGACCATTACTCTGCACAAAATCTTTCAATGTCTTATCAAATGGCAAAATCCAGAGTCATTACCATGACCCACAAAGCCCTCCAGGATGTGCACCTCCACCTTCCCTCAACCCTGTGACCTCATCTCACCCTATTTTGTTCTTCAATCAGTCATCAGGCCCCAGAGACACATTCTTCCAGTTCATTCTGCATATTGTCATCACAGGGTCTTTGCAACCAGTGTTGCCTTGCCAGGAATGATTTTCCTTCAGGTATTTCTGTGACTGGTTCCATAGACCCTTTAATGGCTCTCTCAAATGTAGCATTACCATAAAGAGATTTCATCAATACCCTACAGAAAATAGTAAACTATACCCCATTGCTATTAACCTGCTTCATCTTTTTTCATATCACTTGTCATCATCTGTCATATTATAAATGCACTTCTTCATTTGCTTAATATCTAGTCACCTCATGATAGTGTAAGCTCCTGGAGAACAAGGATAACATATATCATCTGTTTTGTTCACTGCTGTTTTCCTAGTACCCACAATGACCTTTTAGATGCTTCTGAAATATTGATAAATATATGGTTCAATATTGAAATATGTGGCAGATGCAAGGAGTAAGTTAGCTGATAGCCCTCAATTTCAAAACCTTTGTAATTCACCCCAATGTTTACACTAAGGGCAAGATCTCCCAGGACTGTTTCTAGCCAATGACTAAGCACAGCAAAAGGTCTAAAGCATGCCCAAAGCATGGGTCATTTCTACCCAATGCATGACTCCTTTAGTGGGCAAAATGAAGATCTGAAACACAATCCGGGGATATTCAGAGCCAATCTTCATTTATTTACTCTCTCTTCTCAAAATTGATGTCAGACCTGATCCATGGTCTATGTCTCTCCCTTCCTATCCCTGCTTTCTTGCTCCTTATTCCTTCACAGGCATTTCCCCCAATAAATCTCTTATATTTCTGTTTCTATCTTGGTGTCTGTCTTGGGGGAGGACTGGAACTGACAGAGATTACAATTTTTAATTTGTATATTTTTTAGAAATCAGAATTATGCATATTGTGTTTGAAAGGTTTTTAGTTAAATAAAAAAATGAGACAAAGGAAAAAAGACTAAATGGTCTGATCAGTGTATGATTGTAAAATATTGGTACTGGAGAAAATAGATAGAAGACAAGGGTAGAAAAGGAATGAAATCAGAATTATGCATATTGTGTTTGAAAGATTTTTAGTTAAATAAAAAAATGAGACAAAAGAAAAAAGACTAAATGGTCTGATCAGTGTATGATTGTAAAATATTGGTACTGGAGAAAATAGATAGAAGACAAGGGTAGAAAAGGAATGAAATTTGAAGTAGGAATTAAACAATTTCCAGATAAGCAAAAGTTGAGGGAACTTAACTCCACAAACCATCTCCACAGTGTATTTTGGAGGGACTGCTATAGATAGAAGTGCTCCTATGGCTAAAAAGCTGTCACCAGAGAAAATAAAACCACAATAAAGGAAGACCAACTAATTACTAAGCAAAAGCAAAATTAAATCAACTACCCAAAAAGTCAGTCAACGGGTACACAAAGAGTACAGAATATGACACCTAATACATAAAGAGTGGAGGAGGAAGAAAAAGAAGGGATAAAAAAAGAACCCTTAGATTGTGTTTGAAATAATGTAATAAGCAAGTTAAGTTAGACTGTTAGATAATAAAGAAGTTGACACTGAACCTTTGGCAACCACAAATTTGGAGCTTGCAATGGCAATAAGTACATATCTATTGATATTCACCCTAAATGTAAAAGGAATGAATGCACCAATCAAAAGACAAAGAGTTACAGAATAGATTAAAAAGACAAGACCCAACTATATGCTGCCTACAAGAGACTTACTTCAAACCCAAAGACATAAACAGACTAAAAGTGAAGGGATGGAAAAAGGTATTTCATGCAAAATAATAGGGAAAATAAAGCAGGAGTTGCAGTATTTGTATCATACAAAATAGACTTCAAAACAAAGAAAGTAAAAAGAGACAAAGAAGGACATTACATAATGATAAAGGAGTAGATTCAACAAGAGGATATAACCACTATGAATATCTATGCACCCAATATAGAAGCACCCAAATATGTACAACAAATACTAACAATTAAGGGGAAAAAAGAATGCAATGCATTCATTTTAGGAGACTTCAGCACACCATTCACTCCAAAGGATAGATCAACAAGAAAATAAGTAAGGAGACAGAGGCACTGAAAAACATAATAGAACAGATGGACCTAACAGATATCTACATAACACTCCACTGAAAAGCAACAGGATACACATTCTTCTGAAATGTACATGGAACATATTCCAGAATAGATCACATATAAGGCCACAAAATGTGCCTCAGTAAATTAAGAAGGACTGAAATTGTGCCAACCAGCTTCTCAGACCACAAAGGTATGAAGCTAGAAATAAATTGTGCAAAGAAAACAAAAAAGACAACAAACACATGAAGGCTTAACAACATGCTCCTAAATAATCAATGGATCAATGACCAAATAAAAACAGATCAAGAAATATATGGAGACAAATGAAAACAACAACTCAACACCCCAAAACCTGTTGGACACAGCAAAAACATTTCTAAGAGGATAGTGTATTGCAACACAGGCTTACCTCAAGAAAGAACAATTCCAAATAAACAGTCTAAACTCACAATTAATGAAACTAGAAAAAGAACAAATGAGGCCCAAAGTCAGTGGAAGAAGGGACATAATCAAGATCAGAGAAGAAATAAAAAAAATTGAGAAGAATAAAACAGTAGAAAGAATTAATGAAAGCAGGAGCTGTTTCTTTGAGAAAATGAACAAAACAGGTAACCCCCTAGCCAGACTTATGAAGAAAAAAGAGAGTCTACACAAATAAACATAATCAGAAATGAGAAAGGAAAAATCACTAAGGACACTACAGAAATACAAACAATTATTAGAGAATATCATAAAAATTATATGTTAAAAAATTGGGTAACTTCTAAGAAATGGACATCTTTCTAGAAATATACAACCTTCCAAGACTGACCCATTAAGAAACAGAAAATCTGATCAGACCAATCACTAGGAATGAAACTGAATTGGTAATCAAAAAACTACCTAAGAAGAAAAATTCCTGGACCAGATGGCTTCACTGTTGAATTTTATCAAACATTTAGAGAAGACCTAATACCCATCCTCCATTAAGTTTTCCAAAAAGTACAAGAGGAGAGAATTCTTCCAATCTCATTCTCTGATGCCAGCATCAGTCTAATACCAAAACCAGGCAAAGATACCACAAAAAAAAGAAAATTACAGACTAATATACCTGATGAACACAGATACAAAAATATTCAACAATATTAGCAAACCAAATTAAAAAATACATCAAAAAGATCATCCATCACGATCAAGTGGGGTTTTCCAGGGATGCAAGGATGGCACAATATTCGAAAATCAATCAATATCATCCACCACATCAACAAAAAGACAGACATAAACCACATGATCACCTCAATAGATGCTGAAAAAGCATTTAACAAAATTAAACATCCATTCATGACAAAAACGCTCAACAAAATGGGTACAGAGGGCAAGTACCTCAACATAATAAAGGCCATATATGACAAACCCACAGCTAACATCATACTTAACAGCGAGAAGCTGAAAGCTTTTCATCTAAGATAGGGAACAAGACAGGGATGCCCACTCTCTCCACTGTTATTCAACATAGTAATGGAGGTCCTAGCCACGGCAATCAGACAAAACAAAGAAATACAAAGCATCCAGATAGGTAAAGAAGAAGTCAAATTGTCATTATTTGCGGATGACATGACATTGTACATAAAAAACCCTAAAGACTCCACTCCAAAACTACTAGAACTAATATCTGAATTCAGCAAAGTTGCAGGATACAAACTTAATACACAAAAGTCTGTTGCATTCCTACATTTAAAAGAGAACTAGCAGAAAGAGAAATCAGGAAAACAATTCCATTCACAATTGCATCAAAAAGAATAAATACCTAGGAATAAACCTAACCAAGGAGGTGAAAGACCTATACCCTAAAATCTACAAGACACTCTTGAGAGAAATTAAAGAAGACACCAAAAAATGGAAATACATCACATGCTCATGGAAAGGAAGAATTAGTATTGTCAAAATGGCTATCCTGCCTAAAGCAATCCACAGGTTCAATGCAATCCCTATCAAAATACCAATAACATTCTTCAATGAACCAGAACAAATAGTTCTAAAATTCGTATGGAAACACAAAAGACCCCGAATAGCCAAAGCAATCCTGAGAAGGAAGAATAAAGTGGGGGGATGACATTCCCCAACTTCAAGCTCTACTACAAAGCCACAGTAATCAAGACAATTTGGTACTGGCACAAGAACAGACCCATAGATCAATGGAACAAATACAGAGCCAGATATAAACCCACACATATATGGCCAATTAATATATGATAAAGGAGCCATGGATATACAATGGGGAAATGACAGCCTCTTCAAGAACTGGTGTTGGCAAAACTGGACAGCTACATGTAGGAGAATGAAACTGGGTTATTGTCTAACTCCCTAAACAAAAGTAAACTTGAAATGGATCAAAGACCTGAATGTTAAGTCATGAAACCATAAACTCTTAGAAGAAAACATAGGCAAAAATCTCTTAATTATAAACATGAGCAACTTTTTCCTGAACACATCTCTTGGGCAAGGGAAACAAATGCAAAATGAATAAATGGGACTACCTTAAACTAAAAAGCTTCTGTACAGCAAAGGACACCATCAGCAGAACAAAAAGTCATCATACAATATAGGAGAATATATTTGTAAACAACACATCCTATAAGGGGTTAACATCCAAAATACACAAAAAGCTCACATGCTTCAACACCCAAAAAGCAAATAACCTGATTAAAAATGGACAGAGGATCTGAACACTTTTCCAAAGAAGAAATTCAGATGGCCAACAGGCTCATGAAAAGATGCTCCACATCGCTAATCATCAGGGAATTGCAAATTAAAACCACAATGAGATATCACCTCACACCAGTTAAGATGGCCAACATCCAAAAGACAAGGAAAAACAAATGCTGGTGAAGATATGGAGAAAGGGGAACCCTCCTACACTGCTGGTGGGAATGTAAACTAGTTCAACCATTGTGGAAAACAGTATGGAGATTATTCAAAAAGCTAAAAATAGAAATGCCATTTGACCCAGGAATTCCACTCCTAGGAATTTACCCTAAGAATGCAGCAGCCCAGTTTTAAAAGACATATGCACCCCTATGTTTATCACAGCACTATTTACAATAGCCAAGAAATGGAAGCAACCTAAGTGTCCATCAGTAGATGAATGGATAAAGAAGATGTGGTACATATGCACAATGGGATATTATTCAGCCATAGAAGAAAACAAATCCTACCATTTGCAACAACATGGATGGAGCTAGAGGGTATTATGCTCAGTGAAATAAGCCAGACGGAGAAAGACAAGTACCAAAATATTTCACCCATTTGTGGTGTATAAGAAGAAAGCAAAACTGAAGGACAAAGCAGCAGTAGAGTCACCGACTCCAAGAAGGGATTAGCAGTTACCAAAGGGGAGGGGTTGGGGTGGTAGGTGGTCAGGGAGGGAGAAGGGGATTAAGGGGCATTATGATTAGTGCAGATAATGTAGGTGGGTCACGGGGAAGGCAGTATAGCACAGAGAATACTAGTAATGACTCTATAGCATCTCACTACACTGATGGACAGTGACTGCAGTGGGGTGTGTGGGAGGACTTGATAATATGGGTGAATGTTGTAACTACAATGTTTCTCATGCAAAATCTTCATAAGATTGTATATCAGTGTTATCTAAATAAAAAAATGAGAAAAGGAATGACAGGTAAGTGGCAATTAAAATTATCCAAAACGGATAAAATGGAGTAAGATGGATAAGATACCTTCAGCTAATGTGATAGCATTGGCAGGATAGAATTGTGTGTATGAGAGAGGGAGAGGGAGAAAGAGAAGAGGGAGAGGGAAAGAGAGGAAGAGGGAGAGGGAGAAAGACAGAAAGAAAGAGAGTCATTTCCCTCTCCCTCAAGGACTTGGACTTGTCTTAGTGTAGCAGTTGCCAGAATTATAAACATGAGCAACTTTTTCCTGAACACATCTTCTTGGGCAAGGGAAACAAATGCAAAATGACTAATGGGACTTCCTCAAAAACCTGCTACAATAATGGAGCTAGAAGGAGGAAGATCCAGGCACTATGCGTAAGAGAGCATTGAGAATGAGAACAAAAAAATCTGAACCAGTCATCAGCCAAAGGTGTGAACAAAACAACATAGCAGAAATCAAACTATAATGGCTAAATTGGGGGAGATTTAGAAGTTGAAATGGGGGTAAAAGGCAAGAGTAGTATAAAGTGAGATGGCCATGTAATTTTCTACAAAATGAACCACAGAACAGAAGGCTGATTTTGCATTGTGTTCTAGGGCATGTTGTGGGTAAATATGGCACATTCATAGTACAACATATTTCATCAAACACGGATGTAGATAATACAATTCAAAACACGTTTTCAAGTAACATAGTGCTTATTTTAACCATTTGTGTCTCTGTTATTACTTTAGTCTCTGTGCTGGTATGTTACAGATTAACAGCAATGCTCATAAAACAGAGTACTGGGATTCCTAACGACTACTGGGAAAATTCGAAGGGCATCCTAGAGACCAAAAAGACATGGCTTCGAGCACCTACATGACAGTATTGGACAAAGTACCCGACAGAGAACCACATTCATAAAATTTTCAATGCCCTTTATGGACTCCTCTCTCAATTAAGATTTTCTTTTGTATATGACAATTCAGTTAATGGCCACTGCATCACGCGCATACAAGCAAGCTAATTCACACATTAGTTTGACAGCTACAATGCAATAGTAGTATGGGCCATGCCATCTTAGAATGAAGGGAGGATTTAAGTTGAAATGTGAAAAATAGTAACATAACTTATAAGCAATATTGGAAGAATGTACTTTTTCAGAGTGAATGGGACATGGAAGATTTTTTTGGCCTGATAATCAATTTTTAATTAATTAATTAATTTGAAAATATTTCTGGACACATACTGGTGATCTAGGGCTGTCAAACAAAATAGACCCTTGCCCTTGTTAACTGACACTCATTACCTTAACTCAAGACTCTATGGCCATTTTTTTCAAATGCAGGTAGGTATAGGGAGGAAAGATCACATATAAACACTGGCTAGAAAAACTGTACAATATAAAAATACATTCTATCAATTTGGATTATTAAAGACAAAGAGGTAGTCTACCAGCAAAATTCCATTGGAAGGAGAGATTCTGCAGAAAATGCTTCTATTTCCTTTAGAGCAAGCAGGTTAGTGTCAAACATGTTAAAGGCAACATATTCAGGGTGTGGCAATATCTGACAGGCAATAGACTAAAGAGTAACATGGAGAATCAGATCTGTTATCTACCTCAGTTGTGTAATTCTAAATGCCATTTAGAGCCTGCTAGTGTGCATCTCCTAGTAGGTCATTGCTGTTCTCTTCATTTGTCAATGCAAACTCTTTAAGTATTACTTAAAATCTCTCAGGGCTGCAAACTATTAATCTTTGGGAAAACTTGCTACAAAGACTTCCCTTTAAGAGATGGAAATGTTTAATGATTTTAGCATGAGTCCAGCATTACTACAGGAGAGTGCATCACAGAGTTTTTGAAGCATTGGATCAAACTTCACAGATAAGCAAGGGGTCCCTCTTGCACACCAAGTCAAAGAGAAAAGGACATGTGTAGAAACCAGGAAGAGTTGGTAATGGTGATTGATGTTTCACTGCAAATAAGATCTTCTGTCCTTTTCTACCATGAAAGCCTCAGAGAAAGTATTAGCTTGTCTCTCTTAACTAAATTGGGCAAACATTTTGTTAGTTTGGGTTCTTTCAAAGCAAAGGCTGAGATGAAGATTTGAACAGGTTAATTTATTTGGGAGGTGATCTAAGGAAACAAAATGAATGAGGAAGATGTAGCAAAACAATGGGAAAGGCTAAAAAAGGGTGTGATAGTAGTACTTTTTTGCTGAGAGCAAGGGGGGCTTAATCAAAAGGATCCTCTGTGGTACCATGTAGAACATACCTTGGGATTACCTCACCAGGAGCTGGGGAGACTGGGCCGGCTGAAGTAGCAGCAGGGCATTTATTCTTTGGTTTCATCCTTCATTCATGGAGAGTTGTATGAAAAGAGGTCAGCTTAAATGCCCGATATGATCAGCTTGCAACTGATCAAGCTCCATATTCCCACAAAAATCCTTCAGACAGAGAAGAAGAAAGATAGATGCAAGTGCTTCAAGTGAAAACTTTCAGCATAGAATGGTTCTCAGCTACAACCTTAATCAGGTAGTCAACAAAATACTGGGAGGACAATGACAGTATCTTACATATATTTGTTTTGTGATTTTTTTTCCAAAAGTGTATTCAGAAATATAAATACCTATATGCCAATAAAATAAAGTAACGAAGAACACATATTTGAGGGGAAAAAGATATCTGTTTCTCTCCTATATTAATTATTCTAGTTGAGTCCAAGCTAACAAGGAAATGACATTTTGCCTGGTCGGGGGAGGGAGCGCATCTAGAGAAAGAACCCGAGTTACACATATAGGCATACCACACCACAATCAAGTAAATAGCACAGTAAAGAGAGTCAAATGATTTTTTTGGTTTCCTAGTGCAAATAAAACATATATGTATACTGTACTGTACTCTATTAAGTATGCAACATTATCTTATCCAAACAAAATATATCTTAATTAAGAATACCGTATTACTAAAAAATGCTAACTATCACCTGAACTTTCAGCAAGTCATAATCTTTTTTCTGGTGGAGGGTCTTGCCTCATGGTGATGGTGGCTGCCTGGTCAGGGTGATGGCTGCTGAAGGGTGGGGTAAAAACTGCAATTTCTTAAACTGAGACAACAATGAAATTTGCTGCTTTGATTAACTCTTCCTTTCACAAATGATTTCACTGTAGCATGCAAAGCTGTTTGATAGCATTTTACCAACAGTAGAACTTTTTTCGAAATTGGAGTCAATCCTCTCAAACCCTGCCACTGCCTTATCAACTAAATTTATGTAATAACTTTTGTTGCCCTTTCCACAATCTTCACAGCATCCTCACCAGGAATAGATTTCATGTCGAGAAACCACTTTCTTTGCAATCCAGAAGAAGCAACTCCTCATCCATTCATGTTTCATCATGAGAAGCAGGAATCCAGTCACATCTTCAGGCTCGATTTTTAATTCTAGTTCTCTTGCTATTTCCACCACATCTGCATTTACTTCCTCCACTGATGTCTTGAATTCCTCAAAGTCATCCATGAGGGTTGGAATCAACTTCTTCCAAACTCCTGTTAATGTTGACATTTGATCTCTTCCCATGAATCATGAATGTTATTAATACATCTATAGTAATGAATCCTTTCCAGAAGGTTTTCAATTTACTTTGTCCATATCCACCATAGGAATCACTATCTATGGCAGCTAAAGCCTTACAAAATACATTTCTTATTATAAGACTTGAAAATCGAAGTTACTCCTTCATCCATGGCAGTAGAATGGATGTTGTGTTGACAGGCATGAAAACATTATTCTCATTGTCCACCTCCACCAGAGCTCTTGGGTGACCAAGGGCATTGTCAGTGAATAATCACATTTTGAAAGGAATCCTAATGGTGGGCTTAAACTATTCAGTAAACCATGATGTAAATAGCTGTGCTCTCGTGCAGGCTTTGTTGTTCCACTGATAGAGCACAGGCAGAGTAGATTTAGCATCATTCTCAAGGACCCTAGGATTTGGGGGATGGTAAATGAACACTGGCTTCAGCTGAAAGTCACCAGCTGCCTTAATCCTTAACAAGGGAGTCAGCCTGTCCCTGGAAGCTTTGAAGCCAGACATTGACTTTTCCTCGCTAGCTATGGAAGTCCTAGGTAGCACCTTCTTTCAGTGGAACGCTGTTTATTCTACATTAAAAATCTAGTCTTTATTGTAGCCCCTTTTATCAATTATCTTAGCTATCTTAGCTAGACCTTCTGGATAATTTGCTGCAGCTTCTGTATCAGTGCTTGCTACTTTATCTTGCACTTTTATGTTATGGAAATGGCTTCTGTCTTAAATGTCATGAACCAACCTCTGCTAGTTACCAACTTTTATTCTGCTGCTTCCTCACCTCTTTCATCCTTCATAGAATTGAAGAGAGTTAGGGCCTTGCTGTGAATTAGGTTTTGGCTTAAGGGAATGTTGTGGCTGGTTTGGTCATGTATCCAGATCACTAATACTTTCTCCATCTCAGCAATAAGGCTTTTTCACGTTCTTATATCATCAACGAGTTCACTGTAGTAACACTTTTAATTTCCCTCAAGAACTTTTCCTTTGCATTCACAACTTGGCTAAGTGTCCCAAGAGGCCTAGCTTTGGCTTATCTTGGTTTTCTACGTTCCTTCTCACTAAGCCTGATCATTTCTAACTTCTAATTTAAAGTGAGAGACGTGTGACTCTTCCTTTCACTTGAACACTTAGAGGCCATCGGAGGGTTATTAATTAGCCAAATTTCATTATTCCTGTGTCTCAGGGAATAGGGAGGTCCAAGGAGAGGAAGAGAGATAGGAATGGCAAGTCAGCAGAGCAGTCAGAACACATACAATATTTATCAATTAAGTTTCATCAAAGATCACTGATCACAGAACACCATTAGAAATATAATAATAATAAAAACAGCTTGAAACATTATATTACCAGAATGTGTCACAGAGACATGAAGTGAAAAATACTGTTAGAAAAATGTAGTCAACAGACTTGCTTGATGCAAGGTTGCACAAACCTTCAGTTTGTAAAAAACTAAATATCTGCAAAGCACAAAATGGTAAATGCAATACACAAGGTATGCCTGTATATAACTAGATGGCTCTTTCTCAGTAGAATTCTTTTATAGCATTTTGATACTGATCATTTTCTTGTTAGAAATCACTGCCTGATCTGCTCTTTTATGTCTTTATAGACTTTATTAGGAGCTTGAAACTTCAATGTAAAAATGTTTCATTTAATGATAGGAATATGGAAATTCTAGAGTGTTACAGAAATGATTCATGTATCAAGTCATGTTAACACTTAACTCACTTAAAATTTAGAAATTAGTTTTAGAAAAGGAGATTCACTCTAGACTTTTCATATTTCTTTGATCTGATTATAAAACACTTAGGTATGTATACAGATCTCTCTCTCTCTCTCTCTCTCTCTCTCTCTGTCTCTCTCTCTCTCTCACACACACACACACACACACACACATGCATAAACAGACCCCTCCCATAGACACAAGGTTGTATCCTTGAACTCAATATTAGCAAGATAAGATGATCAAGGAAACACAATCCATGCTGTAAATAATCTAGTGAAAGGATTTTTTAAAACCTAGAAATTAAGGAATTTCTGAATAGCTCAAAACTTAGTAGTAAATAGGCAAACCTTCTGAATATTTATTAAATTGAATTCATAAAATATATTTCTGATGTTGATAACAGCAGAAATTCTGGATACAACTATTCTGAACTTTAATTAGTAAAAAACATTAAGGCTTCTGAGTTCAGATATTAGTTGTATAGAGTTAAGAAAAGTTTAGGAAAATATAGTGTTTCTTTTTTTAGATTCAATACATTTTGTTGAATTGGTAGTAAACTGCTAAAATTAGGAACCTTTATGAGTTAGAAGATTAGAGAATTGTGTTGGGTTTCCACAGGATGTGTGAAATGGTAAGGGCCAATTTTATAGGTGAACTGTTTATATTATCATCTTATGTCTAATTATATACACAAAATATTTCATTGTAATTATCTACAGCTTTCGTGTTACAAATTTAGGCGGGTTTTTTTTTTCCTTTATAAAAAAGTATTTCCTTTTCCTTGCTGTTTGCGTTTTTGAAAATAAAGATGGCTGTGGGAAAGTTTAATCTTGCCATTTCTGACAACATGGATGGACATAGAGGGCTTTATGTTAACTGAAATAAGTCATAAGGAGAAAGACAAATACCCTATGATTTCACTTATATGTGGAATCTTAAAAACAAAACAAATGAACAAACAAAATATAAATAAACTCAAACACAGAGAACAGACTAGTGGTTACTATAGGAGAGGTGGGTGAGGAAATGGGCAAATAGGTGAAGAGGATAGAGGTGCAGAAAAATAAGTTAACAAAAAATATAAATAAATAAAGATGGCTGTAGAATATAAACTTTTTAAAGGTGTCTATTAGATGTGGGGAACCAGAAATATAACTAGTTATCAAAATAGGTAAAGAACAAATCTAAAATGACAAAGCAATTTTGCATGTTGTATCAATAAGAAAATAGAAATTCCAAATATTCTATCATATGATTCAACCTACAAAGGACTTACTAGCAAAATGATGTGACTTACAATTGATGTATGTTAATTTTACTTAAAAGTTAAATGAAGTTTGAAGTTTGGTATTGCCACCAGCATTTATTATAAATATATATGAAAATGATCCTATTGGACTTCTAAATATATTGAGAGTTCTGCAGGCTAGGTTGTGGTATCTCTGAGAATCTGGACTTAGTACAAATCATTGTTTTAACAATTCCAAATAGATCCATTAAGGTCACTTATGAATCAGATTGGCTGGGGTAAGTTTTAAAATATGTGGGTTCTGTGCATGCAGACTTAGGGCAGCCAGTTTGCACATTCAATCCAATGAAGAAACCACCTGAAAACATGAAGAGGAGATTCTCTTAAAGAAAAAGACTCAATCCATCCTACCAGTGTTTCAAAATGAATTATTTCATTAAAAGATGAGGTTAAAGCATGCATATGTAAGCTATATATGTGTATGTGTGTGGATGGGGAATAAGTGATTTTGATTATTCTGGATATCTTAATAACCAGGAGATCATATAAAAAATTAAAATTTTCCTAAGTGATGAGTTTGTCGTTATTGTTGTTGTTGTTGTTGTTTTTGCTATTAGAAGATTTCCAAGATGGGAAGTACTTTTATATCTTTAGTATTGTTTTCTTTAGGTGGAAAGATAGAGTGTTTTATATTTTATCTCATTCATTTTAAAAAACATTTAAAAATATTCATCAAAGTAGTTTCAAATCAACTGAATTCTGTGAAACAAGGAGATAGCTGTTTACTTGAGAGAAAGAATGGCACAGAATAGGAAAAATGGGTTTCACAATAAGATAGAGCAAGATGTAGATACTGAATCGGCTAGTATTAGATATGTATTATTAAACAATTTACATAGAACATTTGTCTCTATTTTTCATATTTACAAGAATAATTATGCCTAACTTGTAACATGATTATAAAAAGATCAAATAAAGTAATGCATATGATCCCTAGCCTATAATACATGTTCAATAATCATAAATTGTAAATCCTAATCCATTTGATTGTTCACCTATTCAACAGCATGGACTGATGGATTTTATTTTCTTTAATCAATTATAAGCTATAAATACTATAATTTATTTTGCTGTTCACATCTTTCCAGGTTAGGCTCCTGTGTTCTTTTGACATATCTATATTTTGGGGGGGGCATTTACTAGTCTCTGGTGCAAAAGGATGTTCCAGACTCATCTTGTATTTTTCCTACCACAGAATGAGTAATTTCTACTAGGATCTCTGGTTTCTTTTAGTGACGGCTATTTGGAAACCAAGATCAAGGCACTAGGTATGCTCATTACTCCTGGTACATCATTGCTTTTTGGCCCTCTTAACAGTTTAAGTTTATATTGATACTTTCAATTCCAGTCCAGCACTAAAAGGTACATTCTAGTCTTCCTATTTTCACATTGGCAAGCAACCCCATTCTCCAGTAGTGAGAAACCTGCATCCCATTATCTTCAATATATTTACTCAAGTATAGAATACACAGAAAGTAATTTCAGAATTGTTTAGCCCAGGCTATTGCTGATAGTAATCCTACTAATTATAGTTCAATATTTGTTTTTAAATACAAATTTATCTTTAAATACAGTGAAATGTACAAATCTTCATGGTATCATTTAATGAGTTTTGACAAATGAATGTAATTGCATAACCCGCAAATGTAATAAAATATAGAATATTTTTATCACTCCAGAATATTCCCTCGTGCCCTTTCCCAGCCAATTCCCCTTCCCAGGAAAACAATGAATTTCATGATTGCTTTCAACATAGATTAGATTTATCTGTACTAAAACTTCACATAAATGGAATAATACAGTATGTATTATTTTATTACTAGTTTCTTTCATTCAGCCTGATGTCTGTGAGTTTCATTCCTATAGTGGAAGGAATGAATAATTTGTTCCTTTTTATTGCTGAATCTTATTTCTCATTATCAATATACCATAAGTGGTTTATCCATTTTCACATTGATGGAAAATTGGGTTGTTTATAAAGTTTTATTAATTAGGAATAAAGCTGTGATGCACTTTCCTATATACAACTTTTACAAATGTATGTGCATGTGTGTATATATATAATATATATATTTTTATATACATATATATAATATATATTGTTTTTACTATTGGGTAAATACCTACATTGAAACTTCTGGCACCTGGGTTGGATGTATATTTAATTTTATAAGAAACTGTTAAAGAATATGCCAAGGTGGTAATACTATTTTATTCTCCCACCAGCAATGTATGAGTGCTCTGGTTGCTTAATAGTGTTATAATTGTCATTGAAATGGAGGCTACGTATCAATTTGGCAAGAATTGGCATCTTAAAAATAATATCATCCAATCTTTGAAATGCTACATATTCACATATAGTTGGGTCATCTGTAATATTTTTCAGCAACACTTTGTATTTTTCAGTATAGCAGTGTTTTTGGAGCTCTCACTGATGCTACAGAGAAATATGATTTATTTTTATATATTGACCTAGTAAACTGTGACTATGCTAAGTTCACTTACAATCGTTGCTTTATAGATATCTTAGGATTTTTTTCTGTAGATAATCACACTGGTAATATAGCCAGTTTTACATCTTCCTATACAAGTTTTAGATTTTTATTTATTTTTCCTTGCCTTATTTTGCTGGCTTAAGCCTCCAGAGAATGTTAAATAAAAGTGTTTAGGTGAATATCTTTCTTTTGTTTTAGAACTTAAGAGGAATGCTTTCAATATTTCATCATTCAGTATAATTTCAGATGAAGTATTTTCATACAGAACTTATATCAGAGTAAGAAAGTTTTCTTCTATTCCTAGTTCTTGCAAATTTTTATTATAAATGTGTTGAAGTTTTTTTTAAAAAGCTTTTGTTCTGTATCTATTTAATAACTAAGTGCTTTTCTGCTTAATTTTGCTATCATATGATTTGCTTGATTTCTGAATGTTAAACAAAACCTGCATTCCTGAGGTGAATGTCACTTGGTCATGAAGCATATAATACCAGATTGGATTTCCTTGTTTTTAAGCAGTTTTGCTTCTAGGTGAATAAGGGATGTTGCTATACAACTTTTCTCCTGTAGGATCTCTGTCTGGTTGTATTACAGGGTTACGCTGGCCTCATATAACAAGTTGATACATTTTCCTGCTTTCCTTATTTTTTTGAAACAGTGTTGTAAGGTTGGTATTATTCTCTTCTTAAGTGATTCATAGAATATGAAACCACATGGGCCTAGATTTAGTTTGTTTTTGTTAAGAAATTCAACCTATTTTATAAATATAGGATAAGGCATACTTGACCTTAATTCTATGTCACCTTTGGAAAATTGTAGTTTTGACAAATTTGTCCTTTTCAGCTAAGTTATCAAATTTATTGTCATAGTGTTTTTCAAAAGGATTCCTTTGTCATCCTGTGTTGTCCATAGGTGATGTAGTGATGTCACTTTTATGTCTGCTATTGGTAAACTATACTGTACTTTTTCTCTTGATTATTCTAACAATTTAACAGTTTTATCACTTTTAAAACACACTTCTGGTTGTATTAAATTTTCTCTATTTTTGTCTGTGTTCTATATTATTTATTTCTACTTTATTTTTATTTCTGTTTTTCTTGCTTTAGATTTAATTTACTCTCCCATCAACTTCTTGAAATGGAAATTAAACCACTGGTATTAATACTTTCCTTTCAATATAAGTATTCAAAGCTACAATTTTCCATGTAATTTCTGCTTTAGTTGTTCCACAGCAAAAGCAGATAAGCTCTATTTTTATTGTCACTTAGCTTGAAGTATTTTATGTCTTCTAAGATTCATTCTTTAACATATGGGAATGTAAAAATGTCTTGATTAATTTCCAAATATTTTAAGCTTTTATATTTTTCTTTCTCTTATTTCTTTGAATTATATTTCTCTGTGGCCAGTAATCATAATCTGTAATATTGAACTATTTTAAAATTTGTTGAACATTCTATGTGAACCTTAAAAAGAATGTATATTTTTAAATTACTGATCATAGTGGACTATCAAAAGCAATATGGATGAGTTGATTGACAATGGTTTTATCTCTTCCATATTGCTACTTATATTTTTCTTTTATGCAGGGTCTAGGTGTTTTAGCAATCACTGATCAAGGTATATTAAAATTCTAAATTTGTGGATTTGTTAGCTTCTTTGATTGTGTCACTTTTTTGGTTAATGTTATTGTCAACCATTACGGTGACTAACAGTCCAAAATCAGACTGCTGCAGTGTTGAATCTTTCTGAGAGATCTGAGGAAGAAGTTGTCCCAGGCCTTTCTCCTAGCTTCTGAGGATGGCCAACAATCACTGGCATTTTTGGCTTGTAGATGCAATACTCCAATCTCCACCTCCATCTTCACATGATGGGCTCCCTCTGTCTCTGTATCTTCACATGGCCATCTTCTTAAGGACACCAGCCATACTGGATTAAGGGGCCATCCTACTCCAGTATCACCTGCATGCTAACACAACTAACTGTACCTTGAAAGACTGTGTTTCCAAGTAAGATCACATTCAGACATACTGGGTGTTGAACTTCAACATATCTTACTTTTTTTGTGGGGATTTGGCACAACTCAACTCATTATAATGTGCTTGGAAGCTCTTTTATTAAGAATATACACATTTGTCATTTTTGTGTTTTTCTGATGAATTGATTGTTATGAAATATCTTGCAGTATTTGTGGTGTTACTCTTTTTCTTGATATATTTTGATTTGTATCTATCATTTTGCTATTTATTTTCAATTTATCTTGCCTGTTCTTTGTTTTTCTTTTCCCCCTTAACTTCCTTCCATATGATTGTTTGAATATTTTTCTAAACCCATTACAATTCACTTATTGGCATTTTAGCAATGCCACCTTTGCATTATTGTTTTTTATTGTATTTTCTCTATGGATTAAAATATTCTTCTTAAGTTAGAAAGTTCTCTCAGTCAATAGTTTACCACTTTCATAAAATTCAAGATTTTCCCCATCACATTTAGCCCCAGCCATTCTACATGCTATTATTATAGTATGTATTATATCTACATACATTATAAATCTCACAATATTGTACTTTTCCCCAGGTGTTATATATATTTAAATTAATTTCAGCAAAGAAAACACTAAATACTAGTCTACATTTCTCTGTGTACCTAACATATCTGATGTTTTTTTCTTCCTACATATTTATGTTGCACCTGGTACAATTTCTTTTTACCCTAAAGAACTTCCTTTTAAAACTTTTATATTCTAGTAATATAAATATGTTCTGCTAGTAACAAATTCTCTTAGTTTTCATTTATTGTATATATATTTTGAAGGCTATTTTAATTAGGTATAGAATTACATGTTGACATTTTTTCTTACTTTTAGCACTTTAAATATGTGATTCCTTTGATTTTTAGCCTGTTGTTTCTGGTGAGAAATCAGACAACCTGTACCTAGCTCTGATTTTCTTATTTATTAATCTTCATGTTTGATAAGACACTTGGGTTTGTCACTGTATGCTTTTCACAAAATTTGTAAGTTTTCAACTATTAATTCTTCATGTATTTCTCTAGACCATTCTCTTTCTTCTCTTCTTTGGGTAATGCAAACATTTATGTTAAACTGTTTGATACTGTCCTACATGTCACTGAGGCAGTATCCATTCCTTTTCAATCTTTTATCCTTTATTTTCTTCAGATTTTATTATTTCTGTTGATTTGTCTTTAAATTCACTGACCTTTTCTTCTATTGTCTCATTTTTCCTGTTAATCCTATCCAGAGATTTATTTTTTGGTATGATATACTTTTAGATTTGGAATTTCCATTTATTTTTTCTATATCTATTTACTAATTTTCCATACCTATTCCCTCATTTTGGCCATTTTTCCTTAAAATACAAAATGCATATGTAATAGCTATATTAAGAGTCCTAATCTGATTATAAACATATGAGTTACATCAGAGTCTGTGTCTATTAGCTTTATTCTTTGACTCTTCACTATGGGTCACATTTTGCCATTTCTTTGCTTGGCCTGTGAAAATTACATTGTGGATATTCTGATTTCTTCTTCTTCTGATCAGTGGTGATTTTGTCTTTTGTTTTAAAAGGCTATTAAGCCTGTCTTCTTTGTGGTAGGCAGTATCTGAAATGTCTTCTCAGTTCCTGAAGCCTTCTATTTTTGCTTTCCCCTACAATCCTAGGCACATTTTGCTGCTCTCTCTTCTGTGGTTCCCTTTGTTTCCCATCATATTCTAGATGTTCTTGCAGCCCTGACCTCCATTCTCTGACTGCTTGTGGTCAATAAGGTTATGGCTTTATTTCTGAGTTTTACTGACTCCATGTCGTCTGTGATCTGGGGTGTCCCGTTTTATGAAAAGCTGTTTAAACTCAAATGCTAACCAGTGCAAATACCTTCTTTTAAGGGTGGATTCCTTCCAGTTTCTGAGTTTATGCCCACTTTTGATTGCTCTCCATTACCTTTAACTAGTGTTTTTGTTTGCTTTACTGTTT
Organism: Phataginus tricuspis; assembly: GCA_029783875.1. Classification (NCBI taxonomy): domain Eukaryota; kingdom Metazoa; phylum Chordata; class Mammalia; order Pholidota; family Manidae; genus Phataginus; species Phataginus tricuspis. The sequence goes on from JAQQAC010016209.1 coordinate 27,235,612, forward strand.
TGTCCAGAGTTTGTTGGTATTATCTGTGAGAGGATTAATATGATGCAAGTGACTCCCCTTTTGCTGGAAATGGACCTTATTTATTTTTTAAACAAACATTTATATGTCATTTATTATATGTCAGATATGTTTTTGCTTTAGTTTCAAGAAATTGGTTTTTTTGGTTTATAAATATTAACAGATTGTCATAATAATACACAAGTCAGATACTGCTATTTTTTCCATTTTATCAATGAGATAAATGAAATATATCATGTTTATGTAACTTTCCTAGGTCTACACAGCTGTTAAGTGTTAGAGGCATGATTTGACTCCTGACAGTCTAGCTGCTATGGTGTGCTACATTAAAAAAAATAGCCAATGGTTTGGTCTAACACAAACATCAATTTCTAAAACTGCTTGTATTCATAAATTTACATCTAATGTGCCATATGGAAAAACAGCAAAACTATAAATACAATGAATACATAGTCCTGAAAGAGTCTAAGAATTACAGTTATTATTGTCCTTTTCCAATTTTTGATAGCAGTTCCAGAATAAGTGGGTCACATCTGAAGAGAAGGAAGTAGATTTATGATTTGGAAAATAAGAAATTATTTCTAGGAAGCAGTGCTACTAAGAAGAATGGATCAGAATATGGCTGAGAAAAGAAATTAAGGAAAAGAGAAGCAGGCTTGACATAGTGAAGATGACAAAGAAGACAACTAGGAGAGGAGGGGCACTCTACTCAAACTGATGATAAATAAGTGAAAAAGAAGGCAATGATAAGTCAGAAAATATATCTAAGGAGAAAATATTCTGACAGATGTTATTTTTAGAAGTAAAATTTCAGAAAAGTGAAATAATTGTGCAAACTTTAAAGCTCTCTGGAGGAAAAGTGTTACATAAGTGTGACTTATTTTACTTCTTCCTATGAGGAAGAATATTACATGAAAAAATACCTTTAGTAGGATGGAAATTTTTTAAATAGGATATGGAGGTCATATTAGTATTTCACATAAAACTTTGGATGAATCAGCTACTTGGAGAAAATAAAATCCAAAACTCCAAAATAAGTTTTTAAGGACTTACTCTGTAAAATTTTGAATCATAAATGTGATAGTTGTGAGAATAAAATATCAGTATCTCCCCTAACCCATAGGAAGATGTACATAATGTGAAATTTTAAATATTTCCAGTTGAAATTAACAAATTCAAATTTTCTCTCTAAATACAACACATTTATCTCATTTGTGTTAAATCTGCATCTTTATGGACTTGCTATTACAGTATAACTTATAGCTACATTGATATCTTGTTATTATATAGAAAATAATATTTTGAAGAATTAGATATAATTCACCTTTTCTGAATATGAATACATTGTCATTCAAACCAGATTTTCCATTTCTTAACACAGTACAGTTTTTACTTAAAAATTTTTTTTAATTTATAGAAAGGTTCCAAAAATAGTACAGAGAGTACCTAAATATCCTTCACTCAGCAAACTCAAATGGTAACATCTTACACAACCTTACTACAGCATCAGGAAATTAACACTGATACAATACTACTAACTAATCTAAGATGTTAGTTACTTTTTTCCAGTTTTTCACTTATGTCTCCTTTCTAGTCTAAATTCTAATTCAGGGTCATATATCAGTTTATCGGGTCTGCTTAAAGGCCACTAATATGTGATAGCTCTTAGTCTTACTTTGTCTTTTAAGATCGTGACACTTCAGAAGATTACTAGCCAGTGATTAAATCAAGATTAGAAAATTTTGGCCCAAATACAATGGTGGTAACTGCCCTGGCAAGTGTATCATTTCTGGAGATGCAAAATATCAATATATATTATTATTTGTTATGTTAACTTCAGTCTCTTAGTTTAGGATGTGTAAGTCATTTTTTTTCTTTGTAGTTACTGTTTGCCCCCCCTTTGTCATTAATAAGTATATTTTATAGAGATACTTTGAGATACTTTGAGGCTGTATAAATATCTGTTCTTTCACCCACTAATTCTAGTAACCATCAGTGTTTCTGGCTTGTAAAAATTATTATTGTGGTGTTTATTTAATTATTATTTTCTATTTCTATCATTTTTGTCTACACTTATTAACTGGAATTCTACTTTAAAAAGGAACTATTCCTTCATTTATTTACACGATTTTTTATTTATGTCAGTATGGACTCATGGATATTTATGCCCATATTTGGCCATTAAGAGCTTGAATAAGTTGGCTCCTGTGTACCTTTCATTATGTATCCTGTTCAGGCTGCTATAATAAAGAATAAAGAATAATAAAAAATGGCTTGCAAATAGTATAAATTTATTGTTTTCAGTTTCGGAAATTCAAAGTCCCAAATCAGGGTGCCAGCATGGCCTAATTCTGGTGAGGGCCCTCTTATAAGTTGCAAACTGCTACCTTACCATTATATCTTTACATGGCAGAAAGAGGTGTTATCAACATTCCCAGCAAATGACTTAGTTTGCATTTCCACCAGCAATGTATGAGAGAACTTGTTTCCCCATAGTGTCAACAACAGTATGAAACCATACTTTTCAACTTTTCCCAATTTGATGGTGAGAATGTATCTTTGTGATGTTTTAATATGCATTTTAAATTATGAATTCAAACATTTTTCCATAGTTGAAGAACCATTTTCACATTATTTTTGTGAGCTGTTTGTTCACTGATATATAATACAAAATATAACATTATGCTGTATAAAATGTTATACTGAATATATATTATATGTAATTATTTTTTGAAACAGTTTTTTTTGATAGAGCCATTTTTAAGCACTAATATAAGCTATTATGAGTATTTCTAAAGTCTCATAATTTTGAATATTTTAACAATTCCTCTCACCCTCTAAAAGTGTTCTGCTATGATCAATGAATTTTATGGTATCTCACTTATCAGAACCTATTTTCTATGTGTGTACCAGGTAAAAAAAAACAATCAGTACCATGAGAATTCTAAAAATAATCTAAGTGAGAGTATTCTACAAGCACCCAAATTCAGATTTGGGAGTTGAATATATTTTCTACCAAATTTAAACACCAAAATTCTGACTTCTTAGAATTTACCCCTAAGAAAACAAAACCACTAATTTAAAAAAATATAGGCACCCCTATGTTTCTGACAGCATTATTTACAATAGCCAAGATATGGAAGCAAATAAATGTCCATTGATAGATGAATGGATAAAGAAGATGTGATACAAATATGCAATAGAATATTATTCAGCCATAAAAAGGAATGAAATCTTGCCATTTGCAACAACCTGGATGGACTTAGAGGGCATTATGCTAAATGAAGTAAGTCAGAGAAAGACAAATACCATATGATTTCACTTATATGTGAAATCTAAAAAACAAAACAAATGAATGAACAAAACAGAAAGAGCCTCATAGTTACAGAGAAGAGACTGGTAGTTGCCATAAGGGAGGTGAGTAGGGGGATGGATAAAATAGGTGAAGGGGGAAAAATAAGAATGTTTGACATCTTAAGCTGGGTGATAGTTACACACATGACAAAATTCAACAAGGTGCACACTAAGATTTGTGCATTTTATTGTATGTAATTCAATATAAAAATTAACAAAAAATTAAACATCAAGCTATATTTCCAATTTCTTTGAAACAAGCAACCAGACAGAAGAGGAGTTAAAGTAGAATTGAAAAGAACATCAATTCTGAAGTCAGGAAAATAATAGGTTTAACTTTCTTCTGCAATTCTAATTTGCTGTAACCTTTCTGACTATGAAATCTTTTACTTTAAAAATAGAAATAAGAATACATTCCTACTATAGCTATTTTGAAGATTAACAAGACAAAATGTATGAAACACTTTACATATAGTAAATATTCAGTATTTGTTGAAACCCTTGCTTCTTCTCACTGGCTCCAATTGATTACATAGTTGACCCTTGAGCAACATGGATGTTAGGGGCACTGACTTCCTGTGCAGCCAGAAATCCATACATAACTTTTGACTTCCCCAGAAACAGAACTACTAATAGCCTACTGTTGCCTGGAAGCTTTACTGATAACATATACTGTGGATTAACACATATTTTGTATGTTATATGCATTACATATACTGTGTTCTTACAATAAAGTAAGATAGAGAAAAGAAAATGTTTCTCAAATTTTTGAAAATCTCCAAAAAATTTTCTAATATATTTATTCAAAAAATCTCCATATAAATGCACCTGTGCCATTCAAACCTTTGTTGATCAAGAGTCACCATATATATATATAATTTATATATATATGTACATAAAATTTGGAAATGGACCTATGTATTTTTTTCATTTTAACCATAATTTACATAATTTACTTACTGTGCTAAGGGTCTCTAAAAGAAGCTCAATGATTTGCTAGAAGGACTCAAAGGATTTAGAAAAGCCATTATACTTACTGTTATGGATTATTAAAGTGAAAGGACAGAAATTAAATTCAGCAAAAGGAAAAGGCACATAGAATGGAGTCTAGGAGAAACCGGGAACAAGCTTCCTGCTCCCCGTGGTGTCCCACAGACAGCACTTATTTCTATCAACAACAATGTGTAACAACAAGTGTTAGAAAACAGAGCTCACCAGAGCCTTGATGTCCAGGGTTCCTACTGAGATTCAGTCACATAGACTACATAAAGAGCCATGCAACATCTACATGACTGACTTCAGCTACCCAGGCTCCAGCTTCCAACATACAAATGCAGAGGCTGGCATCAGCCACATGACATGTCCCAAGGCCTCAGGCATACAAAGACACTCTTATTAGACAGGACATTGAGGGCTCAGATCACCTCCCAGGAGCCATGCCAAAGGCCAGTCCTGAAGACCTTGGGTGTGTGCAGGATTTAGGCAGTTTAGCCTTGCTGAGTTAACCCTTTCATGCACACTTATTATTGCCATTAACTGTTTATCATTTATTGTATATAATTTATTATGTATTTTTAATGTATACCTATTATGTAGTGAAGGGAATAGGAAGTCCAGTGGATTTGACTCATGCCATGCATGCTCTAGTGGATGGTCATAGGATTTTCACATGTTTGCTCAGTGGTGAAGAATTAGTTGGGTTAGGTTAGGCATGACTGAATGAAGGCTAAGTGCTTGAATTCAGGAGAAAGTATGCATGCCTGGCAAATAGAATTTAAGTAGTTGAGAAAATAAAAACTTACAAAGAAAAACTTTAAATTGGCTACATAGAAAAATAATTTAGCTATTCTTCTTTAGATTTTGTCTATTGACTTTAAGAAACTACGATCAATAAAACTCTAATTTCTTTTGTACTTAGTAGATCCATAGCTAGCATTTCTAAAGTCTACAAAAGTATATAAATAGCAGGAGGCATCACATGGGGGGGAAGAAAACGGTTTTTCCCAATCAGCATCATTTAGCTGGTTAGGTTTCAGTTCAACATATCTGGCAGAAAAGGGAGGATTCATTAACATCTGACATTCTGTGAGCATATGTACAATAAAAGCACTGATGTTATTGGAGAGCTGTGTCATAATTCTAAGGTTTTATTGGATTCTAGTATTTTACAAATATTAAAGATGACACTCATTAGATGCTACACTAGATTAAACATGAAAATTATTATACTCATTTTAGTACAATTTTAATGCTATAAATGCCAAAAGGATTAACTGGATATGTGAATAAGTCACTGCTGATGTTTTTTCAGACAAAAGTCACATAGATTTTTGCAGAGACTGAAATTATATGTGCTTTCAGATATAAACTAGATAACTGAGTCCATGGACATTCTCATTTCCTGGAGACTGAATCAACTCAAAGTGATAATGTTTAGGAATTTGCCATTTGTATTTCTATACATGAAGAATAAAATTTTAGTATTTCAAATAAAACAAAGATTAGACAATTATGCCTGGCCCTGGACAATCACCTCACACATATTAGACTTCCAATAATTGTTCTAATTGATTCCACTGTAAAGAGTGCTTATTACAACCCCAAATCGACCAGTCGTCTAGTTTGAGTATATTATTTTTACTACAGATTATTCATTTTTAGAAACAAGATTGTTTTCAATTGTGACAGTTGTATTCTCTTATCAAATCAAACTTTAATAAAAATTCATTCAAATTTTTTTTCCTCCCATGACATTAGTCAGTCTTTTAATTAGTTTATGCATCTTATCTGTAAATCTGTATGTGATAGCTCATTTAGCAGAAATCAGAGCACTTCTTAATTCATTTAATGTTATGGACATTTTCTCTTTACTAATAAATCATCAATTTGAGTATTTCTATTTGTAAAGAAAAAATTTGTTTATATCACAGATTTATATACTTAGAAATGATACTTGTGTGTATGTGTGTGTACATGTGTGTAACTGTGTGTGTCCTATGGATACAACAAACATTGAACACCTACTCGTGTAAGGCATTATGTTTAGGGCCATGCCCCTGGTGTTACTAAACTGACACTGCAATTGTTCAGACTCCAATTTTTGTACCTACAAACTATGAAATGAAGTTCCCCAAAATAAGTCTTAATGGTAAAATGATCTTGAGCGCTCAAATTATTAGTTCAATATTCCAAGAGAAAAATTATGCTCCCCTTGAATGACAATATAACGTGTTGGTCAAGAGCTGGGCTACCTGCTTCAAATCCTGGCCCTCCCAATTTCCAACTCCAAGAAAAAGTAGCTAAATTAAGTTTTCTATGATGCCAAATTAAAATTCCCTTTTGCAAATTTTAAGTTCTTCAACCACTTTAATTCTAGTTACCATGCATCCCCGTCTGCCCCTGCATCCCCTTGGTGAACAATGGCAAAGTATTTACATATAAATACACGTAATTCACTCATCTCAGCAGATCGGGCTCACATTATTGGCTATTTAATTTAATTTAATTAATATGCTTGATTATAATAAACATTTCACCAAATAATATCTTGCATTTCAAACTATGTTCATGTTGTCTTATTTTTTATTCATGATATACATAAATAATTCACAAGAAAGCTCTCTATTCATCATTTAATAACTTTAGAGGGCTGAAGCTCCAGTAAAATTGAGGAAGATTTTAAAATCTGGTTTCCAGACAGCAGAGGGCAGTTTATGCTGATAACCTAAAAACCAGGGGTACAAGGCAGGGGGTGGGGGGTCAAAGCAAAACAAAATGTAACAAAAATCTCAAAAGCAAATGGAAACTCTGCTGTGACTCTTATTCACATAAGAGTAGATGTGCATTATTATTATACTACTTTAGATAAAGGAATAGTAAATATAGGACACAAGCAGGCCACTCCATCCTCTTTCATCTGTGAAAGACACAGCTAGTCAACTGTGGCAAATTTAACATTTTATCTAAATGAAGATATAGATCATCCTCTATACATTGCTCCACACATCTGCTTTAGAGTGTTGGTCTTAGGAGTACAGAATCTAGAACCACACTCTCTAATCTGAGTCCTTAATAGCCCAGTTACTTCACATCTTTGTGCTTCGGTGTTTTCTTTGATAATAATAACATATAATAACAATAATACTTCCAAGGATTGTTTTGAACCTTAAATTAGAAGAGATAGAAAAATCTATGTAAGTGTCATTCTTTTAATTATCATTACCCCCAAATAATTGGATTTAACAATAAGATGAACCAAATTTTCAGGTTAAAATATGTTAATAAACAACATCAGAAGGCTAGCATGTGTGTAACACTTTATTTTTCCTATACAAAATGGCCAACCAAAGTCTACTTTCTCATTTAAAGGTAAGCTTCAACTATATGGAAACATCGTTAGACTGAGACAGTTAAATGAGGTGTTTTCTATGTTACCTTTCAAAGGTGTACTTATTATTTTTTGGGGGGGGTGTTTTCGTTCAGGTAACTGGAGTTTATTTAGTAAATCACTATTGCCAGTTTGTAGCTTTGTACTTCCCTTTACATCTGCCACACTGGTCCTTGCCCTCAGATTTCCTTGGTACCCTTTTGTCTAATACTGTATTCCTACCATTTGGATGCTTTATTGATCTCTTCTGGATAATTATATTTAATGAGGAGAGAAAGAATCATTTGTTGTTTTACCTTAGGATACTATTGTTTTTCATGTATTTTTGGGTGAATACTTGGAAAAAAAACCTCTGGTAAAAAAAAATTTAGGACCATAGAAAATATTATTTTCTAATAATATCCTATTTTTTTCATTTTTCAAAGAATTAGGGTATACAAAGAAAACAAGTTCTCAGACTCAAAAAGACATATGCACCCCTATGTTTATCGCAGCACTATTTACAATAGCCAAGATATGGAAGCAACCTAAGTGTCCATTAGTAGATGAATGGATAAAGAAGAGGTGGTACATATACACAATGGAATATTATTCAGCCATAAGAAGAAAACAAATCCTACCATTTGCAACAACATGGATGGAGCTAGAGGGTATTATGCTCAGTGAAATAAGCCAGGCAGAGAAAAACAAATACCAAATGATTTCCCTTATTTGTGGAGTATAACAATGAGGCAAAAGTGAAGGAACAAAACAGCAGCAGACTCACAGACTCCAAGAAGGGACTAGCGGTTACCAAAGGGGAGGGTGGGGGAGGGAGGGAGAAGGGGATTAAGGGCCATTATGATAAGCAATCACAATATAGGTAGGTCATGGAAAAGGCAGTACAGCACAGAGAAGACAAGTAATGACTCTAAAGCATCTTATTATGCTGATGAACAGTGACTGCAGTGGGGTGTGGGCAGGACTTGATAATATGGGTGAATGTAGAAACCACAATGTTGCTCATGTTAAACCTTCATAAGATTGTATACCAATGATACCTTAGTTAAAAAAAAAGTAACACAAATTAAATAAAAGAATTAGGGTATAAATTTTGATCACCTTTTCTAAACATAAGCATATTTGTTATATAATATATCAGACTAATTTTAATTATAGTGTGTTTTCTGACCATCAGTCACCAAGTCATTATGTTAATGATTATATACAACCTGAGCACATAGTTAATTTTTATATCTGTAATTTTCACACTATTGCATGTCATTCCAGTGATCCAAATCTCACAAAAACAGGATAACTAAATAAACAGTCTGCGTCAATAATCTATTTCTGCATTAAAATAAAAGAAGTGGCTTAAAACAATAATGATTTGTTATTGCTAGTGAGTCTGTGTATGGATGAGTTTCTAGTTCCATTTATCTGGGCCAGGCATGACTGACATTGAATGATTTGTTCTTATGTCTTTAGCAAATGAGTTGGCCAGAGGGTGATTCTTATAGGATGGTGTCTCACTCACATGTCTGGTTATTAGATTGATAGGTATTGATGGGGGCAACAAGGGTGGCTGGGCCACGTCACTCATCATTCAACAGGTTAGGCTGGGTTTTATAACTTGATAATGACAAGGTTCCAAGAGAGTGAGTAAAAGTTTGCCATGTGTGTTGAGTTCTATATTCATAGCTGGCACAATGTCACTCTTGCTGCATTCTACTTATCAGAGAAGTCACAAGAACACCCTAGACCCACATGGTAGGAAACAGACCTTTTCTCTTGATGGGATGAGCTACAAAGTCACATTTCAAAAGGGCATGGGTAATGGGAGGAGAATAATTTCAGCCATAATTGTAAACAATACACAATATTCTCTTACAGTTATTTGATTATTTGGGCATTTACCTTTATATACATATAAAAATTCTGCAAGGAATGAATATTAAGACATGTGAATTAAGGAATTCAAAGAACTACCTCTTTGATGGGAAAAAATTATCTGCTTTTTATTCATACATAAAGCTCATTATGGATCAGATTTTTATCACCTAGTAAAGTCAGTATAATTCTTAATTAAAACCACTTAGTTACCAAGTAGCTGTTTAGAAATGAAAGAACAAACTAAAAAATTTTCCTGGTGAATATATAAATAAGAAAAAATGAATGACAACATTTTATCTATTCACGACATTTTCTTTTTGCAGTGCTATTGTATTCACTGAACTAAATACTCCTGGATAATAAAGACTTTATTGGTGCACTTTAAACACTGTGGGAAGCTTTCTAAATTATCTGTCATATCTCTTCCATGCTTACATACTATTCTACATAATTCAAGTACTTGTGCTCATCTAAATACACACAATACTAAGAGATACCCAAATTTTACCTAATTGGAACACTTACATACTTAATATTGGTAGAGTAAATCCATCTATATTTAAACATATTCTAATAATCTCCAGGGACACTTTATGAGTATAAAAGTCTCTTGTGCAAAATACACTGCATGTCCAGCTGACAATCCAGGTCAGCTGTCTTCAATGTGTTGGCTCAGCTTTCCAGAATGCATGAATTTTATGATACCTCCATGTATGTCATGAAAGAGTAAAAAGCAGGTTAACAGACCAAGTTAAACCTCTCAACTACTTTCATCTGAAACTCGTGTATCTTTCTTCCACTCACTACTTTTATTAGCCAAAGTAAGTCATGTGGTCTTTCTCATCTTCAAAGGGGAGTAGAACCATGCAATCCTTCAGTAAGCCAAGAAAGAGAATCACTGGAAATATTGGTGGGGTGTAATAATGTTCCTCCCTATAACTGCTATTAATTTGAAAAATTTTTTAATCACTCTTTTTAAATAAGAAATTCACAGAGACTTGGATTCCCTATGAATGGAAGACAAAAGTGAAATACAAATGAGCTTTTTCTGGCTTAACAAAGAAAATACAAGTTTATAACTTTCAGGCAAAGATAGTAATTTAAGCAGAATTATTGGGGCTATAGTTATTAAGTAAGATAACCTAGAATTACAAACTTTTTAAAAGTTAACGTTTAAAAACTTTAGCAACCAACAGACTGCATACAGACCTCACGAACACAGGAGACCTCACAAAACAGGGTAACGAACGAAAGCCTTAAACCGGTGAGACCCAGGCCCTTCCTCAACCCCAGCTCACTGGTGAGAGGAAGAGAAACGGAGCACAGGAGGGAGTGGAAGCCTGGGACTACTGATTGCCTAGCCCTGGAGATCTGCTTTGTGAGTGGAAGCCTATATTGTGTGGTGCTCTGGACACTGGGGAGCTCATATGGGTAGAGTGCTTGGGAGATGGACATTCCAGCTGTTTGTGGAGGAAGGGATCCATATTTGGCAGCTCTGTGCCAGAGAAGGGATGGGTTGTCTGAGAGGCTTCCTAGCAGCGAGAGGGCTGCTGAAGGGGTGGTGTATGCACGAACCTTGCTGCATGGGAGAAGGTAGAGCTGGACAAGGTTGTCTGGGTGCGCACTGCCCAGCTGGCTGGGAACTTTTAGGAGCTTCAGGTGCTCCATACCCCTGGCTGCCTACTCAGCTCTGAGGACCCCACAGTGACACGCAGCCTGCTGCACCTTCCTCCTACACTGCTGGCACTGGTTTGCAAACTGGCAGTCACTGTGCTGGTGTCAGGCCAGCCAGAGGGAGGCACCACCTACAACAGCTAGAGACGCAAAACACAGAGGCTTACACTTGTGTGTTTGGCCTACTGGCTCTGACACCGGACACATACTGCAGATGGGAATCAGGAAAACAATCTTTCCACCCCCCAGGCAACAGCTCCTCTCCCCTACGACCCTCAACCTCACTCTAGGGGATGAGCAGCTCCAGACACTGGAGTTTCTGCGCACTAGTGGGCACCACACAGAAATACGAAACATCAAAAGAACATGGTTCACAATAAAACCTCACAAACCACAGAAAAAGAGTCAAATGAAACTGAACTGACCAATCTTCCTGAAAGAGAGTTCAAAATAAAAATTATAAACATACGAAGGGACTTCTGGGAGATGGCGGTGTGAGCAGGGTGGCGGAAATCTCCAAAAACTATATATATTTATGAAAATACAATAAATACAACTATTCCTAAAAGAGAGACCAGAAAATACAGGACAACAACCAGGCTACAGCTACACCTGCAAGGAATCAGCACCTCATGAAGCAGGAAAGACACAAAGCCGCGACCCGGAGGGACCTGAGCACTCCCCCACCCAAGCTCACTGGTGGGAGGAAAAGAATCAGAGTGGGGAGGGAGTGGAAGCACAGGCCCGCCAAATAACCAGCCCTGGTGATCTGTGCTGGGAGCACTGACACACATCATGCAGTGTATTGGAGATTAGGGAAACAGAAGTGAAGGATCCGAAATGGCAGATCCCCTGAGCCAGCTCTTCGGGACAAAAGAAAAGCGGGCGTTTTTTTAAAAGTCTTAAAGAGAGAAGGGCACAGCAGCGGAACACAATCATCCCAGCACACTCAGCTGAGCAGGCTGGGAGTCCTGGGGAATTTCGGACCCCTTGGCCGGCAGCCAGGAAAAGTGGCCGCACTAGGCCTTCCCACAGAGATCAGCAGCACCGATTTGTTCGGTCCCTGGCAAGAGCCACAAAGGCCCCACGGAGTGGCAGCTGCTGCGGAATAGTGGAGCAGCAGCGCCACCTACAGCATCCTCACAGAATCTACACACGGCGGTCTTTTTTTTTTTAAAGTCTTAAAGAGCCCAGCTGACACACCTGGTGCCTACAAGTGACCACTTCTATCGCCATGAAAAGACAGAGGAACATGGTATAAACAAAGCTTAGCCAGACAACCCCAGAGAGGGAGCCTGATGGGATGGATATGCACAATCCTCCTGGAAAAAGAATTCAGAATAAAAGTCATGACCATACTGATGGATCTACAGAGAAATCTGCAAGAGTTAAGGGAGGAAGTGAGGGAAGAGAGGAAAGACAATGCAGAAATGAGATAAGCGATCGACGGGCTTAGCAGCAGACTGGACGAGATGCAAGAGACTGTTAATGGAATAGAAATCAAAGAACAGGAATAAAGAGAAGCTGAGACAGAGAGAGATAAAAGGATCTCTAGGAATGAAAGAATATTAAGAGAACTGTGTGACCAATCCAAATGGAACAATATTCGCGTTATAGGAGCACCAGAAGAAGAAGAGAGAAAAAGGAATAGAAAGTGTCTTTGAAGAAATAATTGCTGAAAACTTCCCCAAGCTGGGGAAGGAAATAGGTTCTCAGACCATGAAAGCCCACAGATCTCCCAACACAAGGGACCCAAGGAAGACAACACCAAGACATATAATAATTAAAATGGCGAAGATCAAAGATAAGGACAGAGTATTAAAGGCAGCCAGACAGAGAAAAAAGATCACCTACAAAGGAAAACCCATCAGACTATCATCAGACTTCTCAACAGAAACCTTACAGGCCAGAAGAGAATGGCATGATATATTTAACGCAATGAAATAGAAGGTCCTTGAACCAATAATACTATATCAAGCATGACTTCATTTAAATTTAAGGAAGGGATTAAACAATTCCCAGACAAGCAAAAGCTGAGGGAGTTTGCCTCCCACAAACCACCCCTACAGGATATCTTACAGGGACTGCTCGAGATGGAAGCACTTCTATGGCTAAAAAAGGACACCAGAGAAAATAAATGCATAGCAAAGAAAGCAGACGATCCAAGTACTAACTAAACCCAAAGAATAAAACACCTAGTATATAAACAATGGAGGAGGAAGAATAAGAAGGGAGAGCAATAAAGAATAATCAGACTGTGTTTACAATAACTTAACAAGAAAGTAAAGTTAGACTGTTAGATAGTAAAAAACCTACCTTTGAACGTTTGGTAACCACGAATCAAAAGCCAGCAATGAAAATAAGTATATATCTATCGATAATCACCCTAAATGTAAATGGACTGAATGCACCAATCAAAAGACACAGAGTAATAGACTGGATAAAAAAGCAAGACCCATCTATAGCTCCTTACAAGAGATTCACCTCAAACACAAAGATATACACAGACTAAACGTGAAGGGATGGAAAAAGATATTTCATGCAAACAACAAGGAGAAAAAAGTAGGTGTTGCAGGACTTGTATCAGATAAAATAGATTTCAAAACGAAGAAAGTAGCAAGAGATAAAGAAGGACATTACATGATAAAGGGGTCAGTACAACAAGATATAACCATTTTAAATATATATGCACTCAACACAGGAGTGCCAACATATGTGAAACAAATACTAACAGAATTAAAGGAGGAAATAGAAAGCAATGCATTCATTTTAGGAGACTTCAACACACCACTCACTCCAAAGGACAGAACAACCAGACAGAAAATAAGTAAAGACACAGAGGCACTGAACAACATATTAAAACAGATGGACCTAACGGACATTTACAGAAATCTACACCCAAAAGCAGCAGGATACACATTCTTCTCAAGTGCACATGGAACATTTTCCAGAATAGACCACATACTAGGCCACAAAAAGAACCTCAGTAAACTCAAAAATATTGAAATCCTACGAACCAACTTCTCAGATCACAAAGATATAAAAGTAGAAATTAATTTTAGAAAGAAATCAAAAAGGCTCACAAATACATGGAGACTTAACAACATTCTCCTAATTAATCAATGGATTAACTACCAAATCAAAACAGAAATCAGAGAATATATGGATACTAATGACAACAACAACACAAAGCCACAACATCTGTGGGACGCAGCAAAGGCAGTTCTAAGAGGAAAGTATATTGAAATCCAGGCCTATTTAAAGAAGGAAGAACAATCCCAAATGAATAGTCTAAAGACACAATTACTGAAATTGGAAAAAGAAAAACAAATGAGGCCCAAAGTCACCAGAAGGAGGGACATAATAAAGATCAGAGAAGAAATAAATAAAATTTAGAAGAATAAAACAATAGAAAAAAATCAATGAAACCAAGAGCTGGTTCTTTGAAAAAATAAAATAGATAAACCCCTAGACAGACTTATTAAGAGAAAAAGAGAATCTACACACATAAACAGAATCAGAAATGAGAAAGGAAATATCATGATGGACCGCACAGAAATACAAAGAATTATAAGAGAATACTATGAGAATCTATATGCTAACAAGCTGGAAAACCTACAAGAAATGGACAAATTCTTAGAAAAATACAACCTTTCAAAACTGACCAAACAAGAAACAGAAAACCTAAACAGACCAATCACCAACGACAAAATTGAATCGGTAATCAAAAAACTACCCAAGAACAAAACCCCTGGGACAGATGGATTCACCTCTGAATTCTACCAGACATATAGAGAAGAACTAAAACCCATTTTCCTTAAAGTTTTCCAAAAAATAGAAGACGAGGGAATACTTCCAAACTCATTCTATGAAGCCAGCATCACTCTAATACCAAAACCGGGCAAACCCACACCAAAAAAGAAAACTACAGACTAATATCCCTGATGAACGTAGAGGCAAAAATACTCAACAAAATATTAGCAAACCGAATTCAAAAATACATTAATAGGATCATACACCATGATCAAGTGGGATTCATCTCAGGGATGCATGGATGATACAACATTCAAAAATCCATTAACATCATCCACCAAAGCAACAAAAAGAATAAAAAAAAAACACATGATCATCTCCATAGATGCGGGAAAAGCAATTGACAAAATTCAACATCCATTCATGATTAAAACTCTCAACAAAATGGGTATAGAGGGCAAGTACCTCAACATCATAAAGGCCATATATGTCAAACCCACAGTTAACATTATACTTAACAGTGAGAAGCTCAAAGCTTTTCATCTAAGATCGGAAAAAGACAGGGAGGCCCACTCTCTCCACTGTTATTCAACATAGTACTGGAGGTCCTAGCCA
>JAQQAC010016209.1:27251684-27268863 GCA_029783875.1 Phataginus tricuspis
TGGATTCACCTCTGAATTCTACCAGACATATAGAGAAGAACTAACACCCATTTTCCTTAAAGTTTTCCAAAAAATAGAAGAGGAGGGAATACTTCCAAACTCATTCTATGAAGCCAGCATCACTCTAATACCAAAACCAGGCAAACCCACACCAAAAAAGAAAACTACAGACCAATATCCCTGATGAACGTAGAGGCAAAAATACTCAACAAAATATTAGCAAACCGAAATCAAAAATACATTAATAGGATCATACACCATGATCAAGTGGGATTCATCTCAGGGATGCAAGGATGATACAACATTCGAAAATCCATTAACATAATCCACCAAAGCAACAAAAAGAATAAAAAAAAACACATGATCATCTCCATAGATGCGGAAAAAGCATTTGACAAAATTCAACATCCATTCATGATTAAAACTCTCAACAAAATGGGTATAGAGGGCAAGTACCTCAACATCATAAAGGCCATATATGTCAAACCCACAGTTAACATTATACTTAACAGTGAGAAGCTCAAAGCTTTTCATCTAAGATCGGAAAAAGACAGGGAGGCCCACTCTCTCCACTGTTATTCAACATAGTACTGGAGGTCCTAGCCACGGCAATCAGACAAAACAAAGAAATACAAGGCATTCAGATTGGTAAAGAAGAAGTCAGATTGTCACTATTTGCAGATGACATGATATTGTATATAAAAAACCATCAAGACTCCACTCCAAAACTACTAGAACTAATATCTGAATTCAGCAAAATTGCAGGATACAAAATTAACACACAGAAATCTGTTGCTTTCCTATACACTAACGATAAGCTAACAGAAAAAGAAATCAGGAAAACAAATCCATTCACAATTGCATCAAAAAGAATAAAATACCTAGGAATAAATCTAATGAAGGAAGTGAAAGACCTATACCCAGAAAACTACAAGACACTCCTAAGAGAAATTAAAGAGGACACTAATAAATGGAATTTCATCCCATGCTCTTGGCTAGGAAGAATAAATATTGTCAAAATGGCTATACTACCTAAAGCAACCTACAGATTCAATGCAAGCCCTATCAAAATACCAACAGCTCTCTTCAGTGAACTGGAACAAATAATTCTAAAATTCATATGGAACCACAAAAGACCTCGAATAGCCAAAGCAATCCTGAGAAGGAGGAAAAAAACAGGGGGAATTATGCTCCCTGACTTCAAGCTGTACTACAAAGCCACAGTAATCAGGACTGTTTGGTATAGACATAAAAACAGACCCACAACAGTGGAACAGAATATAAAATCCAAACATTACCTTAACATATATAGTCAATTAATATATGATAAAGGAGCTTTGGATATACAATGGGGAGATGACAGCCTCTTCTGCGGCTGGTGTTGGCAAAACTGGACAGCTACATGTAAGAGAATCAAACTGGACTACTGTCTAACCCCATACACAAAGGTAAACTCAAGGTGGATCAAAGACCTGAACGTAAGTCATGAAACCATAAAACTCTTAGAAAAAAACATAGGCAAAAATCTCTTGGACATAAACATGAGCGACTCCTTCATGAACATATCTCCTGGGCAAGGGAAACAAAAGCAAAAATGAACTAGTGGGACTATATGAAGCTGAAAAGCTTCTGTACAACAAAGGACACCATCAGTAGATCAAAAAGACATCCTAAAGTATGGGAGAATATATTCATAAATGACGTATCTGATAAGGGGTTCACATCCAAAATATATAAAGAACTCATGCAACTCAACAAACATAAAGTTAATAATCCAAGTAAGAAATGGGCAGAGGACATGAATAGACACTTCTCCAAAGAAGAAACTCAGATGGCCAACAGGCACATGAAAAGATGCTCCACATCACAAATCATTAGAGAAATGCAGATTAAAACCACAATGAGATATCACCTCACACCAGTTAGGATGGCCAACATCCAAAACACAAACAACAAATGTTGGCGAGGATGTGGAGAAAAGGGAACCCTCCTACACTGCTGGTGGGAATGCAAATTAGTTCAACCATTGTGGAAAGCAGTATGGAGGTTCCTCAAAAAACTCAAAATAGAAATACCATTTGACCCAGGAATTCCACTCCTAGGAATTTACCCTAAGAATGCAGCAGCCCAGTTTGAAAAAGACATATGCACACCTATGTTTATCGCAGCACTATTTACAATAGCCAAGAAATGGAAGCAACCTAAGTGTCCATCAGTAGATGAATGGATGAAGAAGATGTGGTACATATACACAATGGAATATTATTCAGTCATAAGAAGAAAACAAATCCTACCATTTGCAACAACATGGTTCGAGCTAGAGGGTATTATGCTCAG
Organism: Phataginus tricuspis; assembly: GCA_029783875.1. Taxonomy (NCBI): domain Eukaryota; kingdom Metazoa; phylum Chordata; class Mammalia; order Pholidota; family Manidae; genus Phataginus; species Phataginus tricuspis. The sequence goes on from JAQQAC010016209.1 coordinate 27,254,022, forward strand.
TGAAATAAGCCAAGCCGAAAAAGACAAGTATCAAATGATTTCACTCATATGTGGAGCATAAAAACAAAGAAAAGAACTGAAGGAACAAAACAGCAGCAGACTCACAGAACCCAAGAACGGACTACTAGTTACCCAAGGGAAAGGGACTTGGGAAGATGGGTGGAAGGGAGGGATAAGGGGGAAAAGGGGGCATTACGATTAGCAGGCGTAATGTTATGGGATGCGGGGAGGGCTGTACAACTCATAGGAGACAAGTAGTGGTTCTGTAGCATCTCACTAACCTGATAATGACTGTAATGGGCTTGGTGGGGGGGACCTGATGAAGTGGGTAGTCTAATAACCATAATATTGCACATGTAATTATAGATTGATGATACGAAAATAAATTTAAAAGAATAAAAATTATAAACATGGTTATGGAGATACAGAAAAATATTGAAGAACTCAGGAATTAATTTAAGTCAGAGATTCAATCATTAAGAATTTCCATATCTGAAATGAAACATACAATGCAGGGATTTAAAAGCAGATTAAATGTAGTAGAAGAGATGGTAAACGGAATAGAAATTAGAAAATAGGAATACAAAGAAGCTGAGGCACACAGAGAAAAAATAATCTCTAAGAATGAAAGAATATTGAAAGAAATGTGTGGCCAATCCAAATGGAACAATATTTGCATTAAAGAAGAGAGATAAAAAGCACTAGAAAGTGTCACTGAGGAGGTAATTGCTGAAAACTTCCCCAATGTGGGGGAGGAGATAGTCTCTCAAGCCATGGAGGTGCACAGATCTCCTAACACAAGGGACCCAAGGAAGACAACATTAAGACAAATAATAATTGAAATGGCAAAGATAAAGGATAAAGAAAGATTTTTGAGAAGCAGCTAGAGAGAGACAAACGATCACGTACAAAGGGAAACCCATCAGGCTATCATCAGACTTCTCAACAGAAACCTTACAGGGCAGAAGGGAGTGGCATGATATATTTAATGCAACGAAGCAGAAGGGCCTTAAACCAAAATACTCTACCCGACAATGTTATCATTTAAATTTGAAGGAGGGATTAAACAATTTTCAGATAAGCAAAAGCTGAGAGAATTTGCCTACCACAAACCACCTCTACAGTGCATTTTGGAGGGACTCCTATAGATGCAAGTATTCCTAAGGCTAAACAGATTTCACCAATGGGATAGACAAAGAGTTTAGAATATGATTCATAACATACAAAGAATGGTGGAGGAAGAATTAGGAGGAAGAAAAAATAGAACCTTTACGTTGTGTTTATAAAAGCATATGAAGTGAGTTAAATTAGACTTTTAGACAGTAAGGAAATTCCCCTTGAGCCTTTGGTAACCATGAATCTATAGCTTGCAATGGCAATAAGTACATACCTACCGATAATCACCCTAAATTTAAATGGTCTGAATGCACCAATCAAAAGACATAGAGTCACTGAATGGAAAAAAAAGTTATGCTGCCCATCTATATGCTGCCTACAAGAGACTCACTTCAAACTCAAAGACATACACAGTAAAGGGATGGGGAAAGATATTTCATGCAACTAATAGGGATAAAAAAGCAGGAGCTGCAGTACTTGTATCAGACAAAATAGACTTCAAAACAAAGAAAGTAACAAGAGACAAAGAAGGACATTATATAATGATAAAAGTGTCAGCCCAACAAGAGGATGTAACTATTATAAATATCTATGCACCCAACACGGGATCACCTACATATGTGAGACAAATGCTAACAGAATTAAAGGGGGAAATAGAATGCAATGCATTCATTTTAGAAGACGTAAACACACCACTCACTCCATAGGACAGATCAACGAGACAGAAAATAAATATACAGACGCAGTGAACAACATATTAGAACAGATGGACCTAACGGACATCTACAGAACACTCCATCCAAAAGCAACAGGATACACATTCTTCTCAAGTGTAAATGGAACATTTTCAAGAATAGATTATATACTAGGCCACAAAAAGAACCTCAGTAAATTCAAAAATATTGAAATTGTACCAACCAGCTTCTCAGATCACAAAGGTATGAAACTAGAAATAAATTACACAAACAAAACAAAAAATCCCACAAACACATGGAGGCTTAATAACATGCTCCTAAATAATCAATGGATCAATGACCAAGTAAAAACAGAGATCAAGCAATATATGGAGACAAATGACAACAATAATTCAACACCACAAAATCTGTGGGACGCAGCAAAAGCCGTGCTAAGAGGGAAATATACTGCAATACAGGCCTAACTCAGGAAAGAAGAACAAGCCTAAATGAACAGTCTAAACTAACAATTAATGAAACTAGAAAAGGAAGAACAAATGAGGCTCAAAGTTAGTAGAAGGAGGGACATAATAAAGATTAAAACAGAAATAAGTAAAATAGAGAAGGATAAAACAACGGAAAGAATCAATGTAAGCAGGAGCTGTTTCTTTGAGAAAATAAACAAAATAGATAAACCCCAAGCCAGACTTATCAAGAAAAAAAGAGAGTCTAAACACATAAAAAGAATCAGAAATGAGAAAGGAAAAATCATGACAGACCCGACAGAAATACAAAGAATTATCAGAGAATACTATGAAAAAGTATATGCTAACAAACTGGATAACCTAGAAGAAATGGACAACTTTCTAGAAAAATACAACATTCCAAGGCTGACCAGGAAGAAACAGAAAATCTGAATACATCAATTACCAGCAAAGAAATTGAATTGGTAATCAAAAAACTACCTAAGAACAAAGGACCTGTACCATATGGTTTTACTGCTGAATTTTATCAAACAATTAGTGAAGACCTAATACCCATCCTCATTAAAGTTTTCCAAATAGTAGAAGGGGAGGGAATACTCCCAAACTCATTCTACGAGACCAATATCACTCTAACACCAAAACCAGGCAAAGACACAACAACAACAAAAAATTACAGACCAATATTCCTGATGAACAGAGATGCAGAAATACTCAACAAAATATTAGAAAACCAAATTCAAAAATACATCAAAAAGATCATCGATCATGATCAAGTGGGATTCATCCCAGGGATGCAAGGATGGTATAACATTAAAAAATCCATCAAAATCATCCACTACATCAACAAAAAGAAGGACAAAAACCACATGATCATCTCCATACATGCTGAAAAAGCATTCGACAAAATTCAACATCCATTCATGATAAAAACTCTCAACAAAATGGGTATAGAGGGCAAGTACCCCAAAATCATAAAGGCCATATATGTAAAACCCATAGCCAACATTACACTTAACAGCGAGAAGCTGAAAGCTTTTCATTTAAGATTAGGAACAAGACAAGGATGCCTACTCTCCCCTCCTTTATTCAACATAGTTCTGGTGGTCCCAGCCACAGCAATCAGACAACACAAAGACATAAAAGGCATCCATATTGGTAAGGAAGAAGTCAAACTGTCTCTGTTTGCACATGACATGATATTGTACACAAAAAACCCTAAAGAATCCACGCCAAAACTACTAGATTTATATCTGAACTCAGCAAAGTTGCGGGATTCAAAATTAGTACACAGAAATCCGTTCCATTCCTATACATTAATGGTGAACTAGTAGAAAGAGAAATCAGGAAAACAATTCCATTCACAATCACATCAAAAAGAATAAAATACCTAGGAATAAACCTAACCAAGGAAATGAAAGACCTATACCCTGAAAAATACAAGACACTCTTAAGACAAATTAAAGAGGACACTAATAAATGGAAATTCATCCCATGCTATTGGCTAGGAAGAATTAATATTGTGAAAATGGCCATCCTGCCTAAAGCAATCTACAGATTCAATGCAATCCCTATCAAAATACCTACAGCATTCTTCAGTGAAGTAGAGCAAATAGTTCTAAAATTCATATAGAATGACAAAAGACCCGGAATAACCAAAGACATCCTGAGAAGGAAGAATAGCCGGGGGAATTATGCTCCCTGACTTCAAGCTCTACTACAAAGCCACAGTAATCAAGACAATTTGGTACTGGCACAAGAACAGACCCATAGACCAGTGGAACAGAATAGAGAGCCCAGATATAAACCAAAGCATATATGGTCAATTAATATACAATAAAGAAGCCGTGGATATACAATGGGGAAATGACAGACTCTTCAACAGCTGGTGTTGGCAAAACTGGACAGCTACATGCAAGAGAATAAAACTGGATTGCTGTCTAACCCCATACACAAAAGTAAACTAAAAATGGACCAAAGACCTGAACGTAAGTCATGAAACCATAAAACTCTTAGAAAAAACATAGGCAAAAATCTCTTGGACATAAATATGAAGAACTTATTCATGAATACATCTCCCCAGGCAAGGGAAACAAAAGCAAAAATGAACAAGTGGGACTATATCAAACAAAAAAGCTTCTGTACAGCAAAGGACACCATCAATAGAACAAAAAGACATCCTACAGTATGGGAGAATATATTCATAAATGACATATCCGATAAGGGGTTGACATCTGAAATATTTAAAGAGCTCACGCACCTCAACAAACCAAAAGCAAATAATCCAATTAAAAATGAGCAGAGGAGCTGAACAGACACTTCTCCAAAGAAGAAATTCAGATGGCCAACAGACACATGAAAAGATGCTCCACATCCTTAATCATCAGACAAATGCAAATTAAAACCACAATGAGATATCACCTCACACCAGTTAGGATGGCCAAAATCCAAAAGACTAACAACAACAAATGTTGGCGAGGATGTGGAGAAAGGGTAACCCTCCTACACTGCTGGTTGGAATGTAAATGAGTTTAACCATTGTGAAAAATAGTATGGTGGTTCCTCAAAAACTCAAAATAGAAATACCATTTGACCCAGGAATTCCACTCCTAGGAATTTACCCTAAGAATGCAGCAGCGCAGTTTGAAAAAGACATATGTACCCCTATGTTTATCACAGCACTATTTACAATAGCCAAGATATGGAAGCAACCTAAGTGTCCATCAGTCGATGAATGGATAAAGAAGATGTGGTACATATACACAACGGAATATGATTCAGCCATAAGAAGAAAACAAATCCTACCATTTGCAACAACATGGATGGAGCTAGAGGGTATTATGCTCAGTGAAATAAGCAGGGTGGAGAAAGACAAGTATCAAATGATTTCACTCATCTATGGAGTATAAGAACAAAGCACAAACTGAAGGAACAAAACAGCAGCAGACTCACAGAACCCAAGAACGGACTACCAGTTACCAAAGGGAAAGGGACTGGGGAGGATGGGTGGGAAGGGAGGGATAAGGGGGGAAAAGGGTCATTACGATTAGCACACATGATGTAGTGGCAGGGGGACACGGGAAAGGCAGTATTTACAGAGAAGACAAGTAATGACTCTATAGCATCTTAGTACGCTGATGGACAGTGAATGTAATGGGGTATGTGGGCGGGAGTTGATTATTGGGGGCCTAGTAACTATAATGTTGTTCAAGTGATTGTACATTAACGATATCAAAATAAAGAAAAAATAAAATAAAATAAAAAGGCTAGAAAAAATACTTTAGCAACCTTGTTTCAGGGTGTCTTAAATATTTTTGTTAGATGTATGAAAAACTTTAGTCAGAGAAAGCTTTAAGATGCAGAAAAGTGTCTTTTTATATCTGTAGAGAGGAAATATTTTCTCCTTTTGTGGAGATTTCTTCAATGGAAAACCAAAAAAGCCTTTTGTTTTTAAAGTTAAGAAATGGATTTAGAAAGAAAAAAGGCCAGCAAGGGAAGTAGAAGTTTCTGTAATATAAAAATAAAGGGTCAGAAGGGGATTATTAACAAATAGGTCATAGATCACATGATTTTCTGCATTTACAACAACTATATGATGTACATTAAGTGTTCCAATGATCCCATTTTCCTTTGAGCATCTCACTCACTGGCTGCGATCATGACTAAATGTGGAGATATTTTTTTTTAATGTTTGGTTTTGCTCACAGGTCTATATATGACACGTGCCAGTCAACTGGGAGGGGTAACATCTTAATACTTCAATACCCAGAAATACAGTACAATGCTGGTATTTATTTAACAATGTGTCAGAGGAAGGAAAGATGTGGATGGGGACTATCATAAATCATTTGGTGGTCATATGACAGCAAAAGAAAAATGGTTATATGTGAGAAGAAATGAGAGTGCTAATGAAGGGTAGATGGGGTTGACACAGACCTAAAATGCATACTTCAACATTTTGCTTAAAATCGACCCTGGTCATTTCATTTCAGATTATTATATTTTACTCCAGCCAAACTTCACTCCCCTGAGATTTAAGAGTAATATGCCATCAATTATAAAAATGCTAATGTGTGTAGAAGTAATGTAACTATATGAGGTTCAGCATGTAAACATTTTGTCTTCATCCATTTATGTTGATAACACCACTTCACTAGGACTGGACAATAGCTATAGAAAGGATACCCTGGCTTATTTATACCTTTGGCTTGTTTTTTTAAAAAAACATTGTATTTATTATAGAGGACTAGGTTGTTATACAATACTTTTTAAGTGTACCTCACTGAAATGAACTTGGCCCCGAAAGAAATTTGTGTTTGTGTCAAAAAATATTTAACTAATACATAGTATCTAGGCTCTGTGACCTTCATTGTCCTATCTTCTCTGATCTCATATACTGATTTTTGTACTTTGATGGCAAGTTTCAGTGGAAGACTAGTATAGTTGCTTAGAAGCTCTGAGGAGTCAGAATGCAACATCACGACATTCAGTTAGTCTGACCCAAAACTCAGCACACTAATAGATTTTCTATATGCAGGCCAGGTGACAGGCTGGTATTACCAGAGCTGCCATATTTTAGGAAGTTGTAAAGTGAGGCTCTTTCTGCTTGACAATGTTAAGATACCATATTATTTTTCACCCCAAGTAAGTTTGAAAATTCAAACTTGCAAATTTTTGTTATTTTTCATGGAAAAGCTAGTTATGCTCTGTTAGAAATTGACTATATTTAAGCAATGGATAACACATTCCCATTGCTTAATTCCAAAGTGAATTTTGGCTCATTTGTTAAGATGCAAAATTATCCTGTACATGTTATTGCTGATCTTCAGCATAAATGTGTGTGTCTCAAGTGTTTAATACTCTACATTCTTAGAAGTAAAGAATGTGACATGTGCTAATATCTGATAATGAGAGGGAGGGTTACTCTGAAAGGCCATCAGTGTGCTAGCAGGAATCAAACTATTTCATTTTCATTACTCTTAATGTACTAAAATTCAGGAACACATATATGTATATATACACACACACACACATTTTCTTTAATTACACTGATTTCATGATCTAGAGTGCCAGAAAGCCCCACCTATTAGCCTTATGCTTATTTATGTTTTTTGAGTGTGCTTCTCACACTGCCAGCCATTTCGTAAACAGGCTCCATTTGTCAAAATACAGACATGGGAGGTATAGACTGATATTCATCATGTGCTGAAAAAATTGCTGAACATGGACATTTTATTGAAAGCATCTGAAACACCATCTTGAAATATAAAAAATATATATATATTAGGAAGTCATAAAGAATTGCTTCAAGTTTATTAATTGATTCATTTTCCTCAAGTACACTTAGGTCCTCTCTCTGAAAAGAAAGAGAAAAAAGAAATCTCCTTGACACTAGCCCTCATCTGATTCCCTGGAGCTAGCTTTGCAAACAACTGCTAGTTCTGACTCTTTACTGCATGCATTTACAAAACGAGTACTTTTTTAAACAAATATTGTATGCCAAGCTCTATATTATACCCTGGGGATACAGCAGTTAACAAGGCAGGTAAAATCAGGGAATCAAATGTTACTAAAATCTAGTGACTCTGCAAGATAATCTATAACACACACACACACACACACACACACACACAAATGTACGTGGCATAAAACCACAAAACAGCAAAGTGTCACCGAAACTGGTGAGTCCAAGTTCAGCACTACCCACCCAAAATATCCTGTCTATTTGAAATGAGGCAACAAAAACCTCTGTAAGTAAAGAAATTTGAGTGATGGAGGTGACCTAGAGAAGCTCTCAGCCTGGAATAATACAACTTGCACAAGCCGGGAAACATAAATAGGAAGATGCTGTCAGTGTGCTCAACCAGCATGATGAAATAAAAAGTGCGGCAGAAAAAAGACAATCTTAGGTCACTCAGTACTGAAGATTTTGACAATACACTAGTGAAAGGTATTAGTAATTAACAACAGAAGTAGTGAAATATAGATGACAATTAAGATCACTCTATTATTTCGTATTTATATATATATAATTGATTCGAGCCTAATACCTCTAATTCTATGGAAAATTCATTTGCCTCCCCCAGACTTATGCAAATATCCTAGAACTTTTTATTCTCATGGTAAATTCTTATTCTCAGTATTTTCCACTAGCAAACTCTAGATCTCACATTTTACTGCTATTGTCTTCCCTTTGTTACATAATGTGCAGATGTGCAACTCAGCCTGTATTCCTTGAATACCAAAAAAAAAAAAATCACTTGCTTACATTATCTGTGTATGTAGCATATTTTATAGGAAGTTTGGGTTCATGAAGATTTATATCAAACAGTACCTTAAATTTAGATATTAATTACTGTTTGCAAATTTTTTTAAACACCATTGACAGGTGTTTTCCCCACTGGCCACCTTTCTCAGAATACAGGATCGAAAAAGGTAGCTGTGTGTCTTCAAAAGGAAGCTAAGCATTCTGGATTTTCTGATCCTATAGGGTGGCTCTGCCTTTCTTAGTCTTTGAGTTCTTTTACAACTTAGTTTTGAAAACAGTTCTAAATACAAACAATTCTTGCCCATAGATAAACAAATGAATTTTGTCAGTAGAAATGCAACTGATCTCTTTCACTATAAACCACCTTTACATCCTATTGTAAATAGTTTTCATATTACTTACTGCTTATATATGTGTGGTTCTTTCAATTCTCTTTTGAGCTAGTTGTAACATCTTACTGATTTCCTTATTAATGAGTTAAATACCTTTGATATGTGCTCATTTTTTATCTGTATGAGAGTCATGCTTAGAGAGTCTAGTCTTCTGTAGTTTAACCTTTAATAAGCTCCAGAATAATTTGCTAAATTCTTTCTGTCATTTCAAGAAAACTCATCTCTCCTTGCTCCTCCATTTTCAGGAGTCCTTGTGCTTACAATCAAAGACTCAATTACCCTTAGCCCCCTTTGTGTGTACAGGGACACAAAGGATGAGTTACTGTTTGCAAATTTTTTTGCTCATCCTTTGACAAAAGACCATAATATCTGGGCTTCAACATTCAATATCAGAAAAGAATTTGAAAAAATTGCAAAATTTTTTCTCTCCCCCACTAGTCTCTGTAATTTGAAAAGAGCAGTATAGATTTTTACTTCCTGTGGATATGGATTATGCCATGACTGTTAGAAATCAGAATCAGCAACTATGTAGTTTGATTTTTTTTTACTCTGCTATACACCTATAATGTATATTAAAGTTTAAGCTATTAGGTATTTATATAAGATTCAATCCACAGAGTATAATAAATATTTCCTAACTATTATTCTCATTACTTTTATGATTTCTAGAATTAAAAGAATCTCTGTCATTATTAAGGAGATGTCCTTTGGCCAGGGGGCCCAAAAATACAGACCGCATTTTTCTTTTCTCTTATGGAAGCTCTTTATAGGATGACTCACAATCAGCCTGATTCCAGGCATTAAGAAATCTGACTGTGAAGTTTAGGTCTGTATCATTCTGCATAGTCTTGAAAAGTTACGGATTAATCTTAACTCTACAGTTTGGGACATTGTTCATCTATGTTTAGAAGCTCAAATTTTAGAAAGTGTGCATACTCATAAGAAGGAACAACTAACAGAATGGCTGAAATCACATCTGAATTGGAAACTCCTTATTTTATGCAATTATAATCACCAGTATACCTGGACCCATCAACTCTTCACTCTGGATAACAGTAACAGAAAAATAGGATGAAAAAATGGAAGATGCTAATACATATTTAGCTTTTACAGACATCCCCTTCTAAGTAGTTTACTATTAAATAAAAGTTAAAAGTTTATAAAGATGTGAACATGTAGATAATGTTAAGAGTAATAGTCTCTTAAGACAAAGAGGTATATACCTTCCTTGCTCCATCAAATATATTAAAAGGGAAAATATAAACAATATTGGCTCAAGAGCAACTGAAACAAATTTATTTATCCAGTTCTCAAACCACATAGATACCTTAAGTCTCGAATTAGCACAAGAAGTGTTCCTTTAAGAAACAGAGCTGTTGCTGACTCACAGACACTGAAAAGTGACTAGTCGTTACCATGCGGGAAGGTTTGGGTGCATGGGTGAAAGGAATAAAGAGGCACAAAATCTCAGTCATAATATAAATTAGTCATGGTGATAAAACTATAGCATAGAGAATATAGTTAATAGTTCCATAACATCCTTCTATGTTGACAGATAATTGGGGTATTTAATAATGTATATGGTTGTCAAATCACTATGCTATATACTTGAAACCAATATAATATTGTATATCAACTACACTTCAATTAAAAAAATATTTTAAAAGGAAAAAGAGCTATTGCTTAGAAAACCTGAGAAAAAAACCATTATTCAAACCTACGATTACATTTATCTTTTAAACTTTCACAAGGAAAATTGTCCTAGTGTCAATGAAAAAGAGAAACTGAGATTGAAATGTTATATTATTATAGTAAAAAATGAACTGAATGTAGATTATACTGATTCAAGATTGTATTAATGCAAAAATATGTAATTGGGTCATTATTATTTATAAAATACAACACCAAATGAAACATTTAGCTTAAAATACTTACTGTATCCTCACAGCATACAGTGAATTGGGAACTAACTTTTCATTTCTTTCATCAGTATAAACAGGAGAAACAAAAAGCAAACAGAAATTCAAGAGGAGAAAATGAACAGCACATGAACTGGGTCAGTATATGTTCAGTGTGTGACACAGCTGACTCAATAATTCCATCTTCAAATCTGCATTATTAGTCACAGCTGGATTAATCATGCAATAAACTGCACAAATCATAAAGACAGCCAAAATAATCATACGGGTCAGGAGGTGGCCCACTCAGTTTGCATATGTGAATATGATCAGAATGAAGAAAAGTTGGCAACAATAAAAGAAATTACCTAGTGTCTTGCCAATGGGTTTCAGCCCCAGGCAAGTTCGCTATGGATTCTGTGACCAAAGAAATGACAGCAAAACGTTCTTAGGGTGAAAGGGTTATACCCAACTTATTTCCAGGGTGGCAGGTCAGTCACTAAAATCCTGTTCACTCAGAGCGAGTCTGCATGCAACAAGCTGGTCTCTGCCCCTCTGTCCGCACAGCCATCCTCTGGGCCTCTCTGCCTGCACAGTCCCACACAGCCGTCCTCTGGGCCTTGGTCCTCGGCGTTCCCACCACCCCAGTCTCTGCTCTGCCCTCCTGCAACCTTGCAGCCATGCCACCGTGTCACGCCCAGAGCACTGGGCAGAGCTCTTTATATAGAGTCAACAGTCATATATTGCCCACAGGTGTGCAGTGAGCTAATAAACCAGGGACAGGTGAGAATCCTGGCCACAGGAACTCTCATTTTATCCACACGTAGTAATGTAGATCAAAGCAGATAATCAGCCTGCATAATTCAGACTTACACATGGACTACAGAATATAGACTATGACTTTTCACAACAGTCCAGCTAACCCCGTTTTTTCAATGTATATTGATCTTACAAAAGGATTTTCCTACAGAGGGACAACTTGGAAGTTTCCAGAAAGTTTGACTGTCAAAATCATAACATCTCTTAGATCAGGAAGGACTGATCATTGCATTTTTTAAATCATTAGAATGGAAGGCATTCTATTTTCCTATCCTCAATACACACACACGTATACCCATAATATTCCTACTCTTTGGTACTATCTTAGAGAAGAAAAACAGGCCCAGAACCATTTATTTTGGACAGCTATATTTGCCAAAATGAATTTTCTCTTTGTTGGGTCTGTGAAAATCAGTATACTTTTTTAAATTAATTACATTTGCATACAAGAGAATACACATATCTAGGGAAATTCTGGAAAGATGGCAGAACAGGAGCTGACTGATAATCTCCTCCCACACTGAAGCAGCAACTACATATAATACACTTCACTCAGAAAATGACCTTAAGACTGGCAGAACAGACCTTCCACAGCTAATGCCAAAGGCCACATCAAGAAGGATGTGAGGGGCAGAACCGTGATCAGAATTAAGCCCTTCCCCAACCCCAGCCCACAAGCAAGAGGGAGTAAGGTATGGAAGGGTGATGGGATAAAACCCCACACCTGGCATGCCTGGCCCTGAGGATCTGCACCAGGAAGACAAGCTCCCATAATGTCTGGCTTTGAAAATCAGGAGGGCCTAACTCCAGGAGCTTTGAAAAATCAGTGGGGCTTATCTCCAGAAGAGCTAGAAGTCTGTAGGAGGCCAAGTTACCACTTTTGGAGGACCAACATGCTGTGTCCATCAGTCTGAAACCCAATGCAGAAGCAACAGTTTAAAAGAAAATTTATTGATTAACTTTGGGACCTTTGCCAGAGAAGCAGAGCTCTGCAGAGCTTTCCCCAGGGGAGGAAGGGCTGGTGGTACTAGTTTTCTGGCCCTCCCTCTGCCTAGCTAGATGATAATTTCTGGACCAAGTTCTGACACTCTTCACCTACCATGCCAGCATGATTTGCCCCGCCCAACACATAAAGCCCAGCAGGCATCCCTCCAAAGCAAGGAGTGCCCAGGGGAAGGGAGGAGCTAACCTCACCCACCAGGACACCTGCAGAAGCTGCAGCAGAGCCTTTTACCCAGCTGCACCAAGAGTGAGCCTTGCAAACCAGGGCAACCACAGTAGCCACATCAGTCATTGCTGACAACTGGGTAGATGGCCAGCCTCACCCACCAGCTCACTAATAGTACTTGGAGCCAAGCCACAGTAGGAGGGTGCATGCAGCCCACACAGGCAACAAACTTGGACCACCTGGCTCTGGTGACCAGGAGGTATTGCACGTCTGTATACAAGCACACACATAATGTATAAGGTCACTGCTTTCAAGACCAGGATATAGAACCAACCTATCTAGTACACAGAAATAAACACAGAGAGCCAGACAAAATGAGAATGCAGAGGAATACATTCCAAATGAAATAACAAGATAAAATGTCAGAAAAATAGCTAAATGAAGTGGAGCTAAGAAATTTGATGAAGAGTTAAAAGCAATGCCATAAAGACATTCACTGGACAGGAGAGAAGAGTAGATGAACTCAATGAGAACTTTAACACAGAGACAGAAAACATAAAAAAAGAACTAGTCAGCTGAAGAATACAGTAACTGAAATGAAAAATTAAGAGCATCAATTGACATTCCCACCAACAGTGTAGAAGGGTTCCCATTTTGCCACATCCTCACCAACACTTATTTCTTGTCTTTTGGATAGTAGTCATTCTGACTGGTGTGAGGTGATATCTCACTGCAGTTTTGATGTGCATTTCGCTGATGATCAGTGATATGGGCATGTTTTCATGTGCCTATTGGCCATCCATATTTCTTCTTTGGAGAAATGTCTGTTCAGGTCCTCTGTCAATTTTTTAATTGGGTTTTCTTTTTTTCTTTTTTTTCGTGTTGAGGCATATGAGCTCTTTATCTATTTTGGATGTTAACTCCTTATTGGATAAACCATTTACAAATATATTCTCCCATACTGTAGGATGCCATTTTATTCTACTGATGGTGTCCTTTGCTTTTTAGTTTGATGTAGTCCCACTTGTTGAAACTAATGTAAGACTGTGTATCAATAAAAATCAATCAATAAATAAAATAAACTAGAGGAAAACAACAAAAAATCAGAGGATACAGAAGAACAGATCAGCTATCTAGAATGCAGGACAATAAAAAGCAACAAAGCTGAACAGCAGAAAGAAAAAATAATTTAAAAAAATGAAAAAATGTTAAGAGAGCTCTGCAACAACTTCAAGCAAAGCAACATTCACACAATATGGGCTCCAGAAGGAGAAGAGAGAGAGAAAGGGGAAGGAAAACTTATTTGAAGAAATAATAGCTTAAAACTTCCCTAACCGGGGGAAGGAAACAGATATCCAGGTCCAAGAAGCACAGAGAACCCCTAACAAGATGATCTAGAGGGGGTCTACATTAAGTCATATAAAAATTAAAAGGGCAAATATTAAAGATAAAGAGAAAAATTGTAAAAGCAGCAAGAAAACAGTTACAAACAAGGGAAACTGCATAAGGCTATCAGCTGATTTTACAGAAAAGACTGCCAGGCAGAAGGGAATGGCATGATATATTTAAAGTGCTAAAAGGAGATATCTACAACCAAGAATACTCTACCTGACAAGGTTATATTACTCAGAATTCAAAGAGAGAGAAAGAGTTTTCCAGACAAACAAAAGTTAAAGGGGTTGATCACCATTAAACCGGAATTACAAGAAATGCTAAACTGATGTCTTTAAAAGACCATAATGAGAAGCAAGAAAATTAGGAAAGGGAAGAACTTTCACTGGTAAAAACAAACATACAGTAAATGCAGCAGGTCAATTACTTATAAAGCTAGCATGAGTTTCAAAGTTTTAAGAACTAAAATCAATTAAATACACAAAAATTAGTCAAGATACCAAGAATTTTAAAATGTAAATTATGACATACTATACATAATAATACGTAGTACTTTTAGAATGTGTCCAAACATAATTAACCATCAACCTAATACACACTGCCATATATATATATATATATATATATATATAT